>VYXD01016017.1:561500-615538 GCA_013397195.1 Hylia prasina
GCCCCGCAGCAGCGATGGAAGGGCTGTGCCGGCCGAGCCGAGCCCGGGGCAGCAGAGCCAGGCCAAGGGGACAGAGCCCCGCAGCAGCGATGGAAGGGCTGTGCCGGCCGAGCCGAGCCCGGGGCAGCAGAGCCGGGCCAAGGGGACAGAGCCCCGCAGCCCCGGGATGTGTCAGCTCCGCCCGGGACCGCGGCCTCTGGAGGTAACCTAGAAATAAATAACGGCACCTGTAGGAGCTTAGAGCTTACAGGCTTGGGAAAACCTCTCTTTCTTCCTTTGCGATGTTGGAGGCGCTGCAGGAGACCTCAAATCCACGTCCCTGTTTAGGGATGGAGCAGCTGCTGTCGGCAGAAGCTGAAGCTCAGCGGCCGAAGGGGTGTTTGTGTTCGTGGTGTTACTGATGTTTCCTTTACAACCTCGCCAAATGCAACAAGGTTAGGAATTTTTGTCCCAATAGAAGAAACGAGTTGGGCTCGCCAGAAGTTCTGCCCACGTTACCTCAGGTCCCATCCCAGGCAGGGCGAGCCCTGAGCTTTGCTGCTGGGGTAGAGGGAAGGCTGCTGAACAGTTGTGACCTTCAGTAATGCCAAACACAGTCTGGCCAAGGCTCAGAAGCTGGCTGCACATCTGGCAGTTCTCTTACAGCCAGTGCCTTGGGGTTTAACTTCTGTGCTGTTTCTGGCTCTCTTTATTTCTTGTGTCCAGTAGGAGAGCAAAGTTTGGAAAGGAAATCTGATAGACCCATCTCCGTGCATGCCTGGCACTGAGACCTGCAAGGGGAATTGTGTGGCTCTGTGAAGCTCTGCAAGACCACACTCTGCCCATTGATCCATCTCCCCCTGAATTCCTCCCCACACTACAGCTTCCCCCTTCCAATTTCCATCGAGCTCTTTCTGGGAAGGGCCCCCACATCTCCTGAGCTGCTATTGGAGCTTCTTCCTGCACCTTCAAGGCCACTTCCCCCCTGTTACCTGAAGCCAGAAGCTGGCTGCAATTTGGGGTGTAGAAATGGCCACTTTGGGACACTAATCATGCCTCCAATTGTCTGACAGGGACTGTGACACTTTGCTTTGCTCTGGTGCTTTGTCTGAATTTTGCACGTGGAAGTAGGGACTGGGCTCTGATCTGTTTTCTGTTTGTTTTCCTTGGAGCCTTCCTAGAGGAATTATTTGTTAAAAAAATTGAATGTGTTGGGAATAACACACGTAATTCTCTGATATTCACAATTCTCTTATCATGTACCACTGACACCAATGGGGATTTCTGCTACATCACAGTGCAGGGGCTGAAGAGAGCACTCTGGGAGGTGGTTCTGCTCCTGAAGACATGACCATATTCATTAACAAGCAGAATTAATTTGCTGGGGTTTGTTTGCATGGATTTAACCAGAGTAAAATCCCACTTATTTTCCATTTCAGCACCATGAAAAGCGTATTGATTTTTCTTCACTTCTGATTGTTCACATTACTGGATTGCTTTTAAATAGTTGACAGAGAGCATTCATTTTCCAGCTCCAACATATTTTACAGCCCGTTCCCTGTTTTATTTGTGTGTGCTTTGGGGGAGTTCCACAGTTATACATCATACTGATCACCCTCTGCAAAACGGCAGCCCTGGCAGGAGGGAGGAAATTCTTCCCCTGAGGGGTTTCTGCTCCTTCCTGCCTTCTCCCTGGCAGCTTCAGCACCTGTGTTTCACTTCCCAGACTTAGAAGTTGGAGCTGAGGCTCAAAAAACCTCTAAGCCAAAGATGAGAACAGGCCAAAGAAATAACACTGCCACAGGAAAATCAGTGGTGTTGCAAGAGGTGTTGGTTGGCGAGAGGACAAGTTTGTCCTCAGGGAATGTGAATGAGGGGGATGAGCTCACCAGGGGAGGGGAGAGCATCCTTCCAACCCAAGACAAAAAGGAAACGAGGGACCCTCTGGGCATTCCTTCAGTGCAGAACCCACCAGGCTTTGAAATGCTGCCCCAGCCCAACACACTCTCTTTACCCTTTCCCTGGGCTGTGTCACCTCTCCAGGCTGAGCCCTAAAGCAGCGGGGTCCTGATTTCACAGAGGCCTCCAGGCAACAGGGCGACAGTGCTAATAATGAGAATTAATTATTCATTTACACTTCACTCTCAGTGAATAATCTCCAATAATCATGTATAATTTGCTGCTTCAGTGAATAATTTAATTCTAAACAGGGCTGGTAGAATAAAGTCACAGGAGTGAAAACCCCATGTAAAAGGAGTGAGAAAATGGTCAAGACTAAAAAAAATAATCTGAGAAATATTTGTGCATAATCATTTGCCCAGATCTAGCAGTGTCCTGGATAAACACATGGAAGGCAGATCGAGACAGGGGTTGCTCAATCTCTTACCCAGCCCTTGTCAGAGAGTCAGAGATTGCTGCATGATCCCAAACAGGAGCCCATGTTCTGTGGCCAGAGGTTGGTCCAGGAGATCCTTTTGCCTTTTTAACCTCCTTCTGGGAAGGAAGTGCAGTAAGGGAAAGCTACTTGGTACTGAAGCAATTACGTGGGGGATTAAGTATTCATAAGGCCTAAATGACTGGGGCATCCAGACTGCAGGTCAAAACCAAGCCTGCCCTGGGAAGTCAGGGAAAGTGCTGCTCAGGGTGAGTTTGTGTGGTCTGTGATAGTTCAGTGACATTGATTTTCCCATTTGCCCTTGCCTTTTCCCTTCCCATGGCTACTGAGCACTTGGTGATTAGGGCTGTGCCCATCCACACCTTGTGCATTGTTGCAAAGCTGTTTGTGACAAAGGCAGATTCCAGGAGCCAGGAGCTGTGTCAGGCCGTGGTGCTCTTATGGGAAACTGCTGAAACATTGTCTGTTCCCACATGGAAATCTCTTTCAGGAGCAGATTGTTGTATTTTAGACTGTGATGGCTGCTCACATTATCCCTCGCTGATGTACGGTGATGATGCATATGTTAGATCTCACAATGCTGAGAGAATTAATGCTCTGGAAGTGTTTACCTCCCCCACTATTGACGTTCTGTCAGTAGCAGTGTGCTAATATTCTCTGCAGAGAAACTAAAGGCACTGAGAAAAATCTCTGAGCTTCTCTTCTCATCTAAATCTTCAGGTAAGAAATGGCATTTCTATATGTGAACAGCCCTGTCTGGTGACACAAGCCCTGACCTGTTTTCCCTTTGAGTTATAGGACATTTTTTCAGGTTTTAGTTTTTTTGTTTGTTTGTTTGTTTGGGGATTTTTTTTGTTGTTGTTGTTTTGTTTTGGTTTTTTTTCTGGACCACTTTCTGGAGCATCATTTGGCATATTTTATCTACTTGTGCTTTCCTCTCTTATATCTATTTCCACAGAAGTATTTAAGCATTTAACTTCCATTTATACACTCATAAGTGTGTGACTAAAGTCCTGTTGGTGGGATGAACAGCTAGATCTCTCCTGTGCACTGAAAGATGGGTGTTTTCAGAGAGAAAACACAGACTAACATTCTAAAGCTACAAGGAATTCAGATATCTCATGTTTTGTACAGCTGGTTTGAATGTGAAAATCCAGGAAGGGATTTACTATTTTCTCATTAAGCCACCTGAACCAAGTCCCAGTGTCTGCATGAGATGCTTCCAGTGCAGGACACGGATGTTTGCCAGTGCTACCCAGAGCAGAGCAGGCTGGGGAATGCCACGCTGGCAGCAGGCTCTGGAGCAGCACGGAGCTGTGGGAGCAGAGCATCCCACCTGGGAACTCACCTTCCTCTGCCAGGCCACCAGCCTGGCCCCACGAGTGGGTCAGGGCAGGAGCTGCAGCTTGGGAACTCTCCTGTCCCTTGTGCTGGCACCAGCGACGCTCTGAGACCCACAACACCGGATCCAAACTTCCACAGCCCTGGAGCATCCCCAGCCCGCAGCCACAGTGCTGCTTCCTGCTGAGCAAATGCTAAACTTCCATCTTACAAGCATGTCCTGAGACTTAATTAATGCTTCTGAAGTATTTTAAAGCCCTCAGATGGCAAGCAGGCTAAAATATTGCCAGTCCCTGAGGAACCTTCCCCTTCAGGGAGGAACCCGGGTGTTTTATTTAATGAGCAGCAGTGTCTGAGGACTGTCTTGACTGATTATTTCTGAGGCAAAGCAGCAACATATTCACACAATGCTGCTGAATTTTAAATGGACTCCAGTTTATTGTGGAAATACAGCACTGGAGCAAGTACCCCTTTTTGTACTCCTGCAGCCAGCCTGGCCAGGGACGAGAGTCCAGGAACTCCAGGAACTCCACAGGGATGCAAAAGGCACCTACAGAAATCACTGCACCGTGGTCAAGCTGGGGAAATCCTCCCTCTTCTCCCTCAGAGAAAAGGGATGGAGCCAGGAGATTCACCTTTTCTGCAGGAATGTGTCTTGCTCACCCTTTCTGTGTCTCCAAGTTAAACAGCATTGGCTGCTTTGGGCAGCATCTCTTCTCACACCCTGGGAGTGCTGGGCAGCTCAGCAATGCTGATAAACAACTTCATGATAATGCAGATTATGTAAATGTACCAGTTTTCCTATCATTTCTTGTGCTACCCAGGGGAACAAGTATTTTCTGGTGTGTGAGCAGGCTGCAGCATTCAACCTGCTGCTTTTTTTAAAAAAATGCTTTACAGGAGCAGAACTGTCTTCAGAGGTTCTCTCGCCTGACACCTGAACTAGTGACTGTGAACACGACGTGCGCCGTGTGAAGCCAAATAACCCTCCAGGAATTCTTTCTATTAAAATAATTGCTAGGGCAGGGAATACTGCAAACAGCTGTGGTTCATCCCATAAACATATTCTCCTTCCTTTTGGAGCCTCAGCCTCCAACTGATGCCAGAGCCTGTCAGCTGCAGGAGCAGTGGAACATATTTCCTTTGCAGAAATGAAACGATTTCTGTTGAATAAATCTGTTGTGCACAGACCTGAACTCCCCAGTGCGTGCTGCATATGCAAAAGGGAAAAGTGACAGTGTTTCACCCTGGAACGAGCTGAAGTGACAGTTCATCTGCCGAGCACGCTGGCTGTGGAGCTGCCGTGTGTCAGCAGCCTAGCAACACTGAGCGCCAGGAAAAAATCCCCCAAATCAGTCCAGCACGGAATGGCACCACCTTGCCGTGCAATGCCCTCGCCCTGGCAGGGGAGCAGCTGTCCCATGTCACAGGGTGTGCTGAGAGCAGGTTCCCTGCAAGCCCAGCATCCTCCTTTTGGCAGCCTGAGTGACTGGTGGCAAAGGGTTGAGCTGGGGAGGGCAGGAGAAAGGGGGGCCCTGGGGCCAGAGGGTCCTGAGGTCCCTGGGCTGGGGAAATGGGCACTTCTGGACTGTTGTTTGCTGCTGCAGCAACCCAGGCAAGAGATGAGTCCCTGGCTCCACCAATCCCCTGAGTGGTGCCTGGAGTGGAGGGGGAGATGAGATGGACCAGAGCAAACCCTGCTCTGCAGCTGTGAGGGGACAAGAAGGAAAAATTACAGAGGTCACTGCGACCTTTATGTGCCCCAGGTTCACGGGCTTGGTGTTGCCTGACAAAATCAAACCCTCGGACAGGCCCATTTATTTCTGTCAGTCACGCCTGAGTGGAGGAGATGAGCAGTGGACACGGTCACTGATGACCCTGATGTGTTGGTGAGCTGTCACCAGCCCTTTTGTCACAGTGGTGTTTCTGCCACCTGGCCTGCAGGAAGGTGAGGGCTCTGCAGGGAGCGAGAGCAGCCCAGCCCCACCATCACCTGTCAGGCTGCTCAAACAGCCTGCGCCGTATTTGCGAAATGTTATTAATCAAGAGACAAAGTTCAAGGCATTTGACTGGCATATGTAGTTAGGTGGTAGCAAACACGCTGTAAAACCACTGTGCTGAGGCCACCTTCCTAATGAATGCAAAGTGGGAGCAATCAATCAGCGCCCCAGCGCTGGCACCGCCTCTGCAAATGCAAATTGAACCAACAGTAATGAGTGTAATCTAATTAGTGCACACAGCTGCAATGTTACAGCCCTGTGTAGGACACACCTTGTTAAATTTCATGGTATGTATCCCAGAGCATCAGGGAAATGGATGGAAGTTTGCCACGTGCACACCTCATACAGCACAGACAGGTAGATTCTTGTGATAAACGTGTTATCCTCAGCAGGTGAGCTCTGCACTGAGTAGAGCAAGGGTCTCCTTAAAAGTCACCTAGTTAATGTGCAAATTAGCCAGCACAGTGCAGACGTTTGTGTGTGGGTGCTGTGGCCAGGATGGTCAATAGGCTGGGAATGGGACCTTGCTCCTCCTACAGCCGCAGCTCCAGCAGCTCTTACTCGGTTGGAGGGTCTTGGGAGGGCAGGGAAGAACAGGGAAGAACTGTCTGGCACTGTCTGGTGCTGTGGAAGCTGTCGAGTGGGGGATGTCCATGGCTGGCTCTTTGGAGCTGGCAGTTTTAAGCAGCATATTTCAGTCCTCTGCCAGCCACGGACCTCTGTCTTTGCAAACAAACCTCCCCAGAAGCAAGCATTTCTCCCTCACCCAAAATCACGGGTGGGAGTGCTGCCCATGCTGTCCCCAAACACTCCTCAGCAGCAACACCTGGCTCCTGGTGTGACCATGCAAATTTCTTTTGCATCATCCAGTTGTTCTGGTGTTTGAAGCACTCGGTGTGAGGCAATGCTGGGCTGCATACGATAAATTACTTAGGATTGGCAGCTGAAAAATCATTCTCTGTGGAGCCACCCTCACTCCTCTCAGCCAGCGTTTGAGCAGGATGGACAGGATGAGCATCACAGGGCCTGGCAGCTTCTGAGTCACTCATGACTCTGTCCCAGTTGTGTTCATGGTGACTTGGTAGCTTGAAGCAGTTGAAGCAGAAGAAATCCCATGGGAAAAGGCACATTCCAGCAAAGAGCTTAGCCTGGCCTCCCTGACCATGCCAGAAAGCTCTGCCAGGCTCATGGCTGGGTGACTGGAGACCTGTCTTGGGGCAGCCCCATCTGATGTCACCCCGGGGCACACAGAGGGACCCAAGAATGCCTGGGCACTGAGCACGTCCCATAGCACACACTCCCTGTGGAGCTGCTCTGACTCAGGATCAACTCCACACACTCCTCTGGCTTCACTTTACCTGCCTGGGGACTAGGAACACATTTGGCAGCTGTTCTTAGCACCAGGAGGAAAAACACCTGGGGACAAATTTTTCTATGTGATACTTTTATTCAAATCCATGTCAGGAATTTGGTGGAAGAAATATTTCAGGCAATTCTTTTGCCTTTGTCGCTTTTATGTTCAGCAATATCTGTTCTTCCTGTAAGATCCCTGGTGACACTGCAGGGGATGGTGGGATGGTGTTTAAATATTGATGTTTTAGCAGCTTATGGTTTTAATACAATTTAAATTATGCACATTTTTATTGGACTCATAGGTTCATCAGCAATTAGTCTCTCCCAGCTGCACAGGAGGGTGTTCAGCAGCTCTGTATTGATTTCTGCCTCAACCTCTGAATTTTAGTGACTGTCTGCATCTTAGTGCCTTGGCAAGGTAAACAAATCCACAGGCCCCTATTCGAGAGCTGCTGGTTAGCAGCCATAAATGCGTAATCAACAACTCGGGATCCTTGGAATTAGATCTTCTTAACAATCATTAGTTTCATCCCTTGTCGCTCTAATAAACCTCTTGGTAGTAGGCCAGAGCCAATTATACTTGTGCTTGGAAAATTATAAAAGAAGGAGAAAAGCCTGTACTGCCACAAACAAGGCTCAAACCTGCAACAGGTGCAGGACTTGTCTGTTGTTTATCACAGGTTGAGCCTTCAGCACTGGAGACATCATCAGGGAAATCTGTGTGTGTTTGCACATTATGGACTCCTCCACCTGAAGCCAAGCTGGCATCAGTGCACAGGTCCTGCAGCCCCTTTCATGTTCCTTCCGTGGGCTCTGCAGACCAGAGCCACCTGCCCAGCAGGACCCAAGGTCGTGCTGTGAGAGCTGCACTGAACTGACATGGATTCTAAGATGTTCTGGGGAAGGATCCCTGGCTGGGGATGCACTGCAATGCTCAGGAAGAGGATGGCTGTTGTGATACAGTGACAAAATCACTTTTTTGTCTTCTGAGTCTGACAGGGAACTGCTCAGCCTGGGGCTCCAGAGGCTGGCTTTTCATTTCCCCCTCCCTTCTGCAGCCCTGGGCAGCTCATGGAACATCCCCAGGGACCAGCTCTCTCCTCTCATGCATCCCTGTCTTCTGGGATAAGCCTTGGGGAAGAGCTTGGAGCCCTGGAGCGCTCACTCTGTTCCTGTTTTGTTCCCAGTGCAGTGGGCTATAACAGATAAACACCCCTGTATCACTAAGTTTTTGTTTACATTTGGTCTCTGCTCCTTCAGTGAGACTTTTGCAAGGTGCAGTGAGAAGAAAACATGCACCTGCACCAAGTACAGTGTTTGTGTGGGCTCTTGCTGAAGAAAATCATTAATAACAGATCCAGCCCTCCTTCTCCAGGTGGTTATTATGCCATCCTGCACAAGACACGTTTTTTTTGAGAGAGGTGATAAGTTTCTGGGATGTGACATCAGCTTTACAGTCAAGCTGCTGGCATTAGGAGAGGAGAATGGGAATGTAAACCATAAAAATAACAGATGGGAGGCAGATGTGATAAAATGGAAGCACAGGCAAATTACAAAACCATTCAAACTGCTCATGCAGATAAAATCAGGAAACAAAATCACATCTGATATCACAAGGACTGGGTGTCTGTTTGAGAAAAAAATGTTTGACTTTGCTGTTTGTTAGTGCTGTTAGTGGTGGAGGTGCTCAAGTTCAAAGTCCTGGAGGAGAAGCAGGGATTTCTGGTGCAGGGAAACTTGGGCTGTGGCACCTTCACTAGTTGCTGAGGAGCATTTTTGCTGTTCATCCTTCTGGCTGTCACACATCTCACCATTTAATTACAAAGTGCCTGAGGACTTCAGGGGTGCCCCTTCCCATTGCACCAAGCATAAGGAACAGACATCCAGAGTCTCACCTTCTCCACACCACTTACACAAATCATCCTGCAGCTGTCCTCAGCATCTGATGCTTATTAAAGCCTCATGTTCTGAGCACAAAGGACTGGGAGTCTGGTTTCCTTTTCTTAATGAGTTTTTAACTTTTTCTTCTTTTATATACCCAGAGAAGAGGGATGAGGTCTGAGTATGTTCTGAAACCTCTGTTTAGAAGGTAAACAAAGACCCTCTTTGTTCTCAAAGATTGGCTCTATTACTCTAAATTTACTAACTCTTCCTGATACAGGGCTTCCTGCAGGATCACAGCACTTGGAGCACGCTCTGAGACATGGATCACAGCAGAGAGGTGGGTGCTATAGCCAGGCAGTGTGTCTTTCTCTGGATGTGATTAGAAATGTGGCTTCAAACACAAATGGGGGAAAATATGATAATAGAGGGGGAAGGAAAGAGGACTAGCCCTTTCAAAATGCTCATGACCTCTTATTGACTTTATGCCATGATATTCTTATTTATAACAGCATCGGGTCAGAATTAGGCTTTTTCTATCAGTATTTATGATGATGCTGGCAATTTGATGAGTCTTTGTGCTCTAGAGCAAATGAGTGATTGAAGTTTTCAGTGACCTTATGTCTAAGGAGCTCTGGTTTTCCCTCTGGGAAGTCCAGCAAGAGAAGCCATTGGCCTCTTTGAAGCACCAGGGGTTTGAATTTGTTTGTTGGTTGGTATGGGGCTTTTTTTTGCTGGGATTACAAGGCCTTTTATCAGAAATCCAGTTTTCTGGGATTCTTAAAACATTCCAGTGTATTTTACATTTAAATAGAAATGAGGCCTCCTTGAAACAAATTCATTCTGGTTGGCTTTGCACATTGATGATTAAAGAGCATGGTTCAATTTTTTTTGTCTTATTCTGAGCAATGTCTCATTAGATTTGCATTTTATTTCTTTCCATATCCATCATGATTTGTGTCAGCAGAATGGTTACATAGATGGACAGCTTATTATCAGCTTTAAGTGAGGAAACAGAACACAAGAATGGTTACTAAAAAAAGGGAAAGGTAATTAACACTGGGTGCCAGAATATAAATGAAGCTTGACATTTCCATTTTGCTAATCCAAATTAACCCTTGTCCTAATGTTACAGAGTGCAGGAGGGGGTGCTGGGCCTCTGCTGGTGTTTCTGCATCCCCTAGTGCTGCATGTCCTGGTGTGGCACAGCAGTGCCCAGCAGTGCCCAGCAGTGACCATTAGTGCCCAGCAGTGACCATTAGTGCCCAGCAGTGCCCAGCAATGACCATGCGTGCCCAGCAGTGCCCATGCCCTGCCCAGCACTGCCCAGCAGTGACCATTAGTGCCCAGCAGTGACCATTAGTGCCCAGCAGTGCCCAGCAGTGCCCAGCAGTGCCCAGCAGTGACCAGCAGTGACCAGCAGTGCCCAGCAGTGCTTCACCCAAGCAGAGCTGCAGAGCCAGGGCAGTGGTTCACTCACAGTGGAAGCTGCTGGTCACTTGAGAATTCACAATTGTCTTTGCAGTGCACTCTGCTGTCCCCTCCTTCCTTCTCTCCACTACTGTGGTGTGTCTGCAAGGTAATTGAGCTCCATTATTTGATATATGAAGTGGGAGTGGGAAGGAGGGTCAGGGAGGATGAATTAAAATGAATTGAGAATCTTTATGTGAAGAGAAAAGAGGACTGGAGGGAGCCATGATAACTCTTTACAAATACTTAGAGGGACATTATGAAGAGGACAGAGACCAATTACTCTCATTAGTCAGTGCAAGCAGAACAAGAAGTAATGCTGTGTGCTGCTGGAGGGAAACCTGGATGTGGTGGGAATGTTCTAAGGGTAAGGGCACAGAAGGAGTCATCAGGGGATGGTTTGTCCTGGCCTTGACTGAAGAACCTGGTCTAGAGTTCATGCAGACTTGCAGGTAATTCACCAGTACATTGGGTATATGTTTTTGCTGCTTTCATGTCTACCTGGCATATATTCCTAATCAGTTGCAGACATATTTACTGATATTTTGTGCCAACCCTCAATATTTGAGGCACCTTAGGAACCCACCTACAGTTTGTTGCTCCTTTTGATCATACACTTCTCATGGAAATGGGAGGGAAAAGGAAAAACCTGGGAGGAACCTGAGTGGGCATCGGGGAGTGTATTAGCAGTTGCTGAGCTGGGCACAAGAATCGCTCAGGAAATTAAAAGCAGGATGATATTTTGAGATGATAAAACATTAAAGTATGAAACTTGCATTTGACTCAGATCCAGCCTCAATTTTTCCTTTTTAAGCTGCAGTTTAGGAAAAGATGAACCCTTGCCAGTGACAAGTGCAGGCTCTGGACTCTTGCAAAAGGGGGAAGGAATTAAATTATGTTAGTTGGTGATGAAAAGACAGGAGAAATGCAGAAAGAGGACAAAGGAAAAAAGTAGCCATGGAGGCAAAGGAAAAAAGTAGCCATGGAGGCAAAACAAAAAAGTACAAGAGTTTCCTTACACAGTCTGTTAATTAAGGCAGTGTAGTGATTTTCAGGGTGTCTCAAAGCTCACTCAAAGCCTGGCCAAGGAGGTCAGGCAAGGTCCATGCCCTTGGACACGAGGCAGGGTGATGATGGTGGTGTGCACCCATGCCCTGCTCTTGGATGAAGCCTCAGCTTTCCATGGGTGAAGTTATAAGCCTTTTGCTCTGTTAGGTTTTTGTTTGGTTGTTATTATTTTCCTGTAGCCTTTTCCTATGGTTGGAAATCCACCCAAAGAGGGTGTAAAGCCTGCTGCAAAGGCAGCATTTGTTTGATAAATCAAATACCCTAAATGCCATGTAGCATAAAAGCCTGGGGTGGTGGGTTGGTGCTGATTTTCCTGTCTCTGGGTGTGTATGTGGCTCAGTGGTAAGAAACCCTTGTTCCACATAAGCTGGGAGCAGCACCCAGCCTTCCCCCAGCCCAAGCCTGATCCCTCCCTGCTGGGGCATCATCCCTGTCCTGTTTGTTTTTGGTCATTCATCCTCTTGAGCAGAATGATCCCCCGAGTAGGCAACGATTCAATCACTGATTTTTCTCTCATTCCCTTTCATAGCTCTTATTGGAGGTACAGCCGTCACTACATCCATTCAGGGAAAATATATTATCAAAGGGAGAAAGACAGGAAAACACCATTTAAGAAATAAATGCAAAGTTATGATGCCTCTGTTTGCCTGAGAAAGAGAGATTTTTATGCAGCTTTTGGCATTTACAAATCCTTTGTGAAAAGGTCACCCTGTAGTTGGAATCTTATTAATACAGAAGAACGGCCCAGAAAATGTCATGTCTTTTTACGCTGATATTTACCCGGGGAGGGGTGACTCAGCACCTGGAGCGGCTCCGGCAGTTCGGGTTAATGTGAATTAAGGAGCTGCCGGCGGGACGCGCGGGTTTGGCCGGCGGTGACAGTGCCACCACTGCTGGGAGGGTCTGTGTGTGCACACCCTGCACCTCTCGGGCTGCAGAGAGGCAGCCCATGCACTGCCCACTGCATGCAGTGGGCGTGTATGTGGAAAAATAAAGCAAACAAAAAAAGCAGGTAACTTCTAGAAACACACACACGTTTTGTACGGTTATGGGTATAAGAGCACCCAGCAGGACACGGGGATGGAGTCTGGGCAAATAAAGGCTCAGGGCTCTCAGGGTTCAGGCTGCGAGGGCAGCGTGTGGTGCTGCCAGGGGAAGGCAGAGTACACAGTGAAAAAGACACGATAAATGCTTTTCCTCTGGAAAATCACTAAGAAAAAGTTTGTCTGTCATTTGCAGTTTATAGTTCAATCTTTAATCTACTGCTTTTAGTTAGGTTTTTGTTCACTCCCTTCAAGGGAATTTTCTTTCAGTTTGCCTTAGTGGTGACTCATTTTACCTTTAATATGTTTTGGCAGAACTGAGGTATTTATTTTAGCAGAGTGGTGAGAACAGTTTTGAGCGAGTTGGTGATCGCTGCGACTCCTGCCGTGTCACCACGTGTTTAATGCCCTGGCTCGGGCTGGCCCCACGGAGCTCTGAGCACACACAATCAATCACCATCACACCTCGCACTCTACGCAATTTCTTCATGTTAAATAACTTGCACAGTGAAATATTTTGCCAGTTCTGACATGTCGCAGATTCACGCTGAATGGAGCTGGCTTGTTCAGCATTTTCTAACCCATTACAATGTTTTCATTTTACTTTACTCGACATGCAAGAGCTCAAGGTGGTGTTTATAACACAGGACAACTGTGATACACCATCTCTGACTGGGGAAGTTCTCAATACTCATTGCTTCTTTCATTTTTATTTCCTGTGGGATTTATGGTTCCCTGCCCTGTCCTGTGACCCAAACACTGCTTTCCTCTCAGGACACATGTCTAGCATGAACTCTCATGAAAGGCCCCACGTTCTCTCTTTGTTATTCATGCACCCCTGCTCATCCCCAAGCTGACTGAATTCTGCAAAGTCATGGGCAGCAATCCCTGGTGCTCACCTCCACAGCCAGCACCGTGCCAGTGAAAGATTTTACAGGAATGTAATTGCATTCCAAGCTGAAATACCCCCAGTCTGGGTTTTCAGAACCACACCCAATTCTTTAACAGGTACATTTCCCTTCCACTGGAGCGATACAGCCTGAGCATCACATTACTCCTCCTTCCCCCTTCTCCCCTTTTCCCCCAGCCCACCTCAGGTGTCTCTCACCATCACCCTCCTGGTCTTCAGGCTCTGCTGCTCAGTGAGGACCTGCTGTCCTGAAACCACAAAGGAAAATTGACAGCGAGCAAACCAACGCTTCTGAATCCACCTCCTGAGCCCCGGGTGAAGGTCACCCTCAGCTCTGTGTGGGGGCTACTGGTGTTCATGTTTGTGAAGTTCCGTGAGCACTGTAAGGCTGAGCGGTGACAGCTCGTGTGCTCTGCCTGTGTACACACACACAGACCCCCCTACCTCGGACAGTATGCCAAAGAAATTATGTTTCACATCATTTCTAGTGTCATCTTTGATTAATTTGCGTTTCTTTTCTCATTATGGCTCATCCCTCATTTCAAAGGTGTCCTTCAAACCAGAACATGGGAAGAGGACTAAGAAGTGACAGACAGCAAGGAATAATCTTAAGGCAAAGCCCAGGAAAGCCATTCCCACTGCCAGTCTGGTTTAGCCCTCCCACCCACACCCCACATCGCCCCTTCCCACAGACAGTTTGTCCTCCCAGAACTCATCCATTGTGTCCCAATGGCCACAGGTTCCCCTGTTACCCTGATCAGCCAAGGAACAAAGAAATGCCTAAATCAGTGAGATTAGCCGTGGGCCATTTGACAGCTACACAGAGCCACAATAAGCGGAATTACAAACAGCCAAGTGCCATTATCCACCTCCTCAGCACCCTCCCCTCCTCCTCCCTGATGTGTCGGGGCCTCTCTGTGCAGGAGAAGTGAGTCCCTTATTGCCCCCAGCTCGGGCATCAGAGCCAGCTGCAGGACATGTCCCCAGTGGTGTGACCCCTGCAGAGAGTGGCCACTCTGCAGGGACACCAAGGACACCTCTGCCATCGTGGAATAAATCACAGCTCCACTGGCTGCAATATCGTTGTTAAAATAGCTTGAGAACATCATAAACAGAACCCATCTGGGGAGATATTTCATCTCACACTTTGATGATGAGGTCAGCACTGCTCAAACACATCCTTCAGCTACAGGTCAGCCCTTTCTGCACATCTGTTTTGAGATATCCATAGCCCATTTGTCAACCCTGAAACACTCACAGGACCCTCTGGACTCCTGTCTCTCCCTAAAATCCTCCCCAAAACTCTTGTCTCTGGTGGCACAGGTGGGTGCTCAGAAAACCTGTGCTCACCTTTCTGTTCACGTGTGAATTGTAACACACAGACACAGTTTGTTCTTTGCCTAATACAGAATTAAACATTATGCAACTCACTGAGTGATATGTTTTGTCCCATGAGAGATTTGCTTCAGAAATACAAAGACAGAAAAATACTCATCTGTCATTATCATACCAGTTTCTAATCAGCTGGGAAATGCTGCTTCTTCCCCGAAATGAGCAGGCTGGATGGAAGCAATGTTCTACCTCTGCCTCCCCCAACACCTCTTCCTTTTCCCATGGAAATTTTCCATTTTAATTAGATTCCTTTATTACCACCTTCTTTTCTAGCACATCTTTTCTTGCTGTTAAACTTTTTTCCCTCTACACATCTATTTTTCATTTTCTTCAATTGCCAAGAGCCACAGCATGTGTCCGTGTGCATATGCTGGGGGAAGGAGAAGAGAGAGATAAGAAAAGAATAAAAAGAGAGAAAAGATGGGGAAAATTAATCTGATAATTATTGGAAAGAATTGTTGTCAGCAGCAAAAGCGCTGACAAGGCACTTCCATGAAACCAGGAAGTTTTCCTCTTTTGCCAGGGTGGAGGTTACACCCACAGTCCCTTCTCCACCCTGGCTGCACCCCAAAAGTGTGAGGGGAAGTGAACCCCTCACTGCCTCTTTCAGCCACTGCTCTCCCTTAAGGACTTTTTACAGAGAGCAAACCAAGCAGAAACAAGGAATTTCTGTTTCCTAAGCCACTCTCGGCTCACTGACAGCTCCGGCCCAGGGTGCAGAGGAGGGGGATGCCCGTGAGGAGTGCGGGGCTGCCCAGCTCAGGTGATGTGCTGTGGGAAGTGCTGATCTGCCTCTTTCGCTGGTGTATGTTAATGCTTACACTTGCATTCCAACTCCAATGAAAAATTTATGACTGTTAAACTTCAGTATGTCATAATTAAACACAAACAATAATTTCCAAATAACTGTTTACCATGCTGCATATTCAGTTGTGCAATCAATCTCAGTGACTCTTTTTCCTTGCAAATGAGGGGAGGCGGGGCCGCCCCCGCCACGATGGGCTCGCACCGCCGCCCGCGGAAGATGGAGAGTCACTCTGACATTTCAGGAGAGAGAGGTTACTTGTGGAATAAATAGAATGAAGCCCTGTCATTCCCAAATAGATGCCACCTCCTCCTGCTATTTGTTTGGAGGAAGCCTCCCGGAGAGATGGATGGGGCAACTGCTGTTCAAACATTAATCTCAATGCAGAGAGAGAGGGAAGCAGCTGCTTGCAGAGCTCTGCCAAGGGCCCTAGGAGCTGCAGGGACAGCGTGTGAGGTGATCCCAGCCCTGCCACCACCGGTGGTGGCACAGCCAGGACCTGCTCTGGGAGGAGACAGGGACCAAGTGACCTACAGACCCCCCAAGCTTGTGACAAGCTCCAACAACCAGCACGGAGGGGGATGTGTGGGGAAAGCTCCACTGAGATCCAGCAGAGGAAAAAGACCTTGGCACGAGGATCAGGTCCTGCCAGTGGCCTGTGCCTGGGCATTCCTGTCCTTGCCAGCTCAGGTGGCTTTGCTGGCAGTGCCCAGCGTGGCCAGTGAGGGGCCAGGGGTGCTGTGGGAGCTGGGGAGTTGTTCGTGCTGTCAGTGGCACTGTTAGCCACGTTGGGATTCAGAGCAGCCTGTTTCCTTTGTGGCATAAAACCTGAACTGGTGACCTGCCAAAGGTGTCCGTTGGTGATGGCTTCACAGGGAACTGCATTTCTCCTGGAAATAAGGGGAATAAAAGACATAATGGAGTTCAGTGATGCAATACAAATAACAGTGTCCTTTTACGTTACTAACAACACACACTTTGCTGTCTGGGTCCCTGTTCTCCTGGGGACACCACTAAAATCTTTGTAAATAGGATATCTCTCCCAAAGAGTGCATTAATCACCCTTTGTCAGTGCAGTCTTGGGCAGTAAGGGCTGTGCTGGTGGGAAGAAGACCCCAACCTGAGCTGTGTGGGGACTGTCCACAAGCCCAGATCTTCTCCACAGCTGAGGGTGAGACCCCCGTGCCACGTCTGTGGAGGTGCCACCTGCGGCAGGTGCCACACGTGCCGGAGAGCAGCAGTGCCACAGCAGCTCTGGGGCTGCAGACGGGGGCCACAAACCCTGGGGAGCTTGCAGGGGGGCTGTGAAGAGCAGGAGGGGATGGAGAAGACCTCTTTGCAGCCCCTGAGCTCTGCTGCCTCTATGAGCAGGTGTCAAGGAGTCTGAAGTGCACTTGTTAGCACAAGAGCTTTCTAGTGGGTTCTGAAGGATTCCTCCTCTAGATTTTGGGTTTATATTGTCCCCAGGTCGGTTCTAGTGACTGGAAGCTATTTCCACCCAGAGACTTTGTGAAGCTGGCTGTTGTCCCAGACTGGGTCCCTGGAGATGGTTTGTGTAGCTCAGGCCCTGCTCACGCAGAGAAGGACAGGGCTGGCAGCTGACAGAACCCTGCTCTGTCCCCCTGCCAGGTGTGCCCCGTGCAGCAGCCAGCAGGGACCTCTCCCAGTGAGAGAGTGTGAGCTCAGCTCTGGCCATGGCCAGGAGATCTCAGCTCTCTGGGCTGTCAGCTTGCCAGCTCTCATAAGGACTGATTCCCTAATTAAATTTAATTCTTTAGCAGTATTTAATGTTGCCTATGCAACATTAATTTTTGTGCTAGCATGATCAGTGCCATATTCACACTTGTTTATTTTCAGGGTCTTAACCCAAACTCTGTCATAAACACATTTTCACAGGTCAAAAGCAAAAACTAAAAATCAACAAAAATATTTTCATCATGAAGATTTCCAGTTCTATATTAAATGTGATGAGAGAAAGGATGTCTTGAGAGCAAGAGAGGCTGTTGGAGGACCCTGCTGCTCTGAGACTTCTCCTCCCACAGGGGAGCTGCTCTCACAGCCACATCCAGCAGCAAACCCTACCTGGGAGTTTAACCCCCAAACATCCTGTCTTCCCTTCTGGCTGAGCCCCGTGTCCTGCCTGGGCAGGAGGTTCTGCACGGGGTGAAAAAGGCTCTGAAAGGCGCAGGAACCCTCCCCTCGGGCTGCACAGATTGGAAGTGCTCCCACCGGGACCTCACAACTGTGTCAAACAAATGCAACGTAGTGTCTCTTTCCCTGTCCGCAGTCCCTAACAAAGCTGTTTCCATTATTGGGGAAACCCCCGGAGAAGTGTTAGCCTCGTAAGTAGCCCTTGTAAATGGAATCAAATTATGGGAGCGAGCAGACAACAGAGCAGAGCAAACAGATTTCATTTTCTATCTATCAGGTTCTATTAGTTTCACAGACAGGTCTCTATCACAGCCTGTCTGTGGTCAGATTGAAATGAAACCTGTCTGCTGATGAGCCTGATGCTGTCATTGGGTTGAACTCTCAGCCCCCAGCTGGGCGAGGGGGGCTGCAATCCACCTGGCACCAGCCTTGGAGACATTCCCACTGAATCCTGCAGGCAAAGCTCTGCGGTGCTCACCTGGTTCACAAACAGCTTAAAGCACCTCTGATGTGCATCCAGGTGAGAGCAAACTGCTGCTGAAAATGTTCTTTGTGCCCTGCTCCTCCACACACCGCTGCAAACCCTTAGACCCACCAAACTCTTCTCCAGCGTCTGTCACACATCGTGGGCAAACTGCTTAAGCACCACAGCAGGGAGTCACCCAGCCCTGGCAGTGGTGGGACACAGACTCCTGTCACCCTCAGCAGCCTCACAGCTACGGAGGAAGCGCCATCAGGAAGTGAGGGAAAGAAAATTTACCTTGTAATTGCTAACAAGCCCCATATTTCCTTGCTAGCACATAAACAAGGGAATTTGGCTCTCTTGCTGCATTAATGCCACTTGTGAAAACTTACTTGGGAGGCTGGATGTTTTTTCCTGGGTAAGGAGATGTTCCAATTACCAGTAAATTGCCAGCACTTGGAACAACGCTGCATATTAATTCAAAACAAGTGAATGTTCATTGAATTACCCAGAAGAGTAAACAGCTTCTTGTGGGTGTGTAAATAATCTGAGGGTAGCAAAGAATTTGGGAAAAGAGATTTTACGAACTAATTTGCCTGGGCAGAGAAAAAAAATTGAAGGAAGTGAGTAAAAGAAAGTGTTATCAGTGAAAAGGTTATTTTGGTCGCTACAAGCTGGGTCATGTGTTTGTGACTGGAAGGAGCAGCCCCAGCACATCACACCAGCACTGCAGAGACTTTCCTGGGACAGGAGAACATGAGCGGCCCCATCCCTGTCCCATGGGCCCTGTGGCTGTCCCAGGCTCCCCACGGCAGGAGGAACACGGGAGGAGGAAGGGGATCCAGAGGTACTTTCCACCTGAAGCAAACCCCGATGCCTCTCCAGCTCAGTGTCCCTTACAGGCACCACTAACCAACAAAGGTTTAATAAATGCACGTGGCTTCAGGGGGTTTTCCACCATTTTCTTTTTTTTCCAACTGAGTTCCCTCATCCCTGAGCTAATGCACTAATGGACACTTACCATTACCTAACTTCCGACCTAATGGGCACAGCAAATAAGTGAAAGGCTCATAAAATCAAATTTACTGAGCATCATTCCTTTTGCTGTCCATTAACTGAAACTATTTATCAGGTTAAGCAGATCCAGGGTATGGAGCTATATCCATCCTGTATTAATGCAGTTACATGGACATTTCAGGCTCCTGGGCTCCCCAGCAATTGCAGGGAAGTGTTGTGAGGCCAAGCTCTTGCTCCTGGCAGTGATTTCAGCAGCACGAGGGGGGCACCAGCCCTGTCAGATGGGTGGGCTTCTCTTCCTTAAGGCATGAAGGAGCACCAGTCAACTGGCTGCTGCAACATTCCCAGGAACAGGAAAGTGCTGTTAACCTTGATGACAGTTTATAAATACCAAAACTAGAGACAGATTAGATGAACTTAAACTTTCAGGTATATATATTTAAAGGGTTTTTCCTTGCTAAGTTACTGTTTTTCTTTCTAAACTCCCAAGGCCCCAGTAAAGCCAGTCAATATGCCATTACAATCATTTGGAGACCAGTAAAGCTTTGAAAAATAGCATTTGCACTGTGGATTTGAAACCATTTGAAACCATTTGAACCACAGTAAGCCTTGAAGATAACTTTGAAATGTATTTTTATTTCTCAATAATTTCTTGAGAACCATTAAAAGAAATGAAAACTTTGCACGCTGGACAGACACAGGCTGGTAAAGCACTGTGGGGGGAGAATATATCATCAATACTTAGGAAAGGCTCTCAGGAGTGTCCCCAGAGCACTGTTTTGCTAGCAGAGGAGACAGCTGCAGCTCTCCTGTTCCCATTCCATGACCCCACTGCCCCCCAGAGCCTCGCCCTGCACCTTTGGGTGCTGGCACAGGTGGGGGTGCTGCAACCACAAAGCACAAGCAACTGCTTGTGGTGGAGGTTTCCTGCTTAAAATGGTGTTTGGTCCCCAGAAACCCAGTCCTTCCTCTCTCCTTCCTCCCACCAACCATCCGTTTGACTGTTTTCTAAAACAAAACAGCAGCTTCATTGCATCCAAGTAATGACATTTCAGGCTTAACAGCCATGCTGTGCACACAATTTACACTGAATCAAACAGCCTCTAATGTCTCCTGACCTACTTCTCAGACCCTTCATTGTATCTGCTTAAGATAAAACCCTTGCCAGGATTAAAGCATTCATGGCATATGTCCAAAGGTCAGAAAAGGCCATGCTGGAACCACAAACCAAGGAAACTGCTCCTGGCAGTTTCCGTGTAGTATTTTACCTTCAGGACAGGAAAAAACTTATTCAAACTGTGAATTATCACACCCGTGGGAAGAGCTGGAGCCTCTCATTGCAGAGTGGTGCCTCCTGAGCCAAACAGAAATTAGGATCTGTTTTTGCTCTTAAATAACTTGATTTTCTTCAGTATTTTATGCTATAAATGGGAATTAACTAGTAAAGGATTTGAAGCCATGAAACAATTAAATGCCTGGTTTTCCATTTTCTCAGCTGTGGGTTAATTTGGTCTCCAGCACAGGTGGCACTTTGCAGCAGAGCACCAAAGGCATTTGGAACGTTTCTCAAGCACTCCCAGCTGGCAGCAGGGCGAGCTTGGCTCTGAAGGCCACAGGGGTGCCAGCTGTGCCCAGGAGCCAGACCCTGGAGAAGGGACAGGGACGTGCAGTGTCACCTGCAGGAGGCTCTGAGCAGCACGTGGGAACGGATTCTGAGGGGCATTTTCCCCTCTCTGTGCGCTAAGAGAGGCTGAAGCCAAGCCTGGTGTCCCACCCCAGCGAGGGCAGGGTCCCCTGTCACCTGTGTCAGTGTGCAGGGTGACGTCCCGGGCACAGCAGAGCCCGGCAGTGCCAGCCCAGCACGCTGGTCCCCAGTGGCTGCCTAGGGCTCCCTGCTGCAGCTGCTCACTGCGGTCAATGACAGTGAAGAGGGGAGCAGGAGTACAGTGTGAGTTGGTTTTCAGTTAATTTAGCAGATGATGTCAGCTGTGCAGGCTCAGGCTATTTCTATTCCCCCCATTAACCCCAGCTCTGACGTGCTGTGCCGCTGCACTTCGGGGACCATCCATCAACTCCCAGCTCCCAGTGACACTGCTTCCATTTCACTGATGGTGACTGAAGAAAAATTCCACTGTTTCTGCAGGAACCCAGAGTGCTGCTGGTGCTGGGTCCTTTCAGCTGGGTCCGTATCTGAACCAACACCTGCTGTGAGCGGACGCCAGGCTGTTGGGAAGGCCTCTTGCAGATGAGCTGAAAAACTGCTGTCTCAAGTCCTCAGGGTTCGTGAGAATTTGATTATTTGTCTCTATTTTTCTCAGAGATGGGCAACTCTAAGTCTTAGAGTTCTACTTAAAGTCTTGCCACCTTCTTGCATACTGAATTTCTGTTCTACCAGGAATAGGACTTTCAGTCTGAAGCCCCTGTACTGTCAGTGAAAGATGACACGAGATATGTAACGTGGGACAAATCTTTCTGATTTTTCAGAGGAAGTTTCATTATTTCAATTTTCTCATGTTCTGGAGATAAAGAAGAACTCCCATACAAGGAGTCCACTGGAAGAGGGAAAGTTTCGATTATTTCAAAGCCTCTGTTTGAACAAAATATGATTTCACTTGAGCCTGACTTGTGGAAAGTGTCAGAAAACTGAAACATTCAATTCTGAAAACACAAACAGGCACTCCTCCTTGAGCATCCCAGAATGAGGCTGGAATGCTGGCCCCTTCCCAAAGTGGTTTTTTCCTTCCAAGTTCTCCCTAGAATACACGTTTTGTTGGAACTCTGAGGCCTCAAACACCTGCAGTGACAATGATGCCACGGTTAAGAGCTGTGTTCCACAGGAAGTCAGCCCATCCAGATCTGGGCAATTCAGCCCTTATTTCTTATTTATGAGAGTTAATTTCATGTGCTGGCATTTCACACGCCATATGCAGGAGCGGCTGCCCGAGCCAAGCTGCAGGCAGCTCTCAGCTGCCTTTTATTTTTTGTTGTTGTTTTAAATAGTGCTGCTCATGACTGAAGCAAGGTTAGTCACTGCTTTTACTAAGAAAAATGACTTTGTGATAACCCCCAAATCCTCACCTCCCAGGCACGGTTATGCCACCGAGAGCTGGTGTGCCCCAGCCCTGGCTCCGGCTGCTGGTGCCCCAGGATCTGCAAACAGATTGTCTTGGTAGGTACAGCTACGGATAATCACGTTGGGCATGTGCAGCCATGTCTATTAATTTTCACAAGCACCAGTTCCTCCTGGTGTTTGCTGATGGTGATTGACAGGGGAACAGTCCAGAGTGATTTGCCATCACAGCCCGTGTGCTGCACAGCCGGCAGCTCAGTCCCTCTGCTGTGTCCTGTGCCACCACTGTCACTGAGAAACCTTTCCTCACCAGAATCTGCTCTTAAATTTGGAGTCTTTGTCACTTTTGGGGTGCTTTCTGTAAGGGTATCAAGACCCAGGTTTGACCAGAAACTCTTCTTGTGTGAACAAAACTAAACCTGTGCAGACTGGGGATTTGCATTGCTTCAGCTGCCCACTAAGCTGATCCCTGACATCCATCCAGACAAAAATATACATCCAAAATTATGCTCTACTAGCTATTTTCAGTATTACTTCTTTGCAGATGAGGTATGTCTCCAAAGATAGCACTGAGATAGATTTACAGGAAGGTTGTGGCACTTCTGGTATTTGCTGCATGAGAATGACATTTATGATAAGAAAAATGGAAGACATGGAGCAGTAATGATGGAAATAACACTTCACTGGGACAGAGAAATTATAATAAGGAAATGAAAGCTGAAATGGAGGGGTGGCAGGAAGGGGACCATGGCAGCTGGGAGGCAGAGGAGTAGCAGAGCTGAGGGGGGCTCAGGGAGCAGCTTTTGCCTGGGATGAGCAAGAGAACAGCTTTGGCTGCCTGGCACTGGTGGGGCCTGAAGGAGCCCCGAGTGAGCCCCCAGGGTCTGAGCACATGGGTACAATAATCACAGCCACCTGCTTCCCCCCATGCATCCTTCCTCATCACAGCACCAATTCCCTCTTCTTTTCCCCACATAAATCTTTTTTCCCCTGAAGACTTCCATGGCTAGTGGATCCTACACAAACCTGATTGTTTTCTTCATTTATGAGGCATCTTTGATCTATCTGTGAAATGCTACAAACACTGTAATAGAAAACTGTTCTCATTACAGTCTGAAATTAAAATTTAGTAGAAGATGCACAAAGCAGAATAAACTTTCAATTAAAATCTAAACACTGTACTGAGAAAGAAAACTGGAGGGAGCTCCTAGGCTTCTTTGCATTAAAAATGCCCGAGATTTAATTTCACTATGACATCTCCTTGGAATTACACTGCTAATTGATCAAATTTTGTCTGTCTGTTATTTAAACTTTCAATAAAACTTAGATTAATGGAAGGTGTAATCCTCCCGGGCAGAACAAATATTCCCATTGTTCGTGTCAGGTATGGAATAGCAATGCCCCCACTAACAGCTTCTGCATTCAACCTGGGGACAAGAAGTTAATCATAAGAGTGTGGTGATTCCTTAATTGCTTGAATGAAATTTTCTCTGTGTGCCATTCTCCCCACCCCCAGTCTCCACAACTGCTGCTACAGATCTTTAAAACCACACAGGCAGCATTTCCAGGACTGCCTTGCTTCGTTCCTGATGCAAATGAAATCCCAGCTTGCTCTACGCATGGTCTCCCAGAGGGATAGGAGCACCTTCTAAGAAAAAAAGAAAGCAACAGCTTTATGGAGTCACAGAATAATGAGTCTGGAAAGACACTGAAGATCCCAGGTCCAGCAGTTCCCCCAGCACTGCCAAGGCCACCACTAAACCCTGTCCCTGAGTACCACACCTGCACGTCTTCTGTCCAGGAATGGGGACTCCACCACTGCCCTGGGCAACTTGTTCCAGGGCTGGACACCCTTTCCATGGAGAAATTTTCCCCAGTATCCAATCTAAACCTCCCCTGACACAGCTTGGGGCTATTTCCTCCCATCCCTTGTGACCTTCCAGAGCGGATGAACCACTGCAGTAAAAATTAGCTCCCACCTCTGGCACCACGGAGAAAGAAGCCTGAGCCAGGAGGCAGGAGCATCCCACTCTGCTGGAATGCCCAAGGAACCTCTGTGCATCCCTACAGCTTCTGGACTGGCTGTGGGGGACCCTGAAATTCCCATCTGGCTGTGTGGACATTACTGTTGAAGGGCCTCTTGGCCACACACCAGCTGGGCCCCAGCACGTGCTGAGAATCTGGCTTGCAGAGGCACCCACAGGAGCTGCAGCTGTAAATGAGCCCTTCTGTCAGCACAGGGACCTCGACCCCCAGCTTTGGAAGATTTGGTGGTTTTCCTACACAATGCACTTGCTGACACAATGTATTTTTGGATGCTTCTGGGGGTAAAGCCATTTCTCTATTTCAAGCTGAGTTTGAATAAATTATAGAAAGCCTCTCCAAGATGCAGAATGCTTTCCAAATTGCTTATTTTAGTTTTCCATCTCAGTGAGGACTAAAACCTCTTGCATTTTTAGAGAAAGTGATTGACAGTCAAAGTGCCACCTGTGGGCTGAAATGGTTCTTTCTCCAGAAAACTGGGATCAGTCTTGGACAAAGGACGTGATACAACATCATGACAACACTGACACTGTGCACAGATAATAATATTAACATACTGCAAACAATTAGAGCCCATTTTTACCATTCTTTTCCACTGTGAGAGCAATGTATCTGTGCCAAACTGTTAATATCCACAAGAGGAGGAAATCATGCAGTATTTTTTCCTGATTTCTGCCTTTCCAGCAAATTTACTCTCTGCCAGACTAAGACCTTTTGTACTACATCTAATAAAAGCTGAAGGGAAGCACTAACAAGAGGGAGGAAGAATTCAGAAAGTGACACCTAGTTTGTATTCCTGCAGTGATCCTGTTTGTTGTGAAGTGCTAAATTAACTCCCATTAATTCATTGTGAAAACAAGCTGTAGAAAATAGCAAGGAACTTACAGTTTCTTCTGAATTAATGCTGCATGGTAGCACTTTATTTTAAGAATAATTAACGGTAACTCAGTGGTGGAAAAACCAGTCTTTTGATGCCTGTGAAGCACGTCAGTGGTAGATGGCTATGGTTGTACCTGCTGGGAGTCCTGCTTAAAATATAGTCAAATATTTTCATAGCTGTGATTCATCTTTTCATCCTCCTAGTCCTGCGCTATATTTATTACACATACACTTTGGGAGGAGAAAAAGGAAAAATCTGGTGTACCTGAAATAGGAAGGAAAGGGTCAGTTCCAGGCACTCTGCTCACACCAGGCCGGGTGCCACTGGGACATTTCTGTGGACAAGAGCGAGCAGGAGGGATGCTGATCCCCAGCTCAGATCGTGGGTCCTGGGACTTGCCTCTGACTGACAGAGGTGGGAGCCCTGGAGCCCGAGAGCTCCATGCCTGGCCAGGGCTGTGCTGTGCTCCCTGCAGGGCTGTGATATGGCTCAGCTGAAACATGGCACGCTCTTCTTTGCTGGGTTGAGACAGGGCCTGGGGGGGCTTGGCAGGAATCTGCATAAATGATTGATCCGGGTGAGTGGCACGCACCATCCTCCTCAACCTACCAGTGGGGCTGGAAATGAAAAAGATTCATGTCTGCTGCAGGAGGCTTTCAGGGATCAATATGTTCCAACATATGTTTTAATACTTCCTCAGTTCTCACACGTGTCTCATGGGATTTCTTTATTTATCTTTTTTTCCCAAGGTTATGAAGCCAACTGTTTTTTATGTGCTCTGAGGCAGAGACCTGATTTTCATAATAAATCTCTTTCCTAGAAGGTGAAAAGCAGGGAGCTGTGTTTCTTATCCAAACAGAGCATGATCAGATTACGCTGTGCACAGAGCCCCGGCTGCTCCCGCTGCGTGTTGCTGGAGTGCTCAGCACACCTTTGGGGAGATCATTGTTCCAAAAGGGGCTAAACACAACTTCTGCTTGTCGGGCTTCTGGAACCTTTTCCCCTCCCTTTATCTCTCCTTTTCCCAGAGGACGCTGTGCTTTGATGTCTCTATAACACAGATCACACTGACACTGGGAGGTGAGTGGGCTGTGCAGATCCATACTGGGAATAGGAAAAGCTGTCCTCTGCAGCACTGGAGGAGGAGGGAGAGCAGCCCAGGGAATGGGATTTGATAGGAAAGAAAGGGGAAATGGCATGAGACTGTGTCGAAGCATGTGGGAGATGCAGAGCAGCCCCTCAGGGGGCTCTGATGCTCCTGAGCCCCTCGGGGGGCTCGGGTTCTCCTGGGTCCCTCGGGCTGGCTGGCCCCGCGGGTGCAGTGGCCGCTGCTCCAGCCCAGCGTCACCAAGGCCACACAGATCCTCTACCCGAGGTCATCTCATCCTTCTCCTCCACTCCAGGGAGAGGCGATCGGCTGCTCCGGCAGCGATGAACAAGCCGTGTGTGACACCTCCCACGCCTCACGGCGCTGCAGTTCGCTGCAGAGTCCATCACTGCTGGTGGGAAGGAAAGACAGGACGTTTTCACACCCTGCTCTCATTAGCTGTGTGCGTGTGTGTTGCTCTTTTCTCTAGCGCTTCTTCCCCCTCTCACGGCAAAACCGTAGGATAGGAAAGGAGCGCTGCTGGATTCAAACCTGGGCCTTTATACAAGAAATCGTTGTGTTCCAAAAATCCTATCCCAGGGGCTAAATAATAGGATAGAAACAATGACTGCATGAAATCCAAAATCAACACAAGAGAAGTCTTTGCAGTTGCAGCACCCTACCCAAGAGAGCCCAGAATATCCCAGTATTGCACTGGAAAAGCTATTTATTTGTATTCCGCCACCATACAACTGCCTTCAGTCAGCATTACAGGCCTGTCATTTTCTAAATGTATAATGCATGGTAAATACAGGCCTCTGACAGCTCAGAAAGGTACAAAAGCCAAAGGGCAGGAGGAAGCACATGCTGCTCTGGTCCCGTTTCACACGCCAGGAGGAGGGATTGGGAACAATCTTCTCTGTTCTCAGTACAGCACATCCCTGCACTGACACCCACGGCACCTGTGCCTGGACACCACACTGTGGTGGGGAGGATGTGAACTTGCATCTCCCAGCTATCCTACACAAAGTGCAGAATTATCATTTGTAATCTAAAATTCCCACTGAAATCTTCCTCGGGCAATCACTTCTGTGCCCTCTGCAGCTCTGCCCTCGCTGAAGTCAGTGCTTTCATTGAGCCCCGGGGCAGGTCACAGCTCCCTGCTGAGTGAGTGAGCGTCTGGGAAGCACGGTGAGCTGGTTTGAGCCCAACAGCTCCTGGGCTGACTGGTTTGATTCCACTCTACAGCAGAAAGTGCTTGTGAGAGCAAAAACATCCAGCAGGTGCTGAGACCTTATTCCCAAGGCGAATAGAGATTTGGAGCCTGAGACGCTGCCAGGACACCAGGCCAGCTGGGCAGGCACGCCCCAGGCAGGGCTGTGCTGGGGCTGGGGAGGGTCTGACCCCGGCACGGAGCACTAACCAGTCATCACCAGCTCCTCATTTTCATTCTCTGAGGGGCACTGTCCCAGGCCGTGCCTTCCTCTCGTTTGGACAGCAAGTGATAACTGAATCTGATATGATGGCACAATTTCACAGTCATGGGCCCTGGGAACAGGACTTCTTTTTGGCCATCCTGTCTGAGAGACCATTTGAAAATAATTAAAAGATGGAACCTTTTTTGCCCCAGGTTTTTAATTAACCTATCTTGGTTTCAGCTACTGCAAGTTCATTTCACCTCCACTGACGACATCATAATGGGATTGATTATAACCCAGTGGGGACTGTGAGCTCCAGCTGTGGGGCTCCTTTAACCCCTTGGCCACCGGTGCCTCCTGACGAGGTCCCTAAGGGGACGTGGGGTGCTCTGAGGGTGGTGAGGTGTGTGGGAGCAGGTGGCAGCAGCAGGCAGAGCACGCTGTGCCAGATCCTGGCCAGGCACAGCCGGGGAGCCGGGCAGTGCATCCATCACCACTCGTGCCAGGGCTGAGGCCAGCCCATTCATCAACCACTCAATTGGAAACAGCAACGGGGGCACGGCCAGGACACGTCTCGGTGCTGCTGCCGTTGGGAAGGGAAGTGCCAGGCTGAAATTAGTCACCCCAAACCCTACAGTCAGAGAGACACGGGTCCTTCGGAAGGGTAATTTGCTCCATCAATCTGTGTGGAGACACTGAACCACTCACATGGTGTTAAGTCAGTGGGGAGGGAGGGATAAATGTCACCTGACATTAATGCTGCTGCCTCTGCACTGTGAGGGAAGCTGCTCTGCATCAGCCCAGGGCAGATCTGCAGTGGCAGGGAGTTGGGGAAGGTGGAACACAAGCACAAGTCACGATGGTCCTGCCAAGAGAGGCCTGTCAGAAGGACCAGGGCAGGAAAGGACTTCAAGCTCTCCTGTCTTCCAGAATCCTTCTTCCTCTGCCAAAGATGCCATCAGAACAAGTTCTATTTAAGCTGCGAAACGTGGGGGCATCTCCCCATGCTGAGCTCTGCACCCCTGTATCTGAGCAAGGGGATGTGCCTGGCTCACGGCTGATCTCCCACAGAAAATGCCCTTTCTCATTGCCTGGCACTGCCTGGTGGAAGCAGCAAGGCTGTCTCCTGGTGCTTCCACCCAAGGTCACAATATGAACTTGATGTTGAACAAGAGCCTAAAACAATTTTTGGCCAGTGAAGAGACTCGCAGTGTGCTGTGCCAACAGCTTTCCAAGAGGCACTGGAGAAGGCTGTGCCAACAGACCCTGTGGAGAGCCATTGCACAGGGAAATGCTGAATCATTGCAGCTCCCTCTGAACAGCCACTGAGGCTGGATAAATCCATTCTCAGCAGCTTCTTTAAGAAGTGTTTCTTAGAAAAGTGTTTTAAACAAAATTGAAATTTCTATTTCATACCATTAGCTTAAGGAAAGGCTAATTAAGCACAAGCTCTTGGAATAGAAAGATTTTCTGAGTCTGTTTCCAAAACTGTCATAAAAATTTGCATTTTTATGATGCTGTTCTTTTCTTAAAAAAAAAATTATATCTTCTACACCCCGGTCCCACTGCCATGAAACATTCCCACAGACAAGTGGCTTCATCTGCTTTTTCCTTCCCCCCAGCTGGATTTGCCAGAGAAATCCCAGAGGGGACTGGGACTCCTGCCCCACTGAATTTTCATAAAACCTGAGCCACATCTTAGTAGCAGAAATACTAAAGAAAGTAAAGTGCTGGTGATGGGAAAGCACCTCAACTCCTTATTGAGGAAGGGAAAAAAGAGAAAAGCAAAAGACTCAGGGAAAGAAAAAATTAAGTTGTTTATAGCAGGAACTTTCCCTAAAGACTTGAATACCTGTGGAAAATGTGAGAATGAAATAAGAAAAAGATTTATTGAGTCTCAAAGCTTTCAGTTAAATGTGGTGAGAAAAGTGGCTTTCCACTTTTAATTGTCTTTACCACAGTAACTGTGTGTCAGTCTCTTCTAAAAGCCTATTAATTCTGTAATTTAGTGCTAGCAAGAGCTGGGAGACAGACAGAACCACCACTGTTCTTTTTTTCTGAATTCATTGACTAAATGTCATCAGGCATCAGTACTAAGGGGGGCTTTCTCCTTCAAGGCTTTAAATACCAAAAATTAAAAACTTTTTATAGTTTCCTGAATAAAAAATGCTGGCACATCAGTTAACAGAAAGGGTGCTATGACATTGCATGTTGGGGTGTTAATTGTGGCTAAAAATAACCTGACAGGTCCGAAGAGCTGTTGAGTGAACAATTTCCCGGGCAGGAGAGGGAATTAGCTTGTTTAACTGCTGCAGCTAGATGCAGTGCATGTGTTTAGCAATAGTTTTAGAATTTATTCTGAAACTAGCAAGAGCTGGTAATAGAGCCATTAAGACAGAGACAGGCTGGTAGGTGGATTTCTTGATAGTTGAGATTGTATAACAGGGTAACTGCCCAAAACCCCCATTACCTCAGAGCCAGCAGCAAATCAGTGTCTATATCTGAGCCTTTGCAAATCAGGGGGAAAGGTACTTGAAGAAATAAGTAAACCAAAGCCATGGGGCCAAGAGGAGCAAGGGGACCTGCAGGAGCACCGACATCCCCCCAGCCACTGGGGAGCTGCTGGCACCCACAGCTATTTCTGAATGGTCAGATATTACAAATAAATCACTGGGTGCCCCTGGGTCACTTCTGTGTCTGAAACAGCACCAGCAACAGAACTGAAGAGTCTCTTTGAACAAGCACTGGCACTGGAAATGAGAGTTTCTATGTGCTCATGGAGGAATGCTGAGGGTGTACCCCACTCTCACTCCATTCCAGCTCTTTGTGTATTATTTCATGTAAACCAGGATGCAATTTCCCTGCATCCCTCCTGCAATTATTTGCCAGCTCTTTCCATTTCCCAGGCCTGCTGGAAAACCACAGGAGGTTTCATAACTGGCAAAATCGGAGATCTAGATAAGTAATTTTTTTATCTGAATGTATTTCATACAGCGCCTCAGCCTGATTCACAACTAAACTTCTTTTTTGGTAACGTAATTTTCAGTGTAATTGAAGTGGAATTTTGCACTTACCTGCTGTCAGGGCACTGCAGTCCCATGGGCTGAGCTCCTTCTGATCACCCGGGATGGTCCCTGTGCACGGAGCAGGGCATGGGACACGGGGCACCCCAGTGCTGGGCACAGGCACTGCTCCCACACCACACTGGTGGCACACACACCTTGGCTGGCACCATGTGTCACTTTGTCCTCCAGTGCCCGGTAAGCAAGCAGAACGCCTTAACTTGTCTGGTAATTTATTGCCCACTGATTCTGTCAGAAGAGGAAAAAAAAGACACAAAAAGTCCTTAGATTCAAGGTTTCAGAGTTCAGGACTGATTTTTGTGCATATACTTTGTTCCTCACTTTAGAACCATTAGGTTTTCTTTCTCCCAGAGAACATAAACAACTGAATTTTAAACCAGACTCAGCAACTAACATGACATTGTGAAGGACACACCAGCACTTATCATCTCTCCAGATGAGCTGGTAAGTATTTATAGAAACATTTCCTCCCTGGCACAGCTTTAACTAAGCAGTGTATCTAATTTCCTCTGGAGGAATGTGTTGGAGAAATCAGTAAGATGTCTCATCATAAATAGTAATAAATAACTACTCTGGTGTAGATGCTTATTTAGTGAAGTTATTTGAATATTAATGGTTTTACAGGTAAAAATCCATGGCAGTAATACCTCAAAACTAAACCCAGGATTCTGTGGTCTGAATTACAAGGCAGGATGTGGACGAGGTTACTGGAGACAACACCACATGGAATCTCCCAAACCTTCCCCTGAAGGTCAGAGACTTCACGGGGAGCTGCTCCAGGAGCACGGAAGGCCAGGGACTCCCAGCAGACCCTGACTGCACGGGCACAGCCAGGTGAGGGCAGGGCACGGCGCCAGCACGGGTGGGACAGAGCTGGGACCCGCAGGGCTGTGACCCAGCCGCAGTGGCACGGGGACAGGAGGGAGCAGCCCCTGCGAGGGGCAGCCCTGGCGCTGCTCCCTGGCCTCCCTGGTGCCGGGGTGCCTATCCCTGCGGTGAGATGGAGCTCCATGGAATGCACCCTGTCCTCTGCACGCAGCAGTGATGCCTCTGCTTGCTTTGATGTTAGCAGCAGGAGACATCACAGCAGTGCTCAGATGCTTATTATCCCCTTGGGTTCTTTTCTTTTATTCGTCATGGGTTTCAGCCTGTTGTATAATATACATTTTTCAAGTTAAGCATCAAAACAATGAATACAAATGAGGAAGGAAGTGTTCACTTGCTGAAGGAGGAGAATTACTAAGAGCAACACTGCGCAGTATTATAATGCATTTCCACTACTACACCGTTTGTATTAATGTATTAGAGACATCTACAAAGACAAATTGCAGCTTAGTTCAAAGGGAAGAACATTCAAATGCCTGTAAAACGCTGCAGGCTGCTCTCAGACATGCTCTCCCTGAAACAACATTTGGATTTCAGATCTCTCCTGGCATCAAGGACAATATGCTCCCACTCCCTCTCCCCAGCCACACCGGCTGGTGACAGAACGTGGGTGCCCACAGCCCTGAGGAGGGGGACAGCCACTTCCACCCTCGCTGGCCTGGGTGCATAGACAGCCGTGGGCAGGACTGACAGCACTGGCTCATCCCGTGAAGGCTTTGTTGCTGAATATAAAGTGGCATCAAAAGCTGCAGGAAGGTCTCCCTGGAATCTTCTCGCCCCTTCAGCATTTAGAGGTTCTGAATTTCCCAGCGAGAATGGACAAACAGCCCCTCAGACCGTGGGACACGTGGCTCTGCCCCATTCCTCAGCACTGCTGTGGCTCAGGAGCCACAGCACATGCCCAAAACACATCGTTTTTGGGAATGCCATTTCTCACCAGCACCAGGGGCCCTGCAGATAAAGAGCAATAAACCCAGGCTGGGAACACAGAGGTCACTCAGTGCAATGAGATCTCTGGGTAAGATGAATCAGATGAGCCATTTTCAGGACATTAAGATTGTTTACAAATCCAGTCAATTTTTATTTAGTTTTGAATGAGTTTGTGTACTCTGCAAGCACAGTCATCCTTTCTGATCTCCTTCCATCTCTCTCTGGCATATGGTATTTTCATCTTGCTAACAGGATTACATTTACTCTGCCAGGCTATAGCAGGCACCCAGTTTGGTTCAGACTTCCAGTGCTTCTCTCACGAATGTGCCACTGTCAGCAAATGTCAGCCCTGGGGCAGGGAAGTGTGAGAGAAGGAAAGAGGGAAACAAGAAAGGGAGGAATTTAAAGTAAAGGAAGAGGAGTGTTAACAGCAGCTGTTGGGAGCGCAGAGTGGCTGGTGGTTTCCTGGGGCTGGAGTCCGGGCAGGGCTGTGGTGTGAGGGGCAGAGCCGCAGGGAGAGACCCTGTGCCACAGCCCCGCTCACATCGGCTGTGCCCCCGCGGCTGAGCGGGGCTGAGCCTCGCCCGCAGCGCCTCGGGGACAGCGGGGCCCGGGGACAGAGGGGCCCGGAGACAGAGGGGCCCGGGGACAGCGGGGCCCGGGGCTGGGTAGTGCTCCATACCGTGACACGGCCACATAAACGTCTTGGTTTTCCCGGCGGCTATCCCATGTTCATTAAAAAAGCAGAAAACCAGCTTTGTTATTCCTCATGGTCTCATCTCCCTCAGTGTTTGTGCCAGTTAAAAGGGACGGGACAAATTCAGCCCATCTACAGGTACGAGTATCCCTGTTCTGCCTGCTGCGCGCCGGGTCTCCTGCTCAGCTGGGATCACCCCTCACTGCAGGTGCCGTGCACGGCCACCTGGAGACGCATCTCGTTTACATGCCCATCCTTTCCCTGTACGTCTTGCAAGAAGAATTAATTAGTTCAGATGATAAAGCACCGTGGGGAAGGAGAATCAAGGTTAATAACATATATTAATAAAATATCAGCAAGGAAAAATGACTAGCTGTGTCCCAGCTAAGCCATCTCCATGATCATAATCTGTCCCTGTCTTTGAAAGTGGTTATATCTCAATAGATCAGGAGGGAAAAATAATGGAGATGAAATAACACTGCAAGGTTTCAGCTCCACATGAATGCTCTGCTTGCTGTTCCACTGGCAACGACCTGGCGTGCAAAGGAGCAAACCGGGTGGCTGGCAGCACCCTGGGAGTTGTTCCCAAATTTTGCTCTGAGGGAGATTCCAGCCTGGTGCAGTACTGCACACAAATGAGGGGCAAGGACATGCTGTTGCCAAGGTCCAGCCCTGGGCACAGCGAGGGGCACACCAGCCCTCAGTTCTAGGTTTGGGTTTGCAGAGTGAGAAATGGTGAGCTGCCAGAGTGCTGTGGTTGTCATGCTGCCTCAAAACATCACCCCAATTCTCCTTTCAGCTTGTTTAAATACACCACTTTATCATTCCCAGTAAGTTTCCCATTAAGTGTTCCCATCAGCAGAGAAGCCATGGAAGCACACCGTTTATCTGAGGTTTCATCACTACTCCAACTAATTACCTGTCCCCAAGCCATGAAGCAGAGAAGCAATACAGGCACCTTCTGTGACAGGCAGGTGGGAGAAAACATTTTATCTTCCCTGTTGCCTCTCATTCTTGCCCAGGAGAGGAGCCAAAGGGCAGGAACACAACAGGAAATCCAAAGTCTGTGGAGAGGTGTCTGCAGACTGCATTTGCCCATTAAATTGCACCATCAGAAGAGAAACTGAAATTCATCTCACCAAAATAAGAGGAAAACCTCAATCCAGAACTCACTTTCTAGAGCCAGACCCCAGACCTCAATCTCCAGCAGCTGGCAGGGGCAGGGTTTGGATGCATTGCTAGCCTAAGGGGATTGATTGGGACTATAGGAACGGCAGCTCCTCCCCAGTGCAAGTAAAGCAGGAACCTGTTCTGTTCTCTAGCTGCTATTGATTTATAACACTTTAGAAATCTCTCACTATATAGTCTTTTAATGCTGAGCTGTGAAATTAAAAGACATTTTCACACCATTAAAGGGAGGTTAATGTAAGATGAAAAAGAGAGTATTTGCATTTAATGAGTGAATTTGAAGAGCTCAGCTGGATTTCTTGCAGGCTGTCCCTGGAAAGCTGATTCCTGTACGGAGAAAAGTTTCTCCTTAAAAACAGGAGTGTTCCTCCCCTCTCCAATCCCAAAGCAAAGGACACTTTTTAAGTATCGTATTGAAATACCTATGGTGTGGTTTCAGAATAAGAAATAGTAGCTCCAGAGAGTTGGAGGGTGGGAAAACACGAGGAACCTGGCACACATGTGGCTGCTCGTGAGCCTTGTACGTTTCTTTTCAGAGTTTTCCATTTATCTCAATTCCAGGTGCTGCAGCATAGCACCAATACATTAACTTTATGCATAACTGAATAAAAGTAATTTTTCCTTTCCCTTTGCTCCTCCATGGGGATGCTCCAGGGGCCAGGCTGTGTCAGGGACAGAGGAGCCCAGCTGGCTGTCCCAGCAGGCACAGGCCACTCCCCAGGGAGCAAAGGAGGGTCCTGGAGCTCGTGCCCCTGCCCTGGCACCATCACCCAACACACTCAGTTCCCTTTAACCATCAGCAGCCCCTGAGCAGCATGCAGCAGCTGGGAGTTCAGATTCCCACAGTGATCCATGCTCCCATTCGTATCTCTTGATATCTGGAAGCAGAGAATTTCAGCCAGAAAGGGCTTTCCACTAAGATGACCATAAATCTCAATGTGTTTACAACAGAAGACTGACCAGAAGAGTTTATTAAATCTCTAAGGGATTTGATGTATATCAAACGGTTACATAAAGTCAATACTTTGGAAAGAACTAGGCAATAAATACCCTGCAAGAGGCAATATTTCTATCACGGAGAAAGCAATCACATAAAGATTAGGAGACCAATTTCAATACTGAATGTCAGTCTGCTGTAAGAAGACATTTATTGTTTTTCTGAGTTATCACAGAAGAGCGAGATAAGCCATAACAATATTCTGAGCGCAGCTAATCATGCTATCAAAGTCAGAAATACTCTTTCACCTTTTAAAAATCACTTTTCTACTTCACAAATAAAAGGAACAACCTCTTGCAGGTGCAAGGGGAGGGAGGGAAGGAGATTTATCATGGCAGGTGGTGAAAAATCTGGAACTGCTGCCCCTCAGCTACGAACACAACTCAAGGTCCCTCTGTGGGTGCACAGGGCAGGCGCTGAAGGGGGGAGCCCACCCCAGGGACTCTGAGTCTGCCCCAGTTCCTACAACTGGTTCAAGGACCAAAGCATCACCTGGGACAAAGCTGGCACCAGTGGAGGGTCTGGGAACTCTTTTTAATGATTGATAGATGACAAAATATCAATATTAAGCATGCAAAAATGCCACTTGTTTCAATTCTTCCCCTATAAAGAGATTTTTCCTTTAACAGTTCAGATTAAAAGAAAGGAAAATCTCAACCCCTTCAGTTTTAGCAGAAGCCAAAGAATAGATCTCACTGGAGAACAGTATTGGCCCACTGATATTCCAAGGGGTTGTCCCACTCTTTCACTCTCATTCCCTATTCCTCACTGCGAGGTCCTGCCTCCCCTACCAGCATCCTCCTCCCTGCAGTGCTGCCCTGCCCCATGTCCCTGCCCCAAAGCAGCTCCTGCACCCACAGCACTGCATTCGGGGTCATGCTGAGCTGAGTGTTGCAGCTTTGAGTTTCAGCCCTGCCCAGTGAGGGCCTGTCCCACTGTCCTGCCTCCCCCCCAACACTGAGGGAAGGACGTCAGACCAAGGACTAGAGGGTGGGATACTGTGGGAACTCGGGTTATTCAAGCCATAAAAGCTAACACGGAAACTGTCAGTAGCTCCAGCCATGCTCCTGGGGTGAGTTTGAGAGTTTGGGTTTGTCTGGATGAAGCAAAAACTTCAAATTTGAATAACAAAATGTGAGCTAAAGAATTAATGTTGTTTTTGCACAGCATATGTTTCCCCTCGCCACTCCAGGACCCAGCAGAGAGCACAGCGAGCAGGCACGGAGATAAGCCCTTTGCAGCAGAGATTAGCTGACAGCCAAAGTGAACACAGCTATTAATAATGACCTGGTCCAGAAGGGAATCATCAATTATCCTTATCATCTTCAGCTTGCATTTCTGGAAAGATGAATCCAGCAGATTGGTGTGTACAGGGAAGAAAGGAAATGACACGGAGCTGTTGCACATTGTTATCCTGAACTGAAGCACAGTGAGATGGAGGCAATTATCAGCAAATTTAACACAACTGCACCAGATGCATCAATGCTGTAACATTCAACATCGGCGGGCAGGAGGAACAGAAGGTACCAAACATGATTTTTAGTCCAAATCAAGCTTTTTATCTCTCACAGGATCCACACAGCAGTGCTCAGAGGCCTGAAAATTCATTTGAGGAGAGCAGTAAGTTAATGCTGCAGAGGTTGTTCCTTCACTAAGCCCTGCACTTTCCCCTTGTGCCAGAAAGAACAGTCTAATCAAGCCTGTTGTGTCTAACTGAAGTTAATCACAGGAAGCAGGTTAGAGAGGATGGTCGTGGTGAGCGATGCCCGTCGGAGGGGTCTGGTGATGTCACCTGAGCACTGAGGGGCTCTGCACTGGTTTTATTTCACCTGTTGGCCCAAGAACTGCTCTGTTCTGTTTCTAATGGAACAATAATCTGCACTCTTATGGGAATGGAGAAATTGGGTTTATGAGGGAATTTGACAGCATCTTTACTAGTTTATGGCAGAAAAGAAAAAGCACTTAAGGAGATTTTGTTTGTCACTTGAAAATTAGCCTAGAGGAAGAAGAATCTTCAATTCAAATTTAATTAAAAACTGATAAACCAAAAGCCTTGTAGTGGCTCTATGAAGTCCTATTCTTACGGCACAAGAACATAGCCCTGATAAGCAGCAAGAAGAAAATAAACACAACAGATTTAAAGCAAAGACCTGAACAGAAATGGGCCAAACTCTGATCCAGTGGCACCAGACTGTTACTAGAACAGAAATTGTCTCACCGCACTTAAACAGGGGCTTTAAGGGAACTGCTGAGCCACTTGTGTACTACTGGCAACATCCCATTAAACTTGCTGGCATTATTTCATCCCTCTCTTTTGGTCAAGACCTCCTGCCCCCGAGGGTAGGGCACATGTCCCTGAGGTGCACACATCCCTCTGCACTGTCACACAAAGCACCGAGCCAGGGCAATTGCACATAGCCAAGGTCAGCTTTGTTCCCTAAAACATTAGAGCATGTTCATAAACAGCTAATAAACCCACAGATGAGTGATGACTTGGCACAGGAGGAGGAGAGGTCAGTGATGCTCAGCTGCTCCAGTCTGCTCCAGAAAGGGAAAGCAGCAAGTCCCCAGGGTGTTTTTGGGGATGTCACTGGTGTTACTGGAGCTGCTGTGGGAAGGGCTGAGCAGGGCACCACACACATGACCTGTGCACTCACACAGCCCTCAGAGGCTTGCAGGTGGGCATGACCCACAGCAGCAAATCTCTGAGGCCAGAGTCTATGGCTTCACTTCACAGCTGGACCAACTTAATTAACTATGGGAACATTAATTATTGGCTATTGCTGTTTGTATTTCAGAAAAACCAACTGGCATTTCACCAGGTCAATATAATGCAAAATAGCCACTAACCTCAGTCTGAGCTCAGGGCCCAGATGCCTTAGATTGATGGTAATTTCTTTGCAGCTCTTACTGGCAAAGAACAATTTTTAAAATGGTCCCAAATACCAGACCAGCCAAAAGAATGAAATTTCCTCAGATATTTAAGATGGTCTGTTTTTCACCCTCTGTAGCATGTGATGTAGCATGTAGCATGTAGCATGGTTGTACTTTTTCTGTCACCAGTGATTTATAAACGAAATTGTTCAACTAAGCTTAATGCATAAAGAACTGAAGCATTCTGTGGCATGGTCTTGAGGCAGCAGTTGCCTCCCCTACCTCTGGACCTCCCGTTCCATTCTGAAGGAGCAGAGGGGCTGCAGGAGCCAGCAGCCCCCAGTGCCACCATCACTAGGACTGGGCAACTCAGGACAGGGAGGAATTTCAGCCCACTCTGCCTGTGGCACTGCCATGAGGTCATGTCTCTGTTACAAACACAAGCCAAGAACTACCCTGACTCCATAGAGGGCTTGGGCACAACAATGTATTACAATGAAAAAAATGATGAGAGTAATTCCATGACCCTTTGTGATTCTGATCACAAAGAGGTTTAACACTCTTGGCCTGGCTTGAACAGCTTCTAACTCACACTAAAAAGTCTTTCAGACAGAAAGGAAAAGTCAAAAGAAAACTGTGGAATTGAAAGCAGGGCGAGGATGAAGCTTGGGTGGCTCTTGTGCAACGTTCAGACGTGGAAATGAACGGCCCCTGGTTCTCTGTTCCTTTTGCTGGTGGTGGCCTCCACGGCTCTCACTGACCAGGAACAACTGGAGAGTCACAGACAATCATCTGCAGCCCCCACGCTCTGCCTCCACTGTCCCTTCCCCTTCTGAGGCTGCAGAGACCCACGTGGGGTTTGCAGAGGATCCAGCCAGCTCTCACCACCTCCTGCCCACCTCTCCCACTAATGGACACAGCACAGCCATTTCCCCGAACTCCTGCATTTTTCTTTCCATGATTATCTCCTTTAAAGAGGCACGGATTGAAAATGAGATGCAGAGCCAGCGGGCTCTTTTGAGCTATGGTTATTAGCTGTGTGCAGGATGAAAGCGGTACGACTCCCCAGATAAATATATAGTTCATTAAAAGTGTTCGGGATCACTCTGTTCTGCTGATCAAAAGCCTAAATCACACAGTTAGCCACATTAAGGAGCTGCATTTCGATGTGAGTGATATCTGGATAAGCCCACTGGAGGGCCGAGGGAAGCCCGGCGGCGCGGGGAGCCGGCAGTCACACGGCGGCTGATCCCGGCACACGCGGCCAGGGCAGGATTTTATCCTGTTTTCAACAGCTTAAACCATCCCGGCTGTTTGGGAGCTGCACACTGCACACATGAGTAGGTGCTTTCTTCCTCAAATCGCAGGTCTCAGGTTCCTCTTGGGTTTTACTGGGCAACAAACCCAACCAGCACTGCCCAACTCTGGAGGTATTTTTAAAACCACACCGGAGCTCTGTTTTCAGTAGTGTCCCTGTGGAAAGCTGTGAGTCTGGGGAATGGGCACACCCTTGTGTCCTGGGCCTCCAGCTCTCACAGTGTGTTTATGCTAAGGAATGTGGGGCTCTGGAGGGTGCAGGGAGGTTGCAGACTGGCTCTGTAGTCACGGGTCAGTGAGGTGCTTAATGCCACAATTCTGGGCTTACTGCAACCAGAGACATGAAATACTGATTCTGGAGAACAACTGCACACTGATCTACTCAGAGCTACCAACACTAACCAAAGGTGATTGTTCCATCCCTGCTGTACAACTACTGCTTCTTTTATTAAGCACGCAGCTTAATAAAAACCCACAAACCCTCTGCGTGACCAGGCTCCAGCCCTCTCAGGCAGAGACTTTGCAAAGTCCAGCCTGACCTCCTAAGTCTTGGATCAAAACCTGCCACTCTCCGATTTCCAATCATTTCAAATCTGGCTTAATAAAAGCTATCTGAGACTGAGGACATGAATACTGATGACAAATTTTGCATCCAAATGATGTCTCAATCAGTCAATTTTAAAGAGAGTGAAAATCTCTTGTTCAGCTTCGGGCTTTGTCAAGGACACCACAGAGGCCAGTGAGCAGCTCCTTAGGAGGTGGTGAAGGAGTGCCAGGAATCAGCACCTGTGGCAGCTCCTGTCCCACATCTCTGCCACCTGAAGAGCTCACCACTGTGCTCACCCTGCTCAAACGGGGCTTGCTCCTCTTTCCTGGCTGCCCTCACAGCACAAGCCCAACGCTTTGACAATGGGATGTTCCTGCTCACCCCCCTGCAAGCAGGAACAGCTCAGCTGAAGGGATCTCTGCATTTCAGTGTGTTGCAATTAAACAACAGCTAATCCACAGCAGGAGAGCACCGGTGGGAGACTGCTGCTCCCCCCTTCCCTCTCTGGGAGCTCTTGGCCAGCCACTGATAAATTAAACTCGGCACCTCCTTTGACTAAGATGGATAGCAAGCTTAAATGATATCCACTGAACAAATGGCTGATTTGTGTATTCTTCCATTCAGGATTAGGCTAATAAGATGTTCATTTATGGATCTATTACTCAGTCATTTAACTGCTTAAAAGAAGAGGACCAGGCAAATTTCACTATCCTGGAATTGATTTCCATCTTTTTAGGCCAAATTTTAGTGGAGGGCTTGCAAAGGTAATTTAGTGGGAAATATCAAAATATCATTAAGGTGACACAGTATTTTAAAATACATGAGAAAAACTCAGGGTGCTTGAAGTCCCCAGGCTTAAGGCAACCCTTCTCTTCCCCACCTGCCTTTTGCTGTGGTTCCTGGAAGGACACACAATCAGAGTACTTTAGACTGAGAGGTGGCAAAGGTCTTCCAGTGACCCTGGGGACCTCTGGGGAACCCCGAGCTACAGCAGCCTGTGCAGGGCTGTCCCCAGGCAGAGCAGGTCTCTGCAGGGCTGTTCCCGATTGCTGCAGGCTGCAACCTGTAACTGCAGCGTCATCTCGGGCACACATCTGCACCTGCTGCAGCCCTGGAGAGCAGTCAGTCACTTTCCTGGCAGCATCAGCATCTGCCTCCTTTAAGCCTGTCACCAGCAGGAGGGAGAATGTTTGCTGGGGCAGTGCTCAGCTCAGTGCCCATCAGAGCACTCACAGACTCACAGACTTCTGGGGACAACAAGGAAACTCCACAACAGATTTTTCAAAATGAAGATTTGCAGTCACTAATCATCCACCCCCAGCCTGTGGAGGCTTTGTGTCCGGATAAACAAACCAGCACTCTGGCATCTGTGCGGCTGGGCTGGCATCATTCAGGCACAGGGAAAGGCTTTCTGCTTGAATTAGAATAAAAATCATCAGCTGCCTGGTTCTGCTTAATTAAACCAGGAAATAAGTAAAGACGCTGGTATTTAGGCTGCTGTCATTAGGACGGAGCAGGAGCAGGAGCAGGAGCAGGAGCAGGAGCAGGAGCAGGAGCAGGAGCAGGCATTCCTGCACGAGCAGCTCTCCGTGGCTCTCTCCTTCCCAGCCCCACGTTGTGTTCCTGACCCAAGGCCGAGGTGCTCGCCCACCGGCCAGGGCTGAGCTCAGTTTTTACCCAGCGCTGCTGCCAGCTGACAGAATCCTCCTCGCTGGGCCCCTCGGGGCACCAAAGCCCGAGCTGTAACACTCTCCATCCTGGTCACTCGGGGAACTGCTCATTACCCGGGATTTTGATAACTCTGCAGAGTGCTGGAGACAGGAACACAATTATCTTCCAGCCCGGATTTACCAGCACTCTCATCCTCCTGCCTCACTGAAGCACAGCAAGCTCTAACGGAGCACTCTGCTGTGTGAGATCACTGGTGTCTTCTCACAGACAGAGGACAGGGGGTACACAAGAGTTCTTAATTTATACTTCATCTACTGGGACTTAGTCAATGTAACAGGTCCTTACATTCATACAACAGATCATGCCTCCAGCAAACTGAACTGGTGCCAGGATGTAACTGTTTCATTTAATACACCCACCAACACCATGAAAACCCATCTCTGTGTGTGCTGTTGTGCACCCCACATTAACAGAAATTCTCACGCAAGTCAGTGCTCTGTCCCCCTCTGTGATGTGTCTTTTCATACAGAGAGTTAAGAAGAAAATACAAATGTACTGTCCAGAAGTCCACTTTCACCTAGTGACATATTTCTCCCTGCCTGCTAAGGATGGCAGGGGTGATGGGATTTAGCACAGGGTCAGATGCACAGAGCAGGGGGAGAGCTGCTGGCAGCCACTGGAGCAAGGACTCACAGCACCTGTTCTTCTGGCTCAGCTTCCCCCAGCAGGGCCCCTGCAGGCTCATGGGCTCCACGGGGCACAGGTGAGCCTCTCTCCTTCCCAGGGCAGCTCCAGCAGAGCCCGGCGGTGCCAGAGCACAGCCACACCTTGCCCGGGGCACAGAGAGAGGGGCATGAGCACGCACACAACACCAGGCCAGGTCTGTCTGTCTGTCTGTCCACCCACATGCCCTTTCCCCCACCAGCCCTCTGTGCCCTCACAGGGGCTTTCAGAGATACCCTGGTGTGCCTCCCCAAAACAGCCCTGGGAAAACCCTTGCCAGGCTGGTTTCTCTGTCGATTCCACACTCTTTCAGAATCCAGGGCAGAGCACTGGGCTGTGACCAAGTGAACAGCTCAGCCCTACATTCATCTCTCTCTTTTGCATAATGCATTTAGAAGTGGATCTATTTTTTATTGCAGAATAACATGCCTGGTTTAAATATTGGCATCTTTGTGATGTACTGACATTTTGGGCACGTTCACTGCTCCCCCAGGGACAGCTGGTTACTGAATGCCACCCTGGCCCTGTTGCACAGCACCAATTATGATCTTTCCCAGGTACTACTTGCTTCATTTTCTGAGCGAAGAGTTTTGTCTTACCTGCCAGGAAAACCTTCCAAATTCACAGCTGGCTAGATATAACCTTGAATATTTAGCTCAGCCATAACGGCAGCTAATATTCCTATTAACTGCTGCTCTTAAACAGTTTCATCCTATCATTGTTAATCACATTAAAAGGTATTGGATATATAATTTCCTTTAATTATGTGAAAATATTGGTTGCTTCCTTTCTTTGCAGTGTTATGCACAGAGCAGCAGTGATTAATGCCAGGAGTTTCAAAAGGCAGTCAGAGAAAGCTCCTAATTGTTGATTTATGCTCTAATTAGAAGACACCTGTTTTTTTCCCATCCTTTTGATCTTTACTTTCAGTTTGAGTCCAAAATTATTCTGCATGTGTCATCATTACATTAATCGATACGCGTTTTGTCCTTCACAAATCTGCCTAATTGCTTTTCTCATTTAGACAGTCATTTGCTAACGAAGCCCGTCACCCACTAACACCAACAGGAGGATTTACCAGGAGCACTAAGCAGATTTTTAAGGGGAAAGACATCAGTTATGGCCAGTGAGCATTTGAGACAAGACTTCAGATAGCCAGCAGGAAAAGGGAAAACCAAGCAGTTAAAAAAAAAGTAATTTTGCACACAAAGCTAAGATTTCCTACTGCCCGATGTACACAACCATGGGCTAGGGTTTTCTGACTGTGACTCCTGAGTTGGTTTTTTTTGGAGGCCAAAAATGACACTGAGCCTTCTGTGATAGTGAAATAGGAAGTGCCTAAAATGACAAATTAGGAGGAAGAGTGTTTGTGACAGTGATAAAGGGAAAGTTTAAGCCTTGTATTTAGATAAATTGGCTGGAAAATTTGATCCACACAGTCTTTCAAATACGATTATACAAACATAATTTGCATAAATATTATAATTAAAATTCTGCCTATGGCATAATAAAGAAGGGAAAATAGTATTAAATGATCAAGGCATTTGAATGTTTGAAATTTCACTGTGTGATGTTTCATGCTATCCATTAAATAAGTAATTTATTGCAAAATCTATCAAAGCAAAAGGAAATTAAGTCAGATAAGGCTGGCTTTTTACTTTGCATGGGTTTTTTTCTGAGGATATCGTTCCTTTCAGAGCACATGTGATTTTTCCAAGGTACTAACTCAGAGGAATTGTAACGCTGGATCTCTGTGGAGCTGTGACTCTCCAGATGCTGTAAGTGCAGCACGTGCTGATGTGCAGCTTAGGGCAGCAGAGGACAGGACCTGCCATTCCCGGGCGTCAGCCCCACCCTGTGTCCCTGCAATGGCTCTTGTTTGTGGTCACTTATTCTGCCTGTTGGCTCAGCCCGGTGGAGACCGAAGGATGAAAGGGCGAGTGGGAAATGAGCTTGGAAAGGTAGAGGGAAACAGCCTTCCTTGTCAGCCTTTGTCCCTGCCACTGCAAAGATCTCTTTAAGTAAACCGCAAAGAAAAATAGGATAATAAAGGAAAGAAAACTTACGAACAGTTTACTGAAGCGTTTAGACCAAACTGCTGCAAGGTACATTGACCCTTTGATATAAATCCTCTGCCTTGTCCACCTCCAGGCCTGCAAACAAGGCAGCCTCGCTCCTAACGTCACTTCTACTGCTGGAAATTTGTGACATCAATAAAATCCTGGTTCGTCAGTACAAATGGAATTTTAAATTGAATTCTTATCAAATTAGCCTTTCATCAAGGTCATGCAATATTGTGTGAATAACCTTTTGTGAGGCTGTGTACATGGCTGCTGCCGGAGGTGAGAATGAGACAAACTCTAATGAGATTACCCAGCTGGAGCACTCAATAACAGGCAGTGGAGGAGATGGGGTGACATTAGGTTTAGCAATAATTTAAGTAAATGGCTACACCAATGCTCGAAGCACAAAGCTTCACCCCCATCTCGACTGGGAACCCACACATGCAGCATCTCTCTCACAGGCCTCAGTAGCCCTGGAGCAGTCACAGCTGTCATGTGCCAGAGAGAAACAGAATTTCCTGGAGGAACCAGAATGAACTGTAAATGCATCCCCTCTGCTGGCTCCATGGTGCAATAAAACTTTGTGTCAGGGGAATGGTGTTTTGCAGCAGCAGCCGGGGGGATTTTCCATCAGCCTTGCACGTCATGACCAAATCTGTGGGAAAAGCCTGTTTTTCAGCATGAGAAGCTGGGTAGGAGCTGAGGGAGTCTGAGGACACAGCCCTGCTCCCTCGTTCCAGGCTTGTCTGCAGGCAGAGCCCAGACCCGTGCTGGACACGCAGCCAGGGGGGCTGGGGGGCTGCCAGGGAGGGGTAACACTGCCCTGGCCCCCAGCACCTGCTGGGCCAGCCCTGGGAACTGCAAGACCCATCGAGGAAGCTGTTCCCACCATGATGGAATAATCCTAATAAATAAGGATGAGCTGTTGCTGCTATCCTTTTAGATAATATCTTCCTGAAGTGAAATATGTAGATCAAATTCCACAGTCAAGAAACATCCAGCTGCTAAAGCCTCCCTCCCAAATAACAACATAGCTGTATATTTGACAACTCCAAAAAATATTTCAGCAAACATAATGGAGAAGATAATGATAATTAGGCTGGTATTTTATGCCATAACACTCTTGAATGCCTACAAAAATACAGTATTTTCAGCAAAAGATAATTGAAAAGATTATTTGGCTTATCTAAAAAAAGTTTTTCCAAGCCTCAGCACATCTGTTACAAGAATTCCTGCAAATACATGGTGCAACGCTGTTGGTTCAATGGACTGTTCACTACTTTGAGGAAGAGGTGGATAAAGACATGGAGGGTTTTGTTCCTGACAGGTCCCTTTGACAGGAGACTGACATAATCACTTTTAATGGGACCCATGGAAAAGTGGGAATGACTGACTGAGCCCAGGAAAGCAGCAGCCAGCTGAGCTGGAGCCCAGCCTGGGGCAGCCCCCGGGATGCTGTGGCAGAGCAGGGATCTCCTCACACAGGTGTGAGCTGGTGTGAACCCTGTGCTCTGACATGTCCCTGCAAACATGCACAACTGGCTCTCTGTTGCTCAGTTACGTGTTTATCCAGCCCCACACGGATCCCTCCGGCACAAACGTTGGTGCCTTTTGCAGATGCAGCTTCAGCATTTGCTCTCGGTGGGGACTCAGGCTGAGCGTTTGTTTTTAGTATATGTTCTTGCTCTTAGGATCTGCAGGCTGAACCTCTGAAGTACAGGCAGGGGTGATTGAAAGCTACTTTCTGTCTCTGGGGGAACGGGGTGGGGGGGAAATTCCAGGCTTGGCTGCAGCAGCGCTGTTGATGCCAAGGCAGCCTGTGATATCAAAGGGCTGTGGGTGCAGCCAAAGCATCAGTTCTGGGAATGTTTCAGTATTTCAAATTGAGCATTTCAAATCTGAGAGGCCACAAATTCCTTTATCCTTTATTCCTTTGTCTTTATCCTTCCCTGCTTGTCCCCTTCCCCAGACACTAGCTCCAGTCCCAAGGGAGGGGGAAATGTCTTCATGCCTTGTTTTGGGGTCCCTCGCTGCTCTGTCTCATGCTGTCTGCCACTCCAGCCACCTTGGCTGCACTAACCTCCCATGCTTGTGTGGTCACAAGAAAGTCTTCCCAGTGGTCCCTGGGTGATTTTGTGAGACAGGGTTTTTATAAGTCTCAGCATTTCTAAAAACATTTACTCCTGTTCAACCACTAAGTGTGACTGACTGATGAGAATCTGGAAAACAAGAGTTTTACACAGGCCCTGGTAGGTTCAATCTTCAGTGCTGCTGTGACCCAGCCCCATACCACCAGAAGAGCCATCAGAATCTGCTTTACAAGCTGAGCACAGAGCAAGAGAGAAGCAAAGGGGCCAGTGCTCAGCTCTTCTCATGCCAGTGGAGCAGCATCTCATCGTTCTGGGGCAGAAGCCCAGAGCTGGTCCTCAGCAGCCTCTCCCCCAGAAGGTGCTCTGCTGGTACTCACTGGACTCCTGCCATGAACCGTCCTCCACATTCAATATTCAGAATACACTAAGCACAACATTTGTGAAAAGTGTCAAATGCAATAATATATTCCTGTGTTTAACTTCAGGCTACCCCCTCACCAACCGCACTGAAAAGTGTTAGAATTGGACAACATTTCCCAGGAGTAAAAGAAATTCATGTTCATATGCTTATGAAGGCTGACAGGTGAACAAACTCTTCTACAGGGCAATTGCAGATGCTCTAAGTGACATTTTAAATTCTTAAGAATTTTCCATTTGCAAATAGAAGTTGCCTCGCAAAATGACAAGCAAACCAAGCAGACTTCCCAGAAACTGGTCCTTTCTGTTGCCTTTTAGTGCTTTTATTTTCCATACGAGAGAAAAATGATCAGTGGCCCCTCAGAAATGGACTTTTGCATCTATCTTTTAAAATCTTTTATAGAAGAGGAGTAATAGGCCAGATACAGCACTAATTTTTATTGTAAACAGCTCTGGGAACATATTTTATGCAGAGCCCCTAGCACAGAAAGCAGATTAACTGGAAAAGCTAATGGTATAGTGCAGTACAAATATTTACACAAACGTTTCACTAAATCCTTTATTAACAGGTCAGATTTTCTCTGAATTTCTCACTTTTTGTTTTATGAGATTTTTAATGGGTTGATACCTTTCCAGGCTTTAAAACCTCCTCAGTGGAGGAGGAGACAGCCCCCCAAGCACCCCAGCTCTTGCTGCCACGCTGGTTTCATCCCACTGGCCCCCAGAAAACAGAATTATGCCTAAATCCCTGTGACCCTCCATGGGACATGATCTCTCAGAGTGAGGAGCAGCCAAAGGGCTCTCACAGCAGAAGCCCCATAGCTGTGTCCCTGTCCCTGCACCCTCTGGCCCCATACCCACAGCACGAGGGGACAGCAGGCACCAGGAGCCTCCTCCCAGAACAATCAGTCTTCTCATTCAGCAGTGCAAACATTCTGTCTCTCCCTCCTTCCTTCTGTTTCTCATTTTACCATACATAGGTCTGAGGTTAATAATGATCATTAAGCACACTAAAGATCAATTCCTTCCAAAAAATCTCTGAAAATCTGTTTTAATTCAAGGAACTGGAGGTTGATGTGGGGTCCTATTATAGTTTTACAGCCTTGAATTTATTGGAGATTGTTTCAAGTCAAACCAAACACTGACAGCAGAGAATGAGGGTCTCATCAAACTCAGTGCATCAGCTCTATGATCAAATGGATTCTGCAGTCTGCTCAGAAGCAGGATAAAAAGTGTGGTTTACACTCATCAATTTTCCATTCTGTCTATCCAGTAAAGAGAAAAAACAACCCAGAAGTTATGAGAAATCATCACCTCGGGTCACTTCGGAATTTCCCATTTCTCACAGCTGTGATGAACATCTCAGACTCTCCTGGTGTCACAACTCATCCAGCCCAGCCTGCCAGTCCTGCCTGTGCCCAAATGAATCCTGTGAACACGAGGAGCTGCCAGAGGCAGGGGACACCTGGGACATCTCCCATCCCCCTGCAGCAGCCACCCACCACTGGGGGCTCAGTTGGGGTTTTGTAGCAATTTCTTTCTTCAGAAATTTTCTCTTGAAGAGTGGGAGCAAGGCAAAGGGCACATCCTAAGCAGGAAGAGGTCTGTGGGAAGGCATCTGTATCTGCACTGTTAGCAGTGCCAGCTCTCAGCTCAGAGTGAGGAAGAGCAGGGATTGTCCTTCCCTTCTCCTGCTACTCCAATCTGTCCCCAGTCAGCAGAAGGTGCTCCTTTTCCACGGACCTGAAACACAGCTGATTTACCCCAGCAAGAGCTCCTACCCTGTAAATGTTCAAAAATCTGTCTCCTGGTTCTCCAGTCATGCAGATAATCTTGTTCTTAATTAAACAAATGCCACAATGACAGCTGGGAATTAGCAGCTGTAGTTTGGCCAAGGAAGTATGATATGTCCTTTAATTAAAAGAAAAACTCTCAAAAGTTCCCTAATGAAATCTCCACTCTGATAAGATGAAGCAGCTATGAACCCAGAAAGCAAGACATAACAAGGAAGCACAGGGATTCAGTCGATGCAATTTTCTTGCAGGAAAATACTTCAACTTTCAAGGAAAGAAAAGAAGCTGTGGAAGTTGCAAGAAGTCAGCTTTCCAATTGATTTTCAACTTGACTTTGTAGAGCATCATTCCCAAGTAATGACTAGGAAAATGTACAGCATCCCAATTACATCCAGGAGCACTAGACACTGGAGGCACTGAACTTAACTGTGACAGCCCAGAGTGTGTTACACAATATCTTTTATTTCTTAAGGAGGTAGGCATCTGCAGCAGAGGATATGAGGCAGCCAGAGATTCAAATCTGCGGTTTTTTAATATTGGCTCTTTTGCCAGCCTCAGAGCTACTCAACATATTTACATATTCTGACACACCAGACTTGCTCTCTTGATAGATAAAATATGCAACTCTATTTAAAGATAAAGAATCTCTCACTGCATATTTTCCCAAATAACATCAGATACGTAAGAGACTCCCACTGGTGTAAAATTTCCACTTACTCATTTGACTCTTAACATTGCCCCTCTGGACCCAGCCCTTGAAATGCTGCTCACACTGGGCAAGGCAGCACCCAGGGCTCTGTGTCACCTCTCCTGGGACACCTCTCCTGGCCATGGTGCAGGGACAAAGCTGCAGCACCACGTGGCTGCCCAAGCTGTGACTGTTCAGTGCTTCAGAAGAGCAAGGGGAGCAGCAACCATTGGGAGCTTATGCAGCCTGGCCAAAGACACCAATTACTGCAGGGCTGAGGCTGCTGCCATCTGAAACAGGGCTTTTCTCAATCTTTGCAGTCTCAGGAAATTATCATTTGCCTCCAGACAATCATTTCACAACAAATTTAGGAGAGGATATGTACTATCTTTGATGTCTTATGGACTCTGGGGTTTGCCATAGGGAGCAAATACATGAGAGAGGAAACTGGGTCAGGTTACTAAGGACAAGTGTAAAAATAAGACAAATGTACAAGGACAAACCCAGAAAACCAGTGGGCACTAAATTAAGTAGAAATCCAGGGTCCACCATCATGACCAAGAGAAAGCCTGGGTGGTGTGGGAAGGGGTAAGTACTCTGTCCAAAAAAGGGACAGCAGAGATGGGATCCCAGATTCCTGCAGGCACCCTGGGCTTGCTGAGCTTCTCCCTGCCCCACCAGGACACCCCTGGGCTGTGCTGGCAGTGGCATCCTCACAGACATACCAGGAACAGAGACATTAGCCTGGCCATGGTCATCTCTGGGGCTGGCCAAAGCAGTACCAGGAGGGAGGAACTGATGGATCTTATTGAAATAATTGTTTTGTATTGACTTTATAGGTGCTTCCAAGAACAGGGACTACACAAGTTCCCAAAAGCAGGGACATATAACTACATACTGCACATAACTACATGCTAACAATACCCAGGTTGTGCCTGGATGAACCACTCTGTTTTGTAAGACCCATTCCTGGCCATGCAGAAGGCACTCTCATGCTTTTGCAGCCCAGACATCCTCGATGCCCATCCTGCCTCAGGTGTGCACAGTGACTTCCCACACCAAGCAGCTCCCCAAACCCATGCTGTAAGCACCACACATGGTCCTGTCCCCTTTAAAAAGCATTTTGAGACCTGGGGTAGCAAAGTGCTGTTTGATATTTGAACTGCCTTTTGATCATCAAAGCACACGCTTAAGAACAGATCAGCAGGATTAGGGCACGGGCCAAACCAGAACTCCCCAGGGCTTAGCATCCTGCCTTTGGCACAGGATCCTTTTGTATCCTCACCAAAGGAAAGGGGAGGAAAAGAAGAACCTGCCAGCAAGGCTGCTCTGCTACAGCAAGGTCAGCCTTCCTCCTGCTGCCATGAGAGGCTCCAGCTGTGCCCCAGCACCAACCACTTTGAGTGTTACTCAAAGCAGAACAGTCCCATTTGTCAGGGATGTGTTTTTTTCCTAAAGCAAACCATTCTGCCATTAGCCTTTTCCAACAAATACCCAACAAAAAGTTTGCACAGCAATTGCAACCACCAGGGTAGAGGACTGGACTGCACTTGACTGATTGGGGTTTGCTGGCAAATAATTGCTCAGATGAGGACACCCAGGGATGTCCAGGATTCAGCTGTGAGCACAAGGACAGGGGGTCCCTGAAAGCCCACTGGGAACAGCCAGATTTCTCCAGAATTTCCTAGCTGGGCACACACTCACTGGGGAGAGTGGGGTTGGTCCCTATCCCAGCACTGGAGGACAGCACCAAATGCACTGCAGAGTGCTCCCAGAATTGGTATCACTGTCCAGCTGGAATTTAATAAACCAGTCTCTGTCCAAATCCCATCTCCTTCTTTTCTCTTTCTTTTGTTTATTTGTTTTATGTGTCTGCTGTTTGTTGCTTCAGAATAACCTACTTTTCCCAGTGGAGGAGCTGCTGATGTGCTCACCTCAGCATTGTTTCCCTCCTTCCCTGCCCTCAGAGCTGTCTGAACCTGGGCCCAGGGGCTCAGCTTTTATCTTGTTTGCTCCTGCTGTGGTTGGCACAGAGGGGCTGTGAGGTCTGGGGATAATCTGCCCATTTTACTGGGCAAAAAGGTACTGATATGAGTAACTCAAGTTCCCCAGAGAAGCAACAGTTGTCAGGACTGTGCTTCCAGCCCTGGCTCTCTGTCCCCATGTGCCAGTGGGGTGGCAGCACCCAGCTGGTGCCTGTGAGGTGACAGGGCTGTCACCTCACCATGCTTCCCTGCAGCCTGGCACGAGGCACCTGCCTCTGATGTAGGGAGCTGCTGCCACAATCCCTCCTGGCTGGCTCCAGCTGGGAGTCCTGGTTTAGGACAAATCTGGGAGGAAACTTCCAAAAGGGCTCCTCCAGGGGCAGAGGAAAGAGTTTTTCCTGCCCAGGCAGGCAGAAGCAGCAGGGCCCACACACCAGCAGGGTCTGCTGTGCAGTGTTGGAGCCCTGAGCGTGTTGGGCAGGGATGCTGATGTGAGGGCAGGATCAGACCCCAGAGCAGCTCTGCAGGGAGGGAGCAGCTTTACCACCACACTCATTACCCTTTGTGTATTCCTGCAGTTTGCAATGGCACACACAAAATCACAGTCATGTATTGTTTATGAGAAATAAATATTAATCAATATCAGTAAATATATATACATGCATAAAGAGAGCACAGCAGTAGATGATGGCCACTGAGTGGTGGTGAACATCCTTGCACACAGGGACCTGGCAAACAGCATAAATAGATCATCCAGATATACAAATATATTCCCTCCCTCCCTCTCTGGGGTTCAAATACTCAGCTTTAATATCAGACACACAACAATGTTTTTCAACAACTGCAGTAGAATAAAGCCTTGTGATTCAGAGGGCTGTGCAGTTAAGTGGAATTTTAAACTGCTCGACACCCAGCAGGGATGGGGCTTAGGGGGTGCTGCTGCATGGAGAGAGCAAACTGTCCCTGCAGCAGGACAGTCCATGCCTGGGGTCACACTCCCGGGGCATGGGCACGGCTTCCTCATCACAGAGAACCAACCAAGCTCAGCATCCTTAGAAAAGCTGAAGCCAAAGAGAAATGAGGGCTCAGAGCCACAGCAGGAGCTGTCAGTAATCAGTATGTGCCACCATATGCTTTAATAATTTCACATTTCTCACATGTCTCTAGGGGAACCTCAGAGCGGTTTTTATGCTCTTCACTCAGTTTTCAAACTTATGGCTGTTCTCATCAATAAAAGATTTGGTTTACACACTGTTGTAACTGTGTACTGAAAATCAGGTGCAACTATGCAATATTTCTCTTTAATTACTATTTGTGGCATGAAAAAGAAGAATTAATCATTCTGCATTGTTAGAACAGGATGAACCACCTACTAATCACAAACTATTTTCATTCAGGTGATGTTGCACAACATTCTATTAGTGCAAGTAAATAGCAACACTAGTTTTAATTATTTCTTTGGTCTTTCTCCCCGCATCACACTGATCTACCTGATGGGAACAGATACACAAGTTGAAGAGTTATGGCTCTTCCCTCTCACACACCTGGTCCAGAGACATAAAACACTTTTCTCTCCACACCCTTAGAATGAAAGAGATGTCCTTGTCTCCCCCTTCCAGCTATATTCTCTAGCATCAAATTTGTTTTTATGACTTATGGGTGAAAAGTGTGAATTCAAGAGAAATGTAGTCTTCCATCATTTATTCATACTATCCCTCAAAGCCAACCCACTCAAGAATCCACAATCATTTCTTTATTTTGATTGTGGGTACACGGGTCAGTCAAGTGTTAATCCTGCTACCTACTTCCTGATGGTCAATTTTTAATTCCTGGCAGGGGTCTGACGCCCAAATCTTACTGAAAAACAAGAAATTCACAGAAACGTCTATCCACAAAGGAGTTGTGTTAGCACTTGCTGAATGCCATTTTGTGATGAGATGCGCAGAAGGCTCCAGCACTCCTAAATTATGCATGGCTGTGCATTCAGCAGATCCTTTGCTTTATTTGCAAGAGTCTCACTTGCCAGAGCACTCCAGGGAAGGAGGAGAGGCTCCCGTCAGAACGAATACACTCAACCAGAGAAAGGATTTCACCAGTTAACTGATCGGGTTTCTTTACACTGCTGTTTTTCCTCTCTGCCTCTCCCCAGCCGCGTTCCTGCAGCGCTCCAGGAGAGCCGGGCAGGGAGCGCGGACCCGGCACCGAGGGGCCGTGCCCGTGTCCCCCCGGGGGCACCGAGGGGCCGTGCCCGTGTCCCCCCGGGGCACCGAGGGGCCGTGCCCGTGTCCCCCCGGGCACCGAGGGGCCGTGCCCGTGTCCCCCCG
>VYXD01016017.1:615799-628877 GCA_013397195.1 Hylia prasina
ACCGGCAGGGTGTGAATCCCTCACACACCCACAGCTGCCACGAACGCCCCCATCCCTGCTCCCGCTGGGTCTGACTAAAACACACCCGTCCAGAAAAAAACCTCGAAATCAAGTACCTGGAGCCCATCAAATCGTTCTGTTTGGATTGTATTGGATAGGAGATTTGGAGGGGGCTGGCTTCGAAGCGTTTCTTATTTTGAAGGCAGTTGTGCTGTTAGTTATCACTCAAACCATCAGAGAACACAAGATGGCACAAGCCAGACCCCTCTGCTGGGCAGATATCAATATTCATGTAAAATACAAATGACTGAAGCACTGATTTAGCTGAACAGAAATTATTTTTCTGCAGCAAAGCAAAATAATTTTAAAATATAAATAGCCCAGTAAATCTAGGGTTTTTTGTTGTTTTGTTCCAGGATGAAGCAAAATGTCAAGGCTGCTGAAGCCCCATAAAACCAGCTCAGGTTGTTTGTTTCACCATTTTTTAAGAGATAATTGAATTCCCAGTCACATCCTGAGATTACTATCAATCAGTCCAGTCACTTCAGTGTATTCATCAGCTGTACGGGACACTAATCCAGACTGTTTAAAGGAATAACTAGCTATTGGAAGCCTCTCCACAGTCCTGCACCAATCTTCCTAATTATTAAAAATAGAGCTATAACCTGGCTGCCCTTTCCTGACATCATTAGACTTGAAAGAGGAAATAAAGTCCATTTGATAAAATTGGAAGTGCTGCAGAGGGCAGTTAGAAATCCAAGCTTGGCTTTCCTTCCCAGTCCAACACAGGGACACACCTGGCTGTGCCCTCAGCTGTTCCTGGCAGCTCTGGCTCTGCTCCTGCAGCCTTGGTGCTGGGCACTAGCGTGGGGCAGGACTTTCTCATCGCTTCCCCATCTATTCCCATTCCCACTTCCCAGCTGCTCTGCCTCCCTTGAAGCCACAGCCCCTTGGGAGGGGTTGTCCATACAAGCCATGTGTTCCCTGGATTGGCAGGAACGATCCTGCCCTGGGTGCACACCTTGAGCAACATTGGCAGGTTTTCTCTGCCAGTCCCACATCCCAGCACCGTCTCTTGGGCGATCCTGTGGGATGTGCTCAGTGTCCTATCCCCACACAGTAGGTAACCCCAGTTCCCAGCAGCCTTCAGCAGCTCCCGAGGTGCTGCTCCTTTGATCTGAACTTATTTAACCTTGAATGGACGTTCCTGGGGTTCCCTGCCTCCCACAAGGCCACTGGGACTCCCAGGCTCATCTCATGCCAAGTGCAGCAGTTCAGCAGCCCTCAGGTCCTTCCCCAGAGTCATTGTCCTGTCTGTTAGCCAAGTGTCCCCTCGGACCCCTCATCCCAGCCCTGGGGCGAGGCTGGAGGTGGGCTCTCTGCAGCTGTGCCCCCCGGGCAGCTGTGGCTGCTGGCAGCTGGCTAAGATCAGTGCCCGTGGCCCCTGCTCAGCACGGTGCCCACGGCAGCCCTGAGAGGATAAGGGGCTTGTACACAGCGTGCTGCAGCGTGTCCTGGCAGCACTGGCAGCCAGGAGACTGAGCTGGAAACAATTAAAAATGGAATGGCACAGCTCTCTTACCTGGGAATTGTCCCAGAAAGGAGATTGGAATAAGGCTGTGGGAAAAACCATGAGGTAGTTTACAGCTACAGGGTTCTCCATCTGAGCCAAGCACACAAGGAATGATAAACCTCAGCCCCATGTTTCTCCTGCTGTCATAAGCACTGTTTTCTTCTGTGGACTTGGGGGTTAATTTTGCTTTTTTGTGATTTTCTTTTAAAACCAAGGACACAATGGTCTGCACTGCATGGAAGCAGCAACAGGGATCCTACAGCAGGGATCCTACCAGCCTTCCACATTCCACCATGGCTAATCTTCAAACAAGTGACCCAACTTCGGACTCCGAGTAGCTGCTCCTGCACAACACAGCTGCGTGGACATAGATGGAAGAAGTGAAAGCCATTGGCTATTTCTTGGCCACTGCTGCTTTCCTTTGCCTCAATTTCTAATACAGATTTTATGTACGAGGAACTCTAAGAAATACCAATGGAGCAGGGGAAACACCAGCACTCATGCTGATGGTCTGAAGCATGGTATAGATTAATTGTGGCTCTCTAGTACTGGGAACCACAACCCATTAATTCATAATCATCACAGACAACTGCTGAACACAACAGCTGCTCAGGCTCCCCGTTACATCTATTTATAGTGGTGGCAATCCAGAAAACAGACACTGCTTTACAGGGAGAGTTAAAAAGTGATGCCATTTGCAACACACACACGCACATTAAACAACCATAAAGCTCCCCCCTGCACTGCACAGCATTGTAATAGATGTTGGCATTATGTCAGGAAAAGCAGTTTCCTGGATTCAGCCACATTAATGTTCACCCTAATGAACTCTCTGGAGGAGCTGTCATAAATGACAGAATATCATAAAAGAGCTTTGCTGCCAATGGAGGCCAGGGAGAGCACAGACACTGATTACATGCACGGGATGAACTTGGAGCTGTGATGTTCCGAGGCAAGGCAGTGATAGTTCTGGTTAATCAGTTATTCATTGGGTTAAGTTTGCTCCTTTTATCTCTGCAGGTGCATTTGAAGTAGGATTCATGGACAAGAACTTAAAAGATTTCCTACAAAGTTATTAAAGATAATAATTGAAATAGTTATTTTGCCTGATGATAAAGCCAATGGCTAAAATTATTCAAGCTTTTAAAAATCAGATAATAAATGAAGTTTTTTTCCTACTGGTAATCAGCTCATTCCATTGTAAAGATCTTAAAAAATCCAGCTTTGTTAACCCAAATCTTGTCAGAGGTTATTCAGTGGTGTGTAGGTGCTTTGTTTTATTTTGGGGTTGGGTTTTTTTGTTTTGTTAGGGTTTTTTTTTAATTGTATAGATACTGGGGAAGAGGAAGGGAGATGGGACCACATGGAATATTCCTTTCTGCTCAGTTGCTACTTTTAACCCACACTGAGAAGTTCGCTCACCTGAAAGAATTTACCCTAAAACGCTCACGGCCTTGGGAGCTGGGACCATTTCTGAACAAACAGCCTGCCCCAGCCTGGCAAGGAGGAGTTCCTCTCCCCCAGCACATTTTTCAACATAGAGCACAACAACCATGTCTTGGACATTCACAATCCAATGACAGCTCTAACTGCCACCCTTTCTGTGGTGACATCCAACCAACAGAGAACTTAATTCAGCAGGCAGCCAACAAATGCAATAATTCACTGACACTCACAGACTATTGCCTGCTTCACTTTGGGAATGCAGGCACATGCCTTCCCATCTACAGTGACTGTCATCTGAGGACAGCAGCATTTCTGCAATGATTGCACCTCAGTCAGACCTTTTCCCTTCTGTTTGGCTTCATTCCCTTTGCAGGGCCTTCCTGCCTCCTTTGGGCTCCTTTCATTATTTTCCTCCCTCTTTCCATCTTCATGTTACAGGTGATCAGAAGTGGGGTACACAGGATTTTGTGTCACACTGTCACAGCAAGAACAGCAGAACGACTCTGTAATTAGTCCAAACCAGCCCCTTAATTTCTTTTGGCAAAGTGTGATTTTATACAAGTTGCAACTGCAGCCTCGTTTCCAGAGAAACAGATACTCAAGTTTGGACACGAACTCCAGCCCCTGTGCCACAACCCTCTCCTGCACTGGAGCAGCATGGAGCCCACACTGCCAGGTACAGGGAAGAGCAGCCTGACACAGAATAATTTCTCCATCCTTTCCAAGAGCAGCAAGGACAAGACACCAAATGTGCAGTGCTTCACAAGCCCCTAAAGCCAATAACAGCCCTCTGCACCCAGCACCTGCTGGGATAAATTAAATCAATCCTCTGCCCAGCATGGTGCCAGCAAGGCAGGCAAAGCCAGGTGCAATTCCCACTTTTCTTCTTCAGCTCTGCCACAGCTTTTCAGGAGAACAAACACTGCTGCAGTTTTGCAGCCCACCCCTTTTGCTTTCTTCTCTAGTGCCTACAAAGAGAGGTCAATAGGAGCTAATAGAGCCTCCTGCAAGATTAAAGTAATTTAGCAAGCCAAAGGTGCCCTCATTTAATAATCTCTAGATCTCTATCACCCTGACAGCATGTCTTCATCAAGCCATTACAGTCTGAAAAGAAGAGGGGACATGAGATAGGGAGGCCTGTCACAGTCACTGGTAAGCTGGCTCCACAACTTACCTGTCAGCTGCAATCAGGCATCCAGAGATTGCTGCTCTGCTGCAGGTCTGAAAAAAAAGGAAAAAAAAAAATCAATCACCATCATCCTGATATGATAAAATCCTCAGTGCTCTAGACATGCCTGGTAATTGATCACTTCCTCATAACATACATCACTCCCTTGCTCTTCATCAAATATAAACCCACCAAAAACTGAAATACAGGATGCAGCCCTGCCTCTGTGGAGCAATCCCAGTCCCTTTGCCCCAAACCCCTTAACCATTACTGTTACAAAGCTGACCACCCCACAGAGTCAAGCATGCTTCAGCCAGGCAAAGCGCGATGGGGTGATGACATAGTCATTAAAGCAAGACTTCTCCCAGGATTAGGAGCAAGAAAGTTCTGGAGACAGCTTAGAGCTGAGTCTTTTAGGAGTCTTCAGAAGAGCTTTAGACGATGATGGTGTCAGCCCAGTCCCCCTTCAGCAGCCACATTCCAGTTACCCAGAGCTCTTGCGTGGTCTCAGCCTGCTACAGAACTTCAGGATAAAGTAGGAGGGGCAGTCAACACCCTGCATTTATCTCTCCCCTCTGGGAGTGTCTCCCCTGACCACAGACCTACAGCTGTGGAGGCTGAGCCCATATGAGGGTTTGGGGCTTGGCCCTGGGAGGCTTCTCACCTTTCTGTGGTGCAGAGGGAACTCTGGCATCAGCACAAGCACTTGGCTCCTTCTGGGGCTGAGGGTGGGCAGGCAGGAGGGCTCAGCTCACAGCAGGACACAGGTGACATCCCAAACCCACATGTTCAGGTGTGCTGCTCTGTGGGTTGGTTAAAGCACTGTCTTGGTGCTTGTGCTTGAACAGCAGAGCTGGGTGTGGGTCTCCAGTTTTGCAAAGCAACTTCCATTTCTTTGGACTTCATGAACAGCAAAAATACAAATTGCTGGCAAAGAAATTAAATGTTGTCTTGCTTTCCTTGAAGCTTGTTCCTGGAAAACAAACCAGCTGTTTTCAAAAATGGTCCTGAGTCCCTGTATTTTCAGCTTTTTCTCACTGCTTGAACAAATACCATGCTCCCAGTATACCCTCCCATCTGCTACGTGCTTGCGGAAGTTTTGGGTCTCTTTTCATTTACCATCTTAATTAACTGCCCTGAAGTTTACCTTTCCTTTCTTACCTTTTGCTTGTTTATCAGTTCATTCTTGCAACATTTGCTAATTACTGCAGACATTTTTGTTTAAGGAGGATTTGCTCCTTTCCTGCCAATCTCTTCTTTCCACTTGACCCTGCAGTAACTTTGCCTTTGAAAGTAAACCCAAGTTGCCTGGTTTGCATATGGAAGAATAAGGACAATAAGTGGCAAACAAATAGGCATTGCTGCAATACCTGATATTTATGGCTGCAAGTTCCCCACCTCTGCCCTAATGAGGGGAGAGGTATTTAGTTAGAGGAGAACAAACAGCACAGTCCCTCCTCCATACCCTGCCCCAGTGGCTTGGTTGGGGACAAATTGCATAAAGCAGCAGAGGTGGAAGCTGAACACTGTTTATGTAAAGCAGCAGATGGTGGCATTACATAATCTGAAATGTTTTATCTATATATATATACACATATATATATATATAAATTTTACTGAGGCAATAGGACATTAAATCCTTGGGACAATGTGTATGGCTGGTTATGGGGTGGGTCTACAAACCAAGTGACAAGCTGGACGTGGTTTTGGCTGCTATGTGTCAAGAACAAAAAAATTAGGTGCAGATTTCCATCTCAAACTTTCTCCCAGCAGAAGGAAAAAGGAAATGTTAAAAGTCATCAAAGAAGAAGTAAGCAATTATCCCTGTGAAAGCAGCGGCATAAATAACCAAACATGCAAACGACCATGGAATTCCAGGTATGTGCTACCTGATGAACCCTTGCAAAATCTGTCCCCAGCCCCTTTCCTGCAGGACCCAGGACCTGTTGGTTACCACCAAAAATGGGGGTACACATTGTTGGAACCACAGGACTGTGTGTCCCAACTTCTCTGGGCTGGGGTCAGCGAGCTCAGCACCACGAACACCTGAGGTCTGCTCCAGGGTCCTTTGTCACAAGCTGCCAGACTGCAGGAGTGACAAGGCTGTGTGGATGAATGCCAGGTGTCCATCCTGCAGTGGCCATGGAGCACAGGGCTGCCTGTAGAGGAGGATGCTACACATCCTTTGATGGTGACTGGCTGTTTAGGCAGAGAGCACAGGCACTGCCCCTGCAAGATGGTGCTGGCCTTGAAATGGCCACTGGCCTTTAAATGCAGAAAGAGCAGCAGGCATTGAGTGCACATTAATTTGAAATGTAATTTTTATCCTCTGCCTGGGACTCACGTGGGATTTATGCTATTAAATATTAAATACCAAGACCTTTATGCAATGAGGCAGCTTTACTGAATAAAATTACATTAAACAGTGAAATCAGAAGCTTTGCAAATATTAACCACATAACAAGTTCCAGAAAACAGGGTGAGGACCCAGAGGGGATGTGACCTTCAGCCAGTGACCCCCAGTGAGCTTCTCACCAGGGGCTTGTGGCCTCTGGCATGCACCTGAACCAGGGGCTCTGTCTTACAGCTGCACTGTGCCAGCGCCTGCACCCTCATGGGGGCAAGGCTTGCACATCAAAACAGGGGTTTGAAGGGTAGCTCAGCTTCCAATTTGTGAGAAGTTCAACGGCAAATTATAATCTTCTTTTGTTTTCTTTTTCCTTACATTGAACTTCAGGGAATTATTTGAATATTCGGCATGAGAATGGTGATTGCTTTGTCAAGACTGGCTGTTGGAGTGACACAGAGCTGATTTCATTCCTTGTCTGGATGGGAAGACAAAGACTTCTGCAGCAATTGCCTACACTGACCTCTAATTAACAGTGGTACCACTGAACCTCAGCTCTAGGACCTGCAAATAAACCACCACAACAGAGTCCCAAATGTAATGACTATTCAGTAATCTGTTTTACTCTGAGATTGTTTGAGGATTTAAAACAATGGGATATAAGATATTATGCCACCTCACAGCCTGGCTGACACCCAAGTGTTAACACAGGCCTGGGCCATACCTGCTCTGTGAGCCTTGGTTTCAGAAAACCTGCTTAGGTGTGGTCTGGGATACAACTCAGCATAAGCACAGGTTGAGGACCTGCTCCATGTGAAACACTACTCTGAAGTTCCTATATTTAAATGTTTTCCTCACTCAAAATGTTTGAGTCCTCTCTCACATGAGGTCATTTGTCAGCAAGTATCCAGAGCATGAACTGGGAGAGTAAAAGCATCTTGTTATTAGAGTGGAGAGACTGGTCCTCTTTTCGGCCAGTTCACTGAGGTTTCTAAGTGGAGAGAGGAGAGAGGAAAGCTCTTTGTTAAAATGCTCATCTTACAAAAATAGAACAGGAAGAAAAACTCTTTCCCAAGTTCTCAAAATGGACTTGATGTTGAGATTGAGATTTTTAGAACAGAAGACTAATGTGATGAAAAGTGATTGGAAACACGTCTGAACTACTTTAAAAAGATTGTCTTTGGGGAAAACATCCATTTAAGGGGAAATAAAGAAGCGTAAGAGCCTGGAGGCAAAGCAACCTTCAATAAAGTGCGTGTCTTGCTTCTGCAGCCCAGGGAGCCAGTGTTCCAGGGTGAGCAGCTCCAGCTCAGATGTGTGCTCCCCTGGCCAAAACACTCTGTCCATCACTGCTGGGAAAAAGACCCACACAGAAGCCCAGGCAGCAGAAGCATGGATACCACAGAACAGTGTAAATACAGACATTAGTATCATTTCTGTCAGAACAGATGACTGAAGGAATTTCTACTGTTCCATTTGCAGTTCCAAATTTAACCCATGCCACAAGCAGGAGATTTCCAAACATTAAAAATATTTGCCATGTGCTGTGTAAGGACTCTGTGTACCTTTGAATTAGCTGTCTCCACCATTTCTGTTGCATCTGCTTATAGTCCAGCAACCTGCCAAGGACAGAGCCAGCCAAAATAGCAATAAAAATAATTCCCAAGGTCAGGGGAGTGCATCAGGCTTGGGGCATTAAAAATCTCAGCTTTGCTCTAAGCTCATTGATAATCGGCACCAGAGACAGCAGGGAGGACTTTCCACAGGAGTGTTGTGCTGCTTGGTGTCCATATGGCTCAGTGATATTTTGCTGGATTTTATTTCATGGTTGGAGAGATCAGAGTTTTCCTTGAAGAGCTGGCAGGCAGAGCAGACAAAATTCCCACGGTATTTTCCTGTTCCAGCAGCAAGCTGCAAGGAGAAGGGTTCCCGCTGGACTCTCATGGATGAGAGGGCTCTGGAGCAGCAGTGACATGCCAGGATTCAGAACTGTGCAGGAGCTGAGGACAATTCCTCAAAGTGCTGGCTGACACTCACGTCCCCTCCTGCTCAAGTGGGGGAACAGCCCTGCCACTCGATGCAGACGTGGCTGGGTGACCCTGCCCATCCCTCTGCCTTGGCACCCTGTTCAGACAACACTTCCAAAAGCACCCAAGCATCCTAAACCTCAGAGAAGCCAGAAAAGTCAGCGTTGTCTGGGAAGCTTAAGGGAAAGATATAAAGTTAAATATTGCCACCTCAATAACAATAGCTTCACACTACTGCAACTATTCTTCTACCAGTATTTTGATGTATTCACTTACAGTCATTACAAATGACTTATTCCTGTCCCCAGACACCAATCAGAGCCACCACTGGTAATATTCTGACCACAGGCAGGTGTAATAAAATTGATCAAGGTGTTGACACTTAAAGATACAAGCAAAGGAACATGATAAACTGCCAAGAACTGCGAGCAAGAAACACAATGTTCCTTCTTTGTGAAATAGCACCTGGCAGGGCTGAGTCTTTTGACTTTGTTTTGCGTAGACAACAGCTTTCAAATGACCCAGGTAATCCATTTGGCCTCTCAGAGCAGAACAGGTGGGCAAAATAGCCCTTGTGCTCTTGGACACAGCGTGTCCCTGCTCTGGGCATTGCAAGATGTGGTGGGCACAGGGGAGCTCCATCATCATTTGTCCCACCCTCTCACAAACTGGAAATGAATCCACGTGTGTGCAACTCCTGGCAAACACCTCTGCAGATTTCCCTCCTGCCCCATATATATTCCAGTTTAATTGAACTGTGTGTTACATGCCAACAAGATCACTGTGTTACATGCTTAGTTTGTACGAAAACATCTGCCCCAGCCAAATAAAATATTTCTGTTATTTTAAGCTTCTGCAACTGAAAAAAAAAAAAAAAACCAATCTGAGAGCATCACCATGAGCTTGGCTTATCCTGAACACAAGGATCATGCCCTGAACTGAGGAGGGGATGCTCTCCTGCTCCTTTTGCTGTTTTACACAAAGCTGCCGCTTCTTGCAGCAGCCCCACGTCTGTGATGTGCACAAAGGAAAATTGGGAAGATGCTGTTGCTGACTACCTGGCAAACCACTGTGGCAAATTCCCTGGAAAAGTGAAGAATTCTAAAGGGCAGCACAAAATAATGGATTGCTCCAACAAAGGTTGTTTGACAGCAGCTGCACGATTTGAATTCAATGAGAGAAAAAACAGCAGGGCCTAAATAAAAGTGTTGACCATGAAGTAGACTTTCCTGGAACTGAAGTGGAAAGGCTAATTCATCAAGCTGTAATGAGAACCTCATTGTCATTCATCTTTTATGTGAACATTTGCAGGCAAGAGCCTGGATGTCAGAGGAAAGCCCTGTAATTAATTTATCTCTGTTGAGTAAAAGGTAACAGATCTGAACAATAGGTTCTGTCCCAGCACAGCTGCCTCAAATAAAAATAAAAGTGATTATTTAGGTATTATTTCTGCTTCCATCAAAGGAAAACTAAATAGCTGCAGAAAAACTGTAACCATGAAAGATGCTCTGTTTGACAGAAAAGGTGCAGAAGACCACTTCCAAAAATCATGTTGGCAAGAACAGCCCAAGCCCTCAGCAGGGAGGGGTGAAAAGAAGTATCACTTGTTTGCAATGGGAGAATTATTTACCTATCTGAAGGTACCAAGTTAGGCTTAAAGTCAAATAACAGAGGCAACAATCAAAGTTATTTCCCATGGATAATTTGCCCTCAATGTTCAGAAGACCACATCAACGCTCCCTACAATTAAAAAACCCTGGCTTACTCTTGTTGAGCTTGCTTTAATCAAAACCCTTTAGTTTTTTGGAGCAGGAGCACCAGTAGACTCACAGGACTTGCCTGAGCAGAGAGAGTTCTCGCAACTCTTGACCCAGAAAAGGGCTGGCACAGGTTGGGGTCCGGCTCGGGGTGGGTTGGTGCTGAGCACGGGCTGACAGCAGCGTCCATCAGCAGTTCCAGCCCTCAGGGAGCCAGTGGGAAGGCAAGGGAGTGGGATGCTCGGGCTGCATAAATTATCAGTCACAGGATGATGTATTGATATGTAAAAAGAAGAAAGAGCAGCCGGGGTCGCTGCTTTCAGCCAATGCGTTAGGTGAGCTAATTAAGTCTTTCACTTCTTCAACAAGAAGGAAATACAGTCAGTGGAAAGTCGGGTAGTTGATGTCTGAGAAAGGAAAGAAACCACCTGCTGCCCATGCCAGACCTGCCAGGTGTCCCTCCGTGGCCAGGCTGTGCTCAGTGCAGGGCCAACAGGCAGAAGTGCTTTTTTAGGAGGATAAAAGCACAGCAAAGAAGAGAGAAAAGGCAGAGAAACACTGCTGAGCCTTGAAGCACAAAAGCAACTGCAATTTGGGTCTGCTCCTAGTGCCTATTTCTCTTCTACTTTATACATCACCATGCAACTCCTGAGATGGAAACAAGCAGGGTGCTCACCAGTGCTCTGGTGAATCCACAAATATGTAGGTCGCCAGGGTTTTTTAAATTTTTTTTGCTTGTTTGCTGGTGTGGTTGGAATTCAGCTTTTAAGGATGTTCTTGCCAGCTGGGATATCCCAGAGGATGTTTCTTCCTCTGTTTTGCTGGCAACCATGAGGAAAAAATCATAATGAGTGACCTCCTTTCTCTTTTCCTTCTGCACCAGCTGGCTCTGATACCCTTTCCCAACCTGCACTTGCATCTTCCACCAAAACAGAATCTCATTTCCCAGACACTTCTTCAGGCTTCTCAAGATAATAAAAAATCCAGCATAATGGAAATACTTTGCATGGGCTTGCCTCTTTTAAACCATTGCTTTTTTATTTAAAAAGCTATTGGAATAAGTAATTTCTCTCTATTCTGTTAATCCCAGCTCCCGGCACCTCAAGACACATCCTAAACTGGCCATTAGAGACCTTCAGAGGGCAGAAACAGAGTTCTCTGCCATTGCTCTGACTAAATAGTTTGCCAGAAGAAAAAAACTGAATGGGTCTCCAGAAGTGTGAGGGAAGAAAAAAGCGAGAGAATAAGATTTTTTCCTGTAATTATTTCCTCTTGATTCTCTATTTCCACAGAAGGTGAGCAGAGTGGATGTGCCTGGGGAGCAGGGACAGCTCGGAGCCCGCAGGGCTGGGGCTGAGCTCTAGCCTGGACACCAGACAGGAAGGAACATCCCAAAAGAGCAGGTCTCGCTCTCCAGCCGAGCCCAGAGAGTGGCTCTGCAAAATCTGGTACTTGGCTGACATTTTGTCTCCTTTAGATTTTTGTTTTTCACATTAAATTTTCTCCAGTTCCAGCTGTTCTGGTCTGAGTCCAGTTTGCTCCGTGGGTGTGACAGGTTGCTTAGCAGCCAACTTTAAAGTTCGATTATTGTATTAATATTGATGCTACCATTGCATGAATCATGACTCCTGTAGGAGGAATAATTTAAATTTCTTTAAAATATTGATTTTGGAGAGATACCAAAGTGGAGGCACATGGGGCTGAATCCTGCTGGCACAGCAGCTCGAGGATGAGCATCACTGACTCTGCTGGGTGGGATGGAGAACGAGAAAAGCAGATGGAAATTCTGGGATAGTTTGGATTCGAATGGATCTGCCTCCACTGGGGGTACAAGCTCAGGACAACACAAAAATGTTTCTGTATTTGAAGGAGCTCATGTTCTCATGTGTATGGGAATAACTTTTTCTTGGAGCCAGGAGATTTCCAAGGCCATAAATGTGAGTGCTAGAAATCTTAGCTGGAATCTCTAGAAAATGATCAGAAGTCAAAATAAGTCATAAGCAGAGTTCTGTCAGGAATGTCTGTATTCTCTCGATATTTTACACATAAAATTGCTCAAAAAATGGGTTATATAAATAATATTCTATGAAAATGTCCTTAATGGCTGTGCTTTGACACATCTTTAAGATCATAAACTTCACTCTTTTTAATGTTTTTGGTAAGACTTGTAATGAGAAAAGACAATTCTGAAGTCCTGACATTAATAAGTCTATTGTAAAAAGGTCACCTTTGCCTAAGAATGTTTTATTATCAGTGGAGCAGAATAGCTGTGAATATGTAATGACTTTTATCTGATGATTGCCTTGTATTCTTTCTAAGGAAAGATGGCTTCAGATGTTGATAATTTACATATAAGCGTTGAAGTGTTTGGCACTAGAAAAACAAACTGGTTCAGAGAGATTAATTATAAAGCAGCCATAGAAGAGACATGAAAATTAACTTCTGATCATCGTGTGTCTCTAAGAGGTTTTAAAAATCACCACAGGACTGCCTGTCCTTGGGACACCACTGCATGGCTGGAGGCAAACACACACACACAGATTCACTTTCTGTATACATCACTGGAAAGGCTATTTCTCGTTTTCATTTGTTTTCTCCACTTTGGTGTAGAACCTCCACCACTTGCATTTAGCAGAATCTGATGGATTGGGAGGTATACAGAGAGGAGATGGTACAGGTACAAGTACAGTTATAGGTACAGGTACAGGTACATGTACAAGTACAGTTATAGGTACAGGTACAAGTACAGTTATAGGTACA
>VYXD01016017.1:628938-707051 GCA_013397195.1 Hylia prasina
AGGTACAGGTATAGATACAGGTATAGGTACAGGTACAGGTACAAGTACAGGTACAGGTACAGGTATGGGTACATGTACAGGTACTGGTACAGGTAGGTAGGAGTTAGTGGCAACAGGAGCTCAGATTAGCAACTAGGATTAACAGCCACGTGCAAAACCAGAGCTGTGGGAAGGTCCCTGTCCCCAGGAGCTGCCAGCAGGGAGACAAAGGGGAATCATGCAGTCAGGATCAAACTGAACACGTGTGGCACCTGCCACCTCATGGACTCCCTGCAGGAGCTGCCAGCCTGGCACAGGTTTGCTGCGGGGTACAGAACCCGTTCTGCAGCCACTGACACCACTCTGCAGCTCAGAAATGCCCCTCCTGCCTGCCATGACCCTGAGCACTCCTCACACTCTGTGCTCTTGTCAGATTAGGTTTCCCCAGGAGAACTGGGTGTTCATAAATAGTTATGGAGAGCTTGTTTGTTATTTTGAGTCATTACATTTCACTTAATTACTCCCAATCGACCATCAATGAAGGTTTTTCAACAAAAGCTGCCCTTGCTAAGAAAGCATTTTTATACACTAATGATCTTATCTCAGGAATGTTTCTCAAAGAGCAGTTAAACATCATGCTCCATTTGCCAGGGGACACAGTGAAAAGCAGGGATATTTTTATAATTGTAGTTTCAAGAAAAAAGTATTTTCTAGAAGGGGTATTTGGGACAAAGGCTTTGTCCTACTGTGAAGTCCAATTATCTGGAGACCAAATAACTGCAAAACTTCATCAATGCAACAACGCTGTGCCAACTCATCAGTATTTCCGAGGAAATAGGAAGGATATACACAGAGTATGGGTTTCTTCTGCAAAGTGATGGCTGCTGACTCCTGGGAGCCATTTCAATGTTCTGCAGGGGGGCAGCATGCACAGCTCTCACAGCAGCACTGGGTTCATTTCATGTGCCAATGCATCAGAGAACAAACAGGAGCAGTTCTGAGGGACAGGTGAGAGACTGGGAAAAGGGATGGAGAAGAACCAGAGGAGCAGGACAGGCAGCAACGGAGATTTGTCAAGAACCCTTTTGTCAAGAGGCTGGAGAGACCTGAATTGCAAATGAGCCTTAGTCAAACAGGAGAAGAGAGCACAAAAGCAATCCAGAGCATCCACATCACGAGGATGTGCAACTGCAGCTCTCCAGGAGTCAGATGAGCTGAAGCTGAACTCTTGAGGTGCTTCCAAGCATGTCCTGTGCCATTTGCACCAGTTACAGGGCTGCTGTCCGGCCTGCCCTCCTAATATGAAACAGGAGGAGCCTTAATCTCTCTGTATAGGAAATTAGTATTTAACCTAATTTTTTCAAACCCTGATTGCATCCTTACTCTTCCTCACACTGAGCTAATAAATGAGGCATTCCAGATTCCACCCTGGCATTTCAGCACACTATAAGAAAAACACACAACAGATCAAGCAACCATTATCTGTGTTGTGCATTCTCAGCCAGTGCAGCTCCAGTGCCACATTTCACAGATGGGTTCAGCTGCTCTGTGAGGGCAGGAGCAGCGGGGTGGGCTGATTAAAGCAAACTAACAACATCATTTGGGGCTGCTTCTCTTGTTTTATTGCAATAAGCTCGAGTTGGTTTGTGCTTTCTCCATTCTGTCACCAGTGCATTTTTTCCAACAGAAGAACTCCAGTTCCAATGAGGGCAGCCCCAGAGCAGAGCCCACCATGAGGAAAGCCATGGGCACTGAGGTGCTTGTGTGGGACTATGCTCCTCTCTCATTAAAGAATGAACACTGACAGATGAAAATAGTCACAGTTGCCGCAAAGCTTGCTTCATTTTTCATCCTGTTGTGGATGAAATCCCTTCTTAATGCCTGCTACATCAAAGAAATGATTTCTTTATCTGGTATCATCCAGCCTGTTTTCCATTCCCGATTTCCATTCCCTTAGAGAGCTGGACACTAATTAGTATTCAGTGAATAAATTGTCATTACTTTTATCAGTTATATCACATTGTTCAACTCCCAAGATAAGGCAGTTACTATTCTCAATGAATGATGCTGCTCCTGTCAGGAGAGAGGGGTGAGGGATAAAAATTCCTGAAGCAATTCTCCACCAGCAAAAGGCACTTTTGTCAGTTCTTCTGAGCCCCAAACCCCGCTTGGAGCTCTGGCTGTAGGAAAACACTTTCCTCCCCCCAGGAGCAGCCAGGCACCCCCTGCCTGAGCCCCCCGTGCTGTGTGAGCACACACACTTCTCACTCTGCCCCAGGGCACCCAGGCTGCAACCCAGGAGTCACCACTGAGCTTTCGAAATCCACAGCTGGAGTTCACAAAGCTCCAGTTAATCTGTAAGCTGGTGTCTGATTCAGAGAAGCAAGAAGAGGCTGCACCAGCTCCTACACAGACAGAATTTATTCCACCCCATCTTGGAAGAGATGTAGTGTTCCTTTTGTCTTGTTTTTAATTTATATAAGAGGAAAAGACTTGAAAAAGAATATATCTGCACAGCCTAATTCCCAACTGACATTACAGTTTTTAGTCCTGAGATGAACAGGATGCAGTGGTGTGAATTGTTACAATAACATTAAAAATGCAGTAGAACTCATTATCCTAAATTTAATCTCTCCCTCTGAAATTCTGTCAGACTCATTATGTTGGTTCCCTTTTTGACATGGTTTAAGCACCTCTAGGGAGCAGCTGTACAATACCAATAATAATTACTAAATTGCTGTCTAAAGCTTCACTGGACATCAAAACTAAGTAGATTAAATTCACACTTACAGACACTTTTAAAAGAAAATTATCAGTGTATCATAATGGTGGGGCTTATGATATGCCCTTATGGAGCTCACAGAACAAATATCCTATAAACCTCACGGACACAGGACTCTGAGGGGTGCAGGTCACAGCCCTGGGGGAGGCAGTTTTCAGGAAGCAGAAAGTGACACTTCATCCAAACATATCACAAACTCCAGCTTTGGAAATGTGATGCTTTCCAATGCAGGGCTCCTGCCCTGTGCCCTGCCCACTGTCCCCCATGGCCACCCAGCCCCAAATCCCCTTCTGCAGCAGTAATGCAGCTGCACGCTTGCATTTGGAGGGGACAGTTTTAAACAGAGCTACACAGAGATGAATATCATCAACCAAATTTGTAATTAATTCTAGCAACTCATTAACTGTAGGAGTAAAGTCCCTGGAGCTTCACTAGTTTATGAGACCTATGGATGGGTGTCCATCTACTTACTAAAGAACACAAATCACGCCAGGATTTTATTAGGTGGTGTATTCACTAATATGGAGGCTCTGTCCATCAGAGCTGCAAAGAACCAGAACAGCTTTTTAACTGAAATTCCACATCAGTGCTCAGGAGTTAAGTGGAACACAAACAATATATAAACTTTGTGCTAATTTCTCCTTAAATTATCAATATTCGGACTGTGAGTCAGTAAAACTGACCTTCAGCTGCCCTGAAAAGCCATGGTTAAAGGAGTGGAGATCCTGAGCTGCACCAGGTCTGTGTGCTTGGTGCTTTGAAGAGTGCTGCCTGTGTCCTAGCATGCATCCCTAAATAAACCAAAACTGAACTGAAAAGTCACTTTGAATTATTATTAACAAGCACTGCACTATTTTAATTGGCCCCCTGGTGGATACTGGTCTAAGCATAGGGACAATAAATTGCCTTACTGTGTGAAATTTCTGTTTTGAATCCAACAGTAAAAAAAATCCCCCAAGCTCAGAAAAATCACTGATGTGCACATAAGCACATGGAGAGAGCTGAGAGCACCAGGTCTGGTAAGAGCTCTCTGTCCAGCCACCTCTGGAACTACCACAGGCAAACTCCAGTGTCCTCAGCATCAAACCAGAGGTGGTGGTTGAGAGTTTGGACCCAAGCCTAAAACAATCCAGTTTCTGTGTGTCAGGAATGCTTGGAAATTGTATTACTTAGTCTTCTACAAAGGCTGTTTCTTTTCTGGAGGTTGAGGGAAAGCATCTTGTAGAGCCCCACCGATGTGCTCCCCGGAATGCTGGATCTGGGTTTTCCAGCATCACTCAGGAGTCCAAACAGGACAAAAGAAAGGAGTCAAGTCCTCCTACAGAAAGGAAGAACTGAGCCCGATCAGCCTCCAAGCTCCACCAGGGCTGTTGCCACCCTCTATTCATCAGGAACAATGAGTGCAGGCATTGAAATTCCACACTGGTTTGATAAACAGAGTGCTGCTTTTTTAGTATGTCACATTTAGGCAAGAGAGCAGATTCTGGTTGTTAAAAAAGTACCCTTGGAACCTGCTTTTATAGTTCTTACTTGAAATATTTCTCAACAGTACTCTCATCACATGCATTTAAACAACTGCAGCCTCAGGAGTGTAATAACCAATAGCAAATCCACTGACTTTTCCAGAGCAGAAATGCAAGTCCTACGTGCAGGTCACAACTTAATGAGTTCACAGACAACGAAGCTCCCAAACCAGGGGGGAATCAATGCTAATCATGACAGGGAATCCCAGTGTCTCCGTTGCATCTGTAGGGTCATTACGTGCAACCACCAGCTGCTCACTTATTGATTTTAAGGTTAGAATCAGGCACAGCACCTTGATGTGAAATGTGTCCCTCTGCCCTCAGATTTACACTGACAGGGATCAAAAAGCCAGTAATTGGTAGGGGGGAAACATCCCATACTCCCCAGGCACAACTGGAACAAAGGAAATCTCAGATTCATGAATATTTAGCAAGTTTCCACACTCCTATGCATGACAGATGTATTTTGGTTTTAAAAGAATGTCAAAACCATTCACTGCAGCTCCCTTGTGGGATTAGAGCGGCCCCTTTTCTGGGAGCAGTTGGTTTTGTGGCTTCATCCTGCATCTTCTTGAGGATTGGTTTAGGGCTGGAACTGTTCAGGGAGGGAAATGGCATCCATACAGACATCTTCTATTTTCAACTTTCATTTCAATTACATGTATCTTTGGGTTTTGAGGTTGTTTACAGTGAAATATATCTGCCAGGAGTTCAAGTATTTCCTAGTCATTGCTCACATTAGTTCTTTGAAAGGATTGTCAAGACAAAGGAATCACACAGAAGCAGAAGTGTCACCTGAGGAGGGTGTGTGAGAGCAGGTTAGACCAGAGGACAAGCCCTGTGGCGCCCTGGCCAGCCTGGCTGCTGGGGGCTGGCACAGAGCACTGCCCTGCGCTGGGGACTGGGAGCTTGGTGTGCCAGGCTGGCTCAGACAGGGCTGGGGGCTGTGGCCACCCCTCACTGGGCCAGAGCAGCCCCAGCCATGCATCCCTTGGGAGTACTGGGCTGGAGTGGCCAGGAGAGCAAGGGGCAGAGGGGTACATAAAATGCTCCATCGGTGAATTTAATGCCTGGTGATAAAACACTTTATCCGTTCCGAAGGACGGCGGTTAAACAGATGCTGTTAGTGGTTGCATTTCAAAAGTCAATGGGGCTAAATAAATCTAAAATTTACTTCTACTAAAAGTGTTATGAGGCCAAGGTCTTTTTATTCTTTAGGTGTTCAATTAAGCAAAAATCCAGAGATCTGCTGGAGAATTTAAGACTACCATGAACAGGAAAGCTTTTTAGTTAAGCTTTCATCTCTTCATGTGAAGAACTAAATTGATGATTTTTAAATAATTTACATCCCAGAAGTAGTGTTAAAAAAATGTCCCAAATGGAGCTAAAAGCATCGTAAATATAATTTCCTGTCAGATTATATGAAATACCCTGATAAATGAACAGCTCTTAAAAGGACACTAACAGTGGACTTGGAAGGTCTGACTCCAGCTTTCTGAAACTGCCAGCTCTGAGCAACTGCCGTTTGACTTCAGCTCTGCGTGCCCTGAGCAAGCCATGAGATACAGAAGTATGAGTGTGCACTTTTTTCCTTTCTCTAATTTATTACATCAGTGCTCATGTTTTGAAGAGCCTTATCCATCTAAAAAACAAAGGGAAACTAGTCATCAGCCCAGAACTAGGGGAAGGGGAGAGAGACATGACTGTTTATCTGCTCAATAAGGATCCTTTTGAACGAGTCACCAGCTGCCACAAAACGCAAATGTCTTTTATTTTCCTTTCAGTGAATGCATGTGGGAGGGCAGGAGAGAGAGGAAGGAGTCTGTGTTAGCTTTGCTGTTACACTGCTGAATTAAGATAGTCACCTACCCATCACCTACTTCCAAATCCCTGTTGATTTTCAGACACAACTGACATTTCACAGCCTTCTGTTGCCCATCCTGTTTAAATATTAATGCATCCAAAGGTTCAGATGACTGCAGCCATCCAGAACAGAGAATCAGAAATTAAAAGCAAACAGGCAGAACAAAGCCCGGTAACGAGTGCGTGGTTCTGAACTTGCTGGGAAGGCTGAGATGAGCATACAGTCAGCTTGAGTTGTGAGTCATCCTTTCTTGTTATTAATGCAGTATTTATCAGCACTCACTCCTTTCCTCATGATTTCTGCCAGCTCTGTTTTCACACCACGTTCACCACCACAGCTTTCCTGTTTCTCTGCCCAGCTAGCACAGTGCCTGTCGTGCCCAGCAGGCCCAGCTCGTGTTCTCAGGCTCTGTCTGTGTCCCCTACTCCCATTGTGTCAGCAGCCTGTTTCTTTGGGTGCTGTACTTCTTTTGCAATTTTTTGTGCTTCTACATGATGGGGCAGCAGTGGTGAAAGAAAACATGACAGCTGCACTGTGTTGTTATGACGCCATCATTTCAATTTTCAAGCAGATGGAGCCAGCACGAATTGAATGCAGCTCCTCGGACACATGACGTGGCTTCAGCACCACGGCAGACCTGACCTCTGAGCCCCAGGTGTGGCACTGACCTTCAGAGCACAAGGGGTGGCCTCACCTGTCACTGGCCACCAGTCAGAGATGGGGGTGCCTCAGGACAGGGGTTGTGCATCTCTGCTCAGGAGCCCTCTGAGCACAGCGCTGACCCTGGCAGCTGCATTGTCCCGTGCACAAGGAATCACTGTGGGCTCTTCCACCAACCTTCAGATCACCAGCACTGAATCTGCATGAAGAGCCTGACCTGTCCCCATCCCCACAGGGACAGCAGGGCCTGTCCAACGGGGACATTCAGCAAACCAGCACAAGAGCTGAGAAGGGACACCAAACACTTCCAGGACACCAGTCCCACCTTCCATACTGACCTGTCAGCCATGGGGAAAGATAGAACACATAGAGGAGGAAAACTGTGCTCAAGAAAGAGAAGATGCCAAATGCAGTCATTATGGGAAGTGCTCAGTGTTTCTTTCCATTCAGCCTGAAACTCAGAAATGACAACGCCTGAGCCCTAAGGAGAGGAGGATGAAAGAGCTTTGCTCCTGGGCATGTGACACTACTCCCCTTTGTGGTACCAGATGCGGGGAAAGAGAGAAGAAAAGCAAAGCTGGAGCTGAAAGGCTCTTTTGTTTTTTGTTGTGTGTTGTTTTTGGGTTTTTTTTAAGAAAGAACAAAATTAAAACGATCCTGAAAGAACAACTCTTCCTTTCAAAGATATTAGTTTGGGAAGCTGGCTGTAAAAGGGTACATTTTTGAAATGTGGCTGCAGTTACCAAGCAACCTGCTCTGCTGCCAGCAGCGTGTCCAAATTTGGGGGAGGCAGAGCCCATGGCTCTGCCCTCCCAGGACAGGGAATGCAGCCAGACAGTCTGGACAGCTGGCACACCACCATGTGTGGAGCCAGGACCCTCTGCCCAGAGCAGCCCTCAGAGCTAGCTGGGCCTTTGGAAGCAGTGAGGATGGCAGAACAATGGAGACATTGCACTGACAGAGGAACAAGGAGAAGAGTAAAATCTGAAATCAGCCCAGTAACTGCAGCAGAAGAGCTCTGGGTTTATGTGGGCACAGCTATAAGCATAATTGGATGTATATTATTAAAACTAAGGCAAACAGAAAACAAAATTCTCAATTAACATTCACAGTTCTCGTATGCATTGGACACACTGCAGTGCTCTGCAGGATTTTCTATAGCCCAGGGATCTAACAGTGGGAAGAAGAAAACAGAAGCCCTGGGACCCAACCTTTCCAGGCTGAAAAACCCACAACTCTGCCTGGGTCCAGAGCTTCACCAGAGCTTTCATTCCATTAACTCCACACAAGGATATCATTACACTTTTCCAATCATGAGCTGTTTTGTTACCTCCATTGACGTTCTAAATGAGAATTAGGCACAACGTGCACTTAATTTAGGCTATGCGTTGAGCTGGCAAAAATATAAGCTTATATCCAAGCTGTACAAAGAGCTGAGGTGTTTTATTTTCTCCCATTTGGTGAAGAGAACTGGCCCCATAACTTCACAACTTCACACTACCCCAAATGCCTCCTGGCAGCCTCTGTCCCCAAAATGTCCTGAGGGCTGGGTTCAAACCGCCTGGCTCAAAGCAATAACACAAATTCTGTGATTAAATGTTGTTTCAGATGCCTGAGAATGCCAATACTAAAGATGGGATTTGGGCAGCACCTCCCAGCACTTTTTTCTACCCTTTTGAGCCCCCCTCCACCATCACCTGGGCCAGCAGCAGCAGCGTGAGCCCCTGTGCTGCAGCATTACCTGCACGGAGCAAACTGCCCCTGTCTGCCTTTACTCCAACAGCCAAAGCAAACTCAGAGATATCTTAGGAGTGTAAGATCCCTCACTGATCTGCACAATCTTCAACAAATGTTCTGTGCCTGGCACTTGGCATGTTTGTTGGGTGCTCTGAGATCATGCAAAGGTCTGCCAATAATCGTATTAGACTTCACAGTTTTTCCTATTCTACACCTAATATGGCATGTGTGTTATAAACACAGTCATTGTGAAAAGAGAGTGATGTTGTCACTAAACAGCTGTTTTGCTCAGTTCTTTCATGAAACAACTGAAAATTGTAGGTAGGCATTACATGGAATGCCTAATCCGTATTTAGGATTATTAGGTGAAAAGGACAAGAAAACTATTTGCTACATTACATTCCTTTATGAAACCACACAGTCTTTTAGATATTTCTTCTTGAAACCGCAGTGGCAAAACCTGTCACTTTCCTGAACTGATCCTTACTGTTACAATTGAGACTATTTTCTGAAGTGACTGAAAGTCTGAGTCCTTTAGCACAAGAACTGCTCCCACAACAGGATTCTAAGAGCAATGCCACTCATTCCAAATTTCTTGGCTGTATTTTGTGCAACAACCATGCAGAACCACCCAGCACAGAAAGTAAGTGTCCAGGATTTTACTGAGACAGACTACCTTCAGCTGCCACCCCTCCCATCAGTGACTGATTTCATAACATGACCATAATGCACACAGGCTTTTTCCCCCAGCTTTTGCCCCTTTTCCCTCAGTGTTATTAGGTATCATTTTTCCATGTCTGCACCCTGGGCAGAACACCCTTTGCATTTAGTTTGACCCACTTCCCTCTCAGCGTAGTAGGAGCTGCAGTGGTCACTCACATGGGTCTTGTAAAGGTACAACTTCTCTGCAGATGAAGGGGTAACACAGGTGAGAAAAACGAGAGTAAGTCACGAGAATAATTTCCTGTAGGTCTGACCCTGAAAACATTTGAAACACTCTCACACATCCCTCTTCATTGTCAATGCCATTTGTGCCTCTCCTCATACAGTGCATCACATTTCCAACTTCTCCACCATCCCAGCAGCGGCTGTTCCCAGCAGTCCCCCCTTCGTGGGGCCGGGGTGGGGGCACAGGGGCTGCTGGGTGCTGAAGGCACAAAATTCACCTTGACTACACAGCTTCAGGTGGGCTCCTCTGCTCACTTTTCACAGCGATGGCTCTGCTCTGCCATGCTCATGTCTGTGCTGGTGCCTGAAACACTCAACAGATATTTCTCTTTAAGGCACTCTAAACTGCAGCTGTGAAGTACAAAAACCAAACACACCAGCCCCCTCTGCCATCAGGCTGGGTTAAACAGAGCTGAGCATCTCTCAGCTGTGAGGAGGAGTGTGCATCGCAATGCCAACCTCTTGCAAAGCTCCTTGTGAGAGATGGAAAAATTCCCCAGCGAGCGAGATAAAAACTGTCTTACTAACCAGATGGAAGTCAGGGAGTTGGAGATACGATGGCCAGGACAGGGAGCTGCCGGCGCCCACTCCGAGGGGCCTGGCTGGGCGTGCCCCGGCGGCAGCTGCGGCTGCAGGGCACCATCACCCGGCAGGGGACACACAGCACCTGCTACCCTCACCACGAAATACTCCACCGCAGTAACGTCGGGAGACGCGGCTGCTGCCATCCCCCCGGATACAACACCACCCTTCCTTTATTTTCTTGCTGATTTCCCCTAAATGGGGCTGGTTTGAGTCTTGAATAGTGGTTTGACACTGCCGTTTGCAACCCCTCAGCCAGGTAATCTTGTGGCAGCAGGACTCTTGCCCAGGGATGCAGTGGGTCTTGCAGTTCCCCATGTGGTACTTTGTACACAAAGTCCTGGAAACTGGCATTAGAGAGGGCTCAATGCAGTGGAGCTCTTGTTTTATAAACCCCATCAGTTTGTCAGGGCTTCACCTGTGCTTAGAAATTGAGGCAGAGCAGCTGTGAGACCCCCAAACAACAGTGCTTGTTTTCATGTCAAATCTGTGCAAACAGCTCATATGTCAAAGTGACAGCATCTCCCCCGGGATGCTCCTCACACCGAGCAGGTCTCTCCAGCTCTCTGAGTGTGCCAGGGGCCTGCAGACCGCGCTGCCATCCCTCCTGCAGCAAAGGTGTGGCTGTACCTGCCCACACACATGCTCTGGGGCACGTCAGCCTAGTTTTACTCACTGGAAATGCTGACTGCATTTTCTGCCACTGCTTCACCTGGGCACAGTCCTGCAATTCTATTGATTTAGGCCCCAACCCAGCACATTTAAAAATGTCATTATATTTAACATTTGATTAATTTAATTTCAGTAAAACTAAATTAATTTCACAATTTTACAGCCTTAAAGCTGTACACCCACATGAAGGTTGTGGTCTAACAGATGCATAACTTCTTGGGATTGAGAATAGACCTCCACCCATCAAATTTTAAAATTTGAATGCTACACTGCTAAGCCTTGGGGTTTTCTGATAATCAAAATTCACCAAATCACTTTAGGATTTCAGCACTATCAGTCCATCAGGTCCCAGAGAATACTTGTTATGAGCAAAAGCACTTCAGTTGTTCATGCTGAGCTGAACAACCAGGTTCCTCTTCTCCAATGTCACGTGGAGATGGGAAAGCCAAGTGTCATCTAAGTAGTGTCAGCATCCCATTGTGGGGTTCAGACCCCACTCATGGGTGCAGTGCATGGAGAGATGCACACACCTGCATCACTCGAGTCCGTGGGACTGGTCAGAGCTTGGAGCACTGTGCAGCATACAGAGAGGAAACACGATCAGACCCCACATGGCATCCCTTTTCCCTCTTTTCTCCCACACCTAAGGAACCCCTGAGTGCTGTTTTCTCACAGCCAGGCAGGTGTTGGGTCTGATGTTTCTGATCCACACTCTCTGGCATAGTGAGGAACCAAAGATTGGTCCCATAACCACATCTCCACAGGTTTCATTAAATACGTGTAGACCATAGGGTATTTCAAAACCCTAGGCAGGGGTGCAGCCAGCCCCCATTTAAATGTAGATGCTTTAAGAGTAATTATGGATTGCTCAACCTCCACGTGAAGCAGCAGCAGAATGGAGCTGGAACATGCAGGGAAGGTGGCAGCGCAGGCAGTCCTGAAGACACCAGCAACGGCTTTCAGCTCTCACATTTATAAATAATTTATTTCCAGCCACCTGTGCCCAGAATAACAATTTTCTGCCCGAAATCTCCAAGCTGGTGCCGGAAGGCCGTCAGGGACTCGCTTTCCCGGGACCCTCTCGACCTGTTGGGAAGGGGTCCGGTTCTCCAGAGGGGCAGCTCTGAAGGGATGTGCCCCTAGTGGGAAGAGGCACGAGAAACAAACACGGAGCATCCGTTCAGCTGATCGCATTAGGGCTTCTCGCTGCTGCTGCCGCCACTCAGCTCTCTGCCGATGCAGCCATCCGTGCGTTTGGACAAACACCCGGGCAGAGGGAATGGGTAGCTCTGGAAACGTCGGCAGCTGCAGAAGGCTGCAGAGCTCTGCTGTGAGGCAGCCTTAGAGGAGAGGCTGCTTCCCCGGGCAGGGGAGCGTTATGAAACACGAGCGCACTGGCCGTGCTTGAGGATTTTGGCAGCGCAGCGCCGAGGCTGCTTCCATCCTGCCTGTTGGCGCAGGAGGCCATGGAGCGGCTCCCGCCCGCCCGCTCCCGCAGGGCGCAGGAGCCCCGCGCCCCGGCCCGCTGAGCCGCAGGGACCGCGGGGAGCTGCAGGGACCCCGGAGGGACCCCGGAGAGCCGCAGGAACCGCGGAGAGCCGGAGAGACCCCGGAGAGCAGCAGGGACCCCGGAAAACCGCAGGGACTGCGGGGAGTCACAGGGACCGCGGAGAACAGCAGGGACCCGGAGGGACCGCGGAGAACCACAGGGACCCCGGAGAGCAGCAGAGACCCCGGAGAACCGCAGGGACCCCGGAGAACCGCAGGGACCACTCGAGGGACAGGGCGGCAGCGGTGAGCGGGGCGCGGAGCGGGGCTGGGCGAGTTCAGGGGAGCGGAGCGCCGCAGACCCGGGCACGGCACCGAGCGGTGCGCGCAGGGTTACGGCTCTGCGCGCTGCGAGCGGGAGGCAGCGGAAGGATTAGCAGGGAAGGGCAGAGGGAGCAGCATTTATCAGCTTTTCAGATATGCATTACGGCCTTTTGTAATATTTCACTGGATTGTACAGGACTTTGCCTAGCCACAACAGGGGTTCCTCAGCCACAAAAGAAATGTGAGATTTTACCTCTTTTTCTTACACCGTTCAGTGTCTGCCTCTGCGAGCCGTGTGCCAGCTGGCCTGGGCACGAGCAATAACCGGACAACTTTTTGCAGAGGCTGAGGTGCCAGCATTCATTGCCGTCTCAATGACTGTTTGTTTTCCTGAATTAATCCACGGCATCTAAGTAAAGGGGCTTAGCGGCATTATTTACAAAGACTGCAGGTTGCTCTCGAGATGCCCTTCCCCAGGCATCCACAGAATATTATACTTGAAAAGTCAGCAGTGGATACTGCAAGTGTGTTTGTGGCACAGCCTAGAGAGGCAGGCTGGAATGCTCAGCTTCTCCCATCAGTTTCTGGAGCATCACTGTGCTGAACAAATAGACTCTAACAATGTTTAGTAGGTGAATGTTGCAGGAATTGAGATACTGAAGGATTGACGAAAGGCACTTTTAAACCACCTATGATTCAGTTACAGAGCTCTGTGTTATTTTACTTCTAGTAGATTTCCTCACACACGGGGAAAGATCTCATCTGCAGTTCCTGTGGGCTAAGGTAAACATAAATATATGGTATATTTGTCACAATATTCTTGTGCAAAACCTCAGCCACAGACCACATAGGGGCTTTTGGAAACTGCAGATAAACCAGCATTTGCTGGGCGCTTGAACTCTTAATATCTAAGCATGTACATCATGCCTGAATGTTTTATTGTTAATAAAATACTTTTGAGATTCAGTAATAGTTTGCTGAAAGCTTTCAGTTTATCAGAGAATGGTGACAGATGTTACCTCTGGAGCACACATCCCTCTGTTTAGAGAATGCACACACATGGATGTGAATGCACATGTACACCTGAAATGTGGGTATGCATATGTCTGCATGCATCTCTTCCACACTGGCATGGAATTAGTCCTGCTGATTACTGCATTATGACTTGAGCTAGGTAAAAATGTGGGATTAATGGAGAAATACCAGAGTGTGATTTCTACTCAAGCTGTCCCTGAGCACTTTCCAAGTCAGTACTCTCACAATAAGCCTTGCTGGACCATCTGCCTCCCACAGGCTCTTTGGCATCCCTCACCTCAGGCTCACCAACAACATTATTGTCTGGATTTACACCCATCTATGCTAAAAAATTGCTCTTAAAAAGTCGAATATCTGGTGAAAGAGCCACTGAGACATGATTTGCACAAGTTAATGCCGACCTCTCCAGCCTCAGGCTGCAGCTCTGCTCTGTGACATTGCCTTTCCCTTCTGAAGTTGAATTATCTCACTGTAAAATGCCTCCTGTATTGAATAAACAGGGTATAATACATATTTAAAGTCTGTGTTACTTGACCAGTTTATGGAATATAGAGTTTTTCTTTCTGCTAACTCCACAGAAAGATATTTTTTCTTATTTATCCCAGTTCAGTGTTATTTAAAGGTTTTAACACAATCTTGCCATCAAAGATAACTTTGCAGTCTGATTACATCTTGTAGCAAGCCCTCGTGTAGCAAGCAGTGGCAAACACACTGCAAAGCCCTCTCAAGCTGCAACGCTTGTCACCACAGCATGTGGAGAAATTTGGGTGCTTCTACCTAATTTCCAGCTGGTTGGCAGACCTAACAGGGAGATGCGTGGGGTCAGCACAGTTTTCCTTTAGCAAGGAAAACTTCATAAGTTGTAAGAAGTGCTTGAAGTTTCTCAGAATGATTTTAGCCATTGGAATAAAGGGAACTTCAAATACTTGACAGGGTCCCAACATCAGATTTGCGGCTTCTTAAGAGTTTTAGTTCCTATGTGCATTCACACAATATGATATTTGTCTTGGCTTTCCAAAATGCCCTGAGAAAATGGCAGTGTGTATCCAAGGAAAAGGCAAGACAGAATCCTTCAGCTGAGGCCTGACTGCATTTGTCCTCAAAGAAAGCTGACAAAAGAAAGGAGAGACATGGAGGAGGGATGGATTTTTCTAAAAATAGTGATCATGAGTCCAATTCCCTTCAGTTTACAATAGGAAACATCATCTTGCTTCCTTGCCAACAACTCTGAATTTGCAAAATCCTGCTGGTCTTTAGACAAGGACCAACTCTTGATGACCTGCAGCTGTCAGTGCAGCACTGACCTGAGCTTCTGCCCTGCACACACATCAAGGGACAGCCCTCAGTCAAGCAGCTCTTCACCTGCGAGTCTGGGGCTGTTTTTCAGTGTCTTCACCCTTTACCAGCATTCATGGCATTACTGAAAATATTCAGTCTTCCCTTAAAAATTCTGTAAATGCTCCTTCCGCTGGGAGAGTAGAATTGCCAAGAACTTTATCACATTTCCTTTATTTCTCTCTACAAATACATTAATTCAGCTGCCTAGTGTGACATCCTCTGTCACACTTTGTGAATTCATTTTGGAAGCAAGATACTGACCTGTTTTTCCTTATAGCAACTTTTTTGGAGGCAAGGGATCCTTTCTCTGCTGAAGTCACAGCACCCTGTAGAACTGTGCTTCCACTCACTATGCCCAAAACTGATATTTTCTAGTGCCAAGTATTGCCCCTTTCCCAGTGCAGTGTTATTTCCTTCATTGCCTTCTTCACCTAGAGGTCTCCTCTGCCATTTAACAGTTCTCACTGCCCATCAGTTATCCATCATTGTCCTTTCAATTATAATTTTATGATTTTACTAACAACTTCCAATTTATATGGTCCTAAGCCCCCTTTGGCTGTGAGAACTGATAAACAGGGATAGAAGACTTGTTTTCTTCCATTTCGCTTCATTCATTTTAGGTGAAACATGCATGAAAAAGACAAATGCCGCATTTTCTATTACCAGATACTGGTTCTTTCCTCCTTACTCTTTCCTTTTAAATATCATCATCAGAAGTGATGGACTTCAACTCTTTCAGGCATACTTTGATGATATTGCAATATGCCGTTTATGGAAAAATCAAATGACAGTTTTTATGTCACCAGTACTTTGCTATTTCCCCACTAAAAAGCAACATTTAATTTTTGAGTTGCACATTTGCAGCAGTGGTTGTGGGCGGGGAGTCTGCTTATTTATTTGGTTGGGTTTTTACTACAACTTACTGTCATGGCAACTGCGCTAAGGGCGAGTGCATCTGGAGGTAATTCGTACACATCATGTTGAACGCAGCCAAATTGCCTTGTACCATTTGAACTTTTTCAACCACTAGGCAAGGGCAAAGTTACCCCTTTGAGACTCCAAAGCAGCTTCTCCTTACTAAACAAGCAAATACATAAACAAACTCGGCAGAGCACTGGGAGCAATACCACATTTTTCTTGATGTTTGGGTGCAGAGCCTGCTGCACAGTTAAATTAGGTCCAACACCTTGGGTGTTTTTTGCAGTTCTGCTGATGCACAGCAAGCCTTCTGTCCTGTTCATGTGGAGGCAGAACATCACACCCTGCCCACTTGCTGTTTGGGCAGGCACTGGCCGGACTGGTGTCCCTTGGCTCCAGGAGGAATTGCCACGTGCTGCCCAGGCAAGTGCCCGTTCCTCTCATCCTGGCAATGATGTGGCCTCCAGCTGTTCCACTTTACATCACTGCAAGCATGGAGAAACTCTACCAAGATCCACTGACCAAGCGCACAAGTGGCGTTAAAAGGGACTAAATTGGGCCAGTAATGCAGTTTCAAATATAACATGCCTGACCTTTGCCACATGGTCTTGATGGCCCTTCTCCAGCCAAGCTGTGGGCACAGATGAGCCAGAAAGCTCCAGCTGCCCCAGCACGGCCTCTCCAACACCAGCAACTGGGACTCATCTGAGAGCTTGGGCTTGAAGCGTCTCTCTCAGGGAATAAACCAAAACAGCTGTGAAACCCTGAATTACAGCTGGGCAAAAATGATGGCAATTCTGATAGGTTTATCTAGCCTTATCTTGCTGATGGGGGGGGAATCTAAAACCTTTTGAGATGATGTGTGACTGCAGCCGTTGCCATCTCAGCGCTGAGGGTTCCCAGCAGCTTTGAACCTCGGGCAGCATGGACACTGAGGCACAGGTGCACCTGCCCCAGCCTCACCTCCAGGTACTGCACACAGCATGGGCATCCCCTGTCTGCATCTCAGGTGGCTGATACCTGCACACTGCTTGCTTTCAGATCACTCAGCCTCCACTGGGAGCAGCTCAAGTTTACAGTAGTCCCATGGCAGGAACAACTAGTGAATTAAATCCCACCTATGCTCATGGACAGTATTTCTTCAGATGAATTAGTGCAGTAACAACCTGCAGGATCTAATTATGGCTAATTTTCCATTCATTTGTATCGGTACTTCTGACCCTTTTACTGCAATTCTTGAGCACTCACAACATTGATCAGAGATTTTCAATAATTTAACTCTAAGGGTCAGCTCTTTAGCTGGTGTAAATCAATGCATTTTCTTTGGCTTTGGAGCTGGTCCGAAGGGAGGTGTGTAACTTCTACTGCAGAGAGAGAAGTCAGAATTCACTGAAGATGCTACAGCCTGGCAGCGCTTCGCACCTGCTCATGCTCACAGCCCTTGGAGAAAGAGTAGCAATCAGCACATTGAATACTTTTGGATATTACTCAGTCCTCTGCAATTAAAATCAGCATACATGTACTTTTAAAAAAAAGCCATTAACAAAACTGCCTAAAAGAAGTCTTCAAGATCGCCTGATTTGTAAGATTAGAGACGGAGACTCCTGGCTTCTGACAGCCTCATTTAGGAATTGAGGCTAAAACGTCACACAAAAGAAATTCAGGCTCAAGTGACAAAAGATTTAACTGAGCCTGTATTTATTTTTGTCCTAGAAGTTTTGGATCTTTGGTTTGGTTGCTATTTAAGACAGAAAGAATTTGCACAACCAAATGAAAAAGGTAATGGGTGGAGAGTTAATTTGTAACATTTATTTAATAAAGCAGCATAAGCGAACACCCACAAAACTTTAAATCAACTACTGGAACAAGAAACAGTGAGCAGATGTTCGTTGCCAGGACTGAGGATTTCAGGAGTGTGCCCCACATGCAAGCTAAGCAAAAGACATAATATTTTCTTTTCTGGAAAACACTGCATCTTTTCTCAACACTTGCCTCGCTCCACAGAGAAAGGATAGACTGGGAAAACAGGAACTTATGGGGACATGCCAGCTTTTATTTGCCATGGGAGGTTAAAGGTTCCCTAGAGCACAAAGGAGCTTTTCTTGCCCAGACAATCCCATCGTGGAACATATCAGCACAACTAAAGCTGCAAAGCTCAGCAGCAGTCAAGAGAGATCTGCTGAACTTGAGCTGAAATTTTTTCAAACATTCACTAGTTTTTCTCCACATGCATCCCCACATCAATAGTTGGCAATATGAATCCACTAAAAAAATATAGCAGGATCTCTGGTTTCTGTTAAAGCAACACACACAGAATCTCCAAATATCCTTCCAGCATAAAACCCAACTTCTTTGTGCTGCACAGAGATTAATAGTTATTATCTTATCTATTGTGAGCTGATGCACTTTGTTTTTTCCCAGCACACACCCACACTTCTGTTTCCTTCTGATCTGCATTTGCAGCTGAGCTACTGTTTAGCTGAAAGGAAGGAATTTGGTAATACCTCCCTAAAAGGATGCCTCTTCATCCAGTGACAAAGGATGGAGATGTCGACTATTGACAAAAGAAAATAAAGAACTTATTTTCCAAACATCCCAAGAGAAATAACCTCATCATTAAGATATTTCTTGTGCATTACAAGTTAAAAAAAAGAAAAAAGTCTGAAGATCTGAAACTCGCTTGAGCTCAATCAACTGATCTCATTGGACTATAGTTCTTAACGTGCATAATTATAGACAACAGATGGAGAAATGCTCAGATAAAGCCATAAGGGGTGGGTGGGGGAAAGTCACCCTGATGGTGGATGTTTTCAATTTGGATGTGAACCAGCCTTACACCCCTTGGTCTTTCAGGTTTCAACATCAGCTGTTGGGCAGCTCGGCAGGGCACGATGACGGCGCCTCCCCAGGAGCCCACGGAGCCGCTGGGCCACCCTGGCACCTGAGGCTGGCAGCAGTGCCACACCAGGCTGGCCTCTGCTGCACCTGGCTGGGAAGACGCTTTTCATCAGGAGAAGGCACTGAAGTGATGGGCTGAACTTGTGGAAGGAATGAGCACCTGGCCAGACAGAGATTTGGGGGTGAAGGGCCAGTTTCAGTAAGGGCATGGCCAAGGCTTTCTTCAGGCTACAGAAGCTTCTTCGTCGGACCCAGTTTCTGCTCTTCTTCCTCACAGCAGCTTACCTGATGGCTGGCAGCCTCTTGCTGCTGCAGCGGAGCCGCTTGGTTATCCAGCAAGGCTGGCGCGGGCCCCCCGCCAGCCAGACCCTGCTGGGGCCAGGGGAGATGAGCAGGGCCGGGCTGGCAGAGCCCGGGAGCCTGCAGAGCCCCGGGCCCAGGCTGCTGGGGCGCCTGGGTGCGCTGCAGGAGCCAGCCCCGGACCCGCGGCACGGCCCGCGCTGGCTCACGGCCCGCAACTCGGAGCTCAGGCAGCTGAGGAGAAGGTGGTTCCACAGGGTCACCAGCGACCAGGAGCCCCTGCAGACAGCAGGATCTAAGGCAATGAAGCACACTGCTGAACACAAAGGTAAGGGATGGACCCCTTTTCTGGCACACACATAGACTGTGCTCTGCTGATCCCAAGCAGACACAGGCGAGCATCACACGCCTCTGCAGGTCTGCCTTCCTCCTCGCACATCGCCACTTTCAAAACACTTCTTAGGTATATGCAGAGGCCAAAGTACAAAGGATCTGTGCTGGGTGACTGCTGTGCCCTCAAAGCAGCAGCAAAGTATCAGTTTGCAATCTTTGATGCCTTGCCTTTTAGAAGAACTAGTTGTTCTTGGAGATGTTTCTCTGATAATAAAACAGGAATGGGATCTGGATGACTAGACACCACATTTTGAAACTGCTTTTTGTTTGAATAAATTTTCCCCAACAAAATCCCACAAAATGGGTGCCACATCGTGCTATTTACTGAGGGAATTGTCAGAAATGGGAATGAGAAGGCGATAGCGGTGGGAGGTGAGTCATAGAGTGTGAGTCAGGCAAACTGATCCGCTGGAGCTACCTGAAGCTCCAAGCTGGAGCTGCTCCAAGGACGCTTCAGGACAGCCTGTTGGTGGCAGGTTTTGGTGGCAGAGGAGAGACTGAGAGCTGCTCAGCCAGGGCCTTGCTGAGGCTCTAAATATTGATGTACTGAGAGGGGCCAGAATGACTATTTATTTGTACATCTCACCATATTGAACTGTAGATTCAAATATGCATCATTTGAATATCTGATTGAACGTGACGGGACATTATTAATAACAATATTGTTAACAAGCATTGGAATGCCTTTGAAGGTAATTAATTAAAACTTAACTACCTACATAGAGCACGTTATCTTCTCCAATTCACTTCTAGTAAACTTAGAGGCTTGTTATTTCATTATGGATCCCTTTCAAGACCTAATGAACTCCTCCGTGCTTATAATGCTTAATAAAGTTTCAGCGATGCCCTGTGGCTCCTGCTTGGTACAGCCTGACTGTGGAGGCTGGGCTCCCTCAGGGGTGCATCCCAGTAAGGCCGTGGCTCCGAGGCAGTACAGCTCTGCCCCTGCTTGCCCGGGGGCTGCTAGCCAGCCCTTCAAAGGGTCCCCCAGACAGACCCTTAACCCAAGCCTCTTGTGAACCTCCCAGCTCACTCTGTCTCCACCCAGGAGCACGTAGCCTTTGGCGAGAAAATCCAAATCCTTTATTTCTCCAGGCTAGGCTCTCTCACCTGCTGATGTTGCAAAGGCTCAGGATAGGGATGACACTTTTCCTGACAGAGACTGACTGGCAAATACTGTTTGTACAACAGTGAGATTTTCTATTCCGGTTGCTCCCAGAGGATGGAATTTCCGGTTCCCCTGGCCTGGTTCTGCGTGGATGCAGAGGTGACAGGCACTGACTGTATCACTGACGTGACACATCATGCTACCCTGAGACCACGGGATGGCCGTGACTCCTTCATGGGAGGATGGGAATGAGAACTGCAGGGGCACAGTGAGGAGGGCAGATGGCGACTGCCCTGCCCAGGACCAACACTCGGGCTCTTTAGCCCAACATCCTCAGTTTGCTGCTGCCACAGGTTTGAGTCAAAATTCCCAAATCAAAAGTCTCCAGTAAAATGTGGAGCACATTTGTTGCAGGTACCTGACTCCCACCTTTTTAATGGCGTGCTGAGGGTGTGTATTCACAGCTAGTGAATTTTCTAATTACACTTTAGCAAATTACCTTGTGCAGGTCTTTGAATCTACTGTTGTGTTTGTAATATTTACATGTTTGATTTATTATTCCTGGCTCCAAAATCCCTGATGGAGCAACTCAAACTTCCTTTTTCTTGTGGATTAGTTAATGTAATGTTTTTTATTTCATTTTTCACCATTTCTTTTCCTATCCACAACTTACATTATTTAATTTCCCTGTGTTATCATCTCAGAGTTGCTATTTCTAAAATCAAATTTCTTTTTCTCCTTCATATTTTGAGGATAAAATGTACTTATAGACAAACAATTGCTGTATAATAGTGGAACGCCACATCATCATTCCAATTGTATATTAAATAATGGGCTGGATTTTTACAGTATTTTGTTCATGACAACAAAAATTAGGCTGAGCACTGAATGCAGCCTAAGAGAAACATCTATCTTTCCTATGTTAAGTAAAGCAAGACATATTTGAAGAGATTCCTTTGCACCAGAGAGGAGATAGCTCAGTGCAATAGCTACAGTGTGCTGCCTAGTTAAAAGTGAATTTATCTTTCCATTACAGCTTTAATGTAACCCTCTATATCCAAAGAAAATTGATTTTCTTAATATTTCTCTTGCACCATCTCATTATCAACTAGAGATTTTAAAGAACACTTGGGAGAAATCTAACAGGATTTCTGGAAGTTTTTAGCATTTTGAAAGCTACATTCTCCTGTACTTTAGAGAAGAGCCGTGTTTTGTCACCCAGAGGAGGGAGTTGAGCAGACAAACTGCATGCAGGAGCTGCAGTCCTGGGTGGGTCATGAGGGTATGCTCTGGGTATGCAACATCAAGTCTGCTGAAAGGAGCTTGGGGAAGGGAAATTCTCATTTCCTCTTTGCCCATTTCCATGGGGCAGTGGCATTGCTCAGCAGCAATGGAGAGGTCCCAGACAGGTTGGGACAGCCCTGCTGGCAGAGTGAGGCACTGGATAAACCTGGGATGGGTTTTCCCCTTCTGTCCCTAACCCTGGTCTTGCGTGCACACAGGCACCTACATGGGCTGCTTCACTCACGATTCGAGGGAGAGGACACTGAAGGGAGCTGTCTTTTATGACTTAAGAAAAATGACAGTAGCTCACTGTCAGGAAGCTTGTGCTGAGAGGTGAGTGGTATTTTTTCACTCCAAGTTTTCTCTTTTCTGACAATAAGTGGAACTGAATTTGAAATGGGAAAAGCATTCCTATGTTAAACATACAGCATCTATGAAAACAGTGATTATCTCATACCTTCAGGCACAACATAGCTCTGCTTCTCTGCTTGAAGCAGACTGCTGCACTGCCACCTATTCTCTATGGCACCATGACTATTACATTATGTTCCTTATTGTCCTGGACAAAAATTACGGTTTGGTTAAATAGTCTTGTCAGATACCTATCTTTGGATAGATTTTGGTCTCTAGCCCATGTCTGGTTGAGGGGCTGCCCCTGCTGAGGAGACCACGCTGCCTCCAGGACAGACTCAGCCCCAGAGCAAGGCAGCAGGAGCATGGGCTGTGTGCAGGGACATGGGGACAGGTTCCTCCCTTCCTCAGGCACCAGCTGGGGAGCAGACGGGCCCCTCTGTGACATTTCTCCTCGCAGGGCTTACAGCTACGCGGGGCTGGCATACGGAGCAGAGTGCTACTGTGGGAACACGCTGCCAGCTGCTGCGGCCAAGCCCGAGGAGTGCAACCTGGAGTGCAAGGGCCAGAAGGGCTCCGTGTGCGGAGGGGTGAACCGCCTCTCGGTCTACGGCGTGGAGGAGCTGCGGGCAGCGGCCAGGAGAAGTGAGTGTGCCTGTGACCGGGCAGGGGGGCACGAGGGAGAGATGCCACGGCCGGGCTGCGCACAGGGACTGTCCCCGCCGCTTGTCTGGCTCCGCTCGTCAACAGGGTTTGAAGCAGCAAAGGACAAAGGTGCCTGAAAGGCACAAAGTCCCTTTGCTGCTGGTCTGATCCCTGGCTCCTCCCCAGAATAGCAGCGCCCCGGAGCAGGGACGTGTGCCTGGCACGCTGCCTCGGGGCTGCCACAGAGGAGGTTCTTGTCGCCAGGGAGGAAACTCAACGTAGTGCAGAGTGACTGCAACAGAAGCACAATTTCAGCTGAAAAAACCACTCCCTTTGGTGTCTATTGAAGGGGTACAAACCCAAGCGTGTTTAAGAAATAGCTTTGGAAGAGGTGCCCTGTAACAGGAGGGCAGAAAATCACTCATATCAAGGCGGTTCAGATGATCCTAAACAAAATGAGATTTGTGACTGCAAGGAATCAGTAGAGGCCAGAAAGAGCCACATCAATCCCTTTCCTGAGAGAAGCGAGACCAAAGTTTTGCTTTTCCATGGAGTTCTGTTCCAGCAGCAAGTGGGAATTTTGTTCCATCTTTAGATGGCAGCACACTCTACCCATCATTCAGTTAGTTGCCATGGGGGACTCGATGGATAAACTTTTAGGCAAACACAAAGCACATAACAGATCTAAACAGCTGATCACTCTTCGCAATTGGCAAGCTCACAAGACCTTGTGGATGTTATTTGCTGAGAAGAAGCACCAAGACCTTAGGCTGTGCCAGTATTGATGGCACTTCATTTCTTCTTAAAGACAAGTCAAGGTTTGTACAATAATCCAACCAGCTACATATAAATTATATATCAAAGGTACATAGACCTAAATTGCCACTGTCAGGCTGACAAGCATGTTGGCAGGTTTCCCAGGACATGCATCACTGTTTAAACCTCCAGTATGAAATATATATACACATTTCTCAGGAAAAGACAGCATTTAATTTTTTTAAAGTATTAATGAATTACTCCTCAAATTAGTCTAGCCTGAAGGTAGAGTTGTAATTTTCTTGCCCTTGGTAATACCTGAGAGTTGTCTGTTTGAAGAATCCCCCTGACACAAGTCAGCTGAGGGGCCAACAGAAGTATTAATCACAATGAACATGTTAGAAAGTAACTCTGAGTAAAGGCCCCCATGATTTTCTCTGTGTACTGCAGAGCACAGAGCTCGCCTGAGTCATGCACGGACCAGATTCAGTGACATCTCCACTTAAACCTCCCCAGGCAAGGCTTGCTGTCTGCCCTCCCTGCGCCGCCGGGGCTCCCCGGACACGCTGACCCGTGTCCCCATGTCACGGCAAGGCAGCCCAGAGCTGGCAGCTGTCGCGGCCAGGGGTGGCTGGGGCAGAGTCTCCAGGTGTCCTTCCCCCAAAGGAAAATGGGCAGAGCACACAGACCCGGCCCTTCCCAGGGTAATCCAGGGTTCTCCGTGCTCCCTCCTCCCTCCCTTTGCCGGACATGTTTGTTAACATTTTGTTTCAGTAATTAAATATCAATGTGAGATTTAGTAGAAGACCTTTCAAGAACATTCTGAGAAGTCCAAACTCTCCTTTTATTCTTTGGTGCCATGCTCAAAGGGATCTAGGTGGACTCCTGTTCCTTTCACCTTGAGTGGAGTTATTTTATTTTCACATCACCTGAGTCATCCCAGAGATCCGGCTCTGCTTCTAGCAAATGGTTTGAACAGTTACAAGAACAAAATTTAAGCAGCTTCTTCTTAGATTGCTCTAGGCTCTTGCTAGGGAGTCTGGGCTTTTCTGCCAAGAAATTCATGCAGAACCAATTTTTTTTCTTCACCACGTCTCTCCTGTCATTCAACTCACTTCCCACATCGGTTCTGGCAATACCATTCAAGGGAGCAACAGCAATAGTGCCAAGCTCCGCGGTGTTTCTGCGGAAGCAGGTGAAATCAGAGGCTGGTGCTGAAGACACAGTGGAAGCTGATCTCCCTGGGCAGCTGACAAAAGCCCGGTTTAGAGCCTGAAAGGCTGCAGCCAACTCCCTTGGCCTGAAAAGCCATAGGAGCAGAGGGGCAGCAGAAGAGGAAGGTGGGTCCCATGAGGAGGTTTTCAGGAGTCATTTACATTCCGTTCCTTTTCGGACAAAGCAGAAGGTTTGTAGATTTTTATCAGGGCTTTTAACTCGTTGAGGGGAAGGCAGGTCTTCAGAGCAAACTGGGACCAGCAGACAATAGCAATGCCCTCCGCTGGTGGAATTTAACTCAAACTCAGTGCTGTAGCGCTGCTTCCCGTGCTTTGTACAAAGATAAAGGAATGTGCTCCTTTCAATATCACATGATTTGGAACACGTTTTTCCAGTGTATATTATAGTTTCTCTTATTTTTTGTAGCCTTTGTAATATAAAATTTATTTTATTATTTTTGGCTTCTGAACCTAATATTATTCTTTGTGAAAGAGGCAGGATACTATGGACATCGTTTTCTTAAAGAAACCTATTTCATATCCCTGCAGGGAGGAATGTTATCTATCGAGGATGTTTCAGAGCTCCAGAAAATTTAACAGACACCTTTCCAGCCTCTTTGATACAGCCCAATTTGACGGTGGAGATGTGCTCTGAATTTTGCTCCCAGAAAGTAAGAACAGTTCTCATTTCACATCCTTTCTTTTATTGTTATTTTAAATTCTAACCTACTGAGAGAAGGGCAGAGATTAGTGCCTTAGAGCTTTGAATTTATAAATGAGTTTCTAAAGGACAAAACTCATCAGAGTAAATACGCAGTGATGCATCTGGTCCAGCTGCTGGAGTGGGGATGGCAGGAATGAAAGTCATCAGAGTGGTGCCACTCGACATGATACACAGGCAAGCTGCTCTCAGTGAGGAGTATCGACCACAAGGAAATCAATGTCGTTTCCGAGTCACATTCCGATCAAGCCCTGAGCCACATCTGACCCCGGGGGAGGTGGCTGCAGCTCATGGGGAAACATGCTGCCCGAGGGTGGATGTGGGCTGCCAGCATCCCAAATGTGGCTCTGGTGCCCTCCAAGGGAGCCAGCTCCTCTCAGGGAGCCATGCACAGGGCACGGGCAGGGCACCCTCTGCTTCACTGGCTGCTGGTTCCCTTCCCTTCTTCCCCACCCTGCTGGGACTGGTTTTTTCTACACAGGGTTCACTGTATGGATTTGCCTGCAGCCACATTCAGCCTCGTGCATTAAACTCAACATTCAATTACTTTTTGCAGCATCACAAAATTGATTAAAACTACTAGCTGGCTGATTACAGTGCTTTGACCAGGGCTCATGCCTCAGCGCAACCTCCTCTCCTATGGAATAAGCAAATGGCCTCAGGTTGCACCCGGGGAGGTTTAGGTTGCATATTAGGAAAATTTTGAGATTTCCCATGCAAAGGCTGCTCCAGGATTCTCTCCTTCCTCACTCATGTGCTGCCCAAGCTGTGGGAAAATTGTGCAGGTGAGGGTCAGCCTGTCCACCCAGCCTGCCCTGGGGACAGACGCTGCACTACTGGTACCCTGCACTGACCACATTCTGAAGATGCAGGAGTACAGAGGAGCAGCTATTTTGTTGCCTCACAGAACCTCCAGCCTTCCAGAAAAGTTCATCATTGCCAGGGGCCGCTTGGCATGAGGTACAAGGAACATTTTTACTCTAGGCTGTGTTTGAGGGCAGGGAAACTTACTAATTTCTCAAACTGAGAAACACTGCTTCATTGTAAAGGAAAAATTTCTGTTTACGGGCGAACCAGAACTATTTTGCCCTTGGATCAAATCTGTAAATAGTTTTTGACAATGTCATATCTCATTCGCTAAGTAAATGTGGGCTGTTGGGCACACACGGCACACAGCACACGTGTTGCATTCGACTGCTTATCAGAGGATGAATGCATGGGAAAGAGCAAGAGATAAGCTGCTCAGCAGTCCTGTCACATGCTCCCAGACTCCAAAAGACTTTTAAAAGGCAAAAAGTGTTGATATGGAAGAGATGAACTGGAACATTCTGCACTCAAATACTCCCTGAACTTCCTTCAGCCTTCTGCCCGCCCACACAGCCCCATGCCACCAAGAGAGCCCATGGGGAGCTCTAAGGCAACCCAAATCCTTCTGGCAAACAGTAGAAAACCTGAATTTTAGGGCCGCTAAGCAACTGCTAATTTCTTTGGCAAATATTTAGCACATTTCCCTCAAACTTGTTTTAATTCTTTCCACTGTTTGCCCAGCAGGTGAGGCTCACTGCCCCACCACTGCACAGCTTTGCTGCCTATTACCCTTCTTGGGTAAGAACGGTACACTAAAACCTGAATTACTCTGCATCATATCCATTAAAAAACACTTCTTACACACAATAATTTTCCTTAGGAATTTCTTCCTTACAAACAACACTAACTATAGCTTCCTCATGATTGCACACCTCAGAGGGTTTCCTATCTAGAGGCAAGGTAACACAATATGGAGCAGCAACAGGAAAGTAACACGAGCTTTAGAATGACACTGCTTTGATCTTGACAGTGGCCTTGTGAAGATTTGTTTTCTTTGCACGGCAGCAGCATTCCCTGCAGGTGTTGATGCCGTGGGATTTACACCCCGGTGCGTTTTCCCCCTCCTGCAGGAGTTCCCGCTGGCAGTGATCCGAGGGCAGGAGTGCTACTGCGGATACCCCACCGGGCGCTTCTCGCTGCGCGAGGGCGCGGACGGGCTGCGCTGCAGGACCCGCAGCGCCGCGGGGGGACACTACTGCCTGGTCTACCAGACACCTGTGCAAGGTACGGGCCCTGGCCTCGCTGTGCCAGGGCTGGAAACAGCCCCCGTGCCCCTTCTGCGCCGGGAAAAGTGACCTCCTCACAGCAGTCTGAGCCGCAGCAGTGGGCATCACCACACGGGCAGGAATTTCTCTAAATTCCCCCCTTGCAATCATGCTCATTGATGCATTTTTCCATTCTCTCATTACACAACACCTTAAAGACAACTTGCTGGCAAGTACAATAGTTCGTTGCAGCATTATCAAAAAAGCATTGCCTTGCACAAAACCAGCAAAAACCTCTTTGAGGATAATCTCTTTGGCCTCATACAGCTGAATTAATTTTAGGAAGTAGATGACTCACAACCAGACCAAATTGATAGCCTATATTTCTAGGAGAGAAAAGGAGGAAGCAATAAAGTCTATAATCAAGAGCTGTCAGTGGAATTATTAAAAAGCCACGGTGCTAAGAATGAAATATCTTCTCTACTCACAGACACCCGCTGCACGGACAGGAAATTCTTAACCACCAAATCCAAAGTGTTTGTTGCTTTGTCAAGCTTTCCTGGGGCTGGGAATACGTGGGCACGCCATCTGATAGAGCATGCCACAGGATACTACACAGGAAGTTATTACTTTGATGGAGCCCTCTACAACAAAGGTACCGGGGCCCAAGAGATGGGACAAAGGCAGTCCTTCCAAAGCACAGAGCTTTACTTATTGCTCTGTGCCAGCAGTGGCTGTCACTGTCAGCACGTTTGGTACAATTTAAACACGCCTGGACCGAGCAGCCTCCCGCAGCGCAGATGGCAGCAGGGACAGCTCCAGCAGCACGCTGCTCTGGCAGAGCAGCTGCCCTCACAGACAGCAGCCAGCCTCCCCACCTACAAGTGTGCACCCTGCCTGCGCTGGTATCCTGTGCACACGCACACGGGCAGCTCCCACCTGGCAGGCTGATCCAAAAGACCAGTTACAAACGCTGTGGGTAAGACCCTTCCCTAAACATGTAGGTTAAATTTTCAAACGTTACTAATTACTGCGGGAGAAGAGTATCCTGAGGCAGCAGAAGTTGAGCAAGCATCAGGCACCGGCCCTGTGAAAATCTGCCTCACTGCAGTGAGGGGCTAGGGATGCCTCCCCCAGCAGAGGGATAGCCTGCTTGCCAGCACGTGCCCAGCCATGGTCTAGCTGACTGGTACCGTCACTCCAGCTCTACACCACTGTAGGGAATGATTTAGTGGGAGTGGGCGCAGACATACAATCAGGCAAAAAAACCAACAATCCTGTCTTGTAAAACAGGTTTTAAAGGAGAAAAAGACCACTGGAGAAGTAGAAGGACCATCTGTGTGAAAACACATGAAAGTGGCAAGACAGAGATTGAAATGTTCGACTCGGCGATCCTGCTGATAAGGAACCCGTACAAATCACTGATGGCAGAGTTCAACAGAAAATACGCTGGGCACCTGGGCTATGCCACTGACCACAACTGGAAGAGCAAAGGTGAGCACTCCCCCAGCACAGGCTGGTTTGAAACCCATCTCTTCAGCATGCTGGGAAGGGGGGACACGCCAGAACCTGAGTGACCACTGCAAACAAATTCAGTAGGGCTCGAGTCCTGCTGCAGCTGAGATCAGTCCCAAAACCTCTGGCACCTGCACGGTGGGAGCAGTTGTGGTCTTGCTGTATCTCCACCCCCAGAGGGAAAGGGAGGGCAGCACCATTGCCATGGGCACACAGGAGCATCACTGCCACTGCACTGTTGGGCCTAGAAAACATGGATATGTACAACACTGCTGCACACAGCCCGTTTGCCAGGCTGAGGTAAATAAAATTTGCCCCTGCAGCATGTAATAGCCATGAGCAATCTAATTTAAGATTTGGAGGATCCAGTGGAGCATGGCATTTCATGAAGGATATTTTACAGCACTGCACAGGTGCTACTGCACTGCAGAAAAATAAGGGTAATAGGAATAAGTGAACCTGAAACTCAGGGTCCCCGAACACATGAAAAGACTTCAGAACCTGCCTGCCACACCTCGTGTGTTTGACTGGCAAGCTGGCTGGTGACTGCAATTTCCCCACTGGATACACTGCTGCATTCACACCCTGCAGCAGAAAAGCCATTTGGCTTCCATTTCTCCTTGTACATATTTTAGGCATTAGAGCTGTGGCTTGGCAGAGGGCTGGGGGGGAAAGTGCCCTGTGTCACAGCACATTTCTTTCCCAAGTCGATGTATCACCTTTCATCAGTCACAGCTCAACACCTATGCATCAAAAAATGACAAAATAGCCCCAGAAAAAAAGAAAAGTCTGCTGGGAATAGCTTTCCCATACTGCAAACTGCAAATTGTTACATTTCAGCCACAAATGCTCTTTGTCCAGCCCAAAAGATTTCACTAGGACACTAGGACTGTCCTGACTTTAGGAAATGAAATTATCAAAGAGAGCAAATAGAGATCAAGGTATCATTAATGTCTAAGGCAAAGGAAAATTGCTGGCATGCAGCACGGCTAACGCTGTTTCGTTTTCCCGGTTTCCTGGTCAGAGTGGCCGGATTTTGTGAACAGCTATGCCTCCTGGTGGGCCTCCCACGTCCTGGAGTGGCTCAAGTACGGGAAGCGCCTGCTCGTTGTCCATTACGAGGACCTGAAGCGGAGCCTCATCCCCAAGCTGAGGGAGATGGTGGAGTTTCTGAACGTGACAGCGACAGAGGACCGGCTGCTCTGCGTGGAGAACAACAGGGACGGGAATTTCAAGCGGTCTGGTGCTAAGCAAAAGAATTTTGAGCCATTCACCCAGGAAATGAAAGATCTTATTAACAGATACATCCTGACAGTGGATGAAGCCCTAAGGGGAAGAAACTTCTCAGGGCTGCCCAGGGAGTATGTGCCAAGATGATAGGCTGGTATCACGCTGCTGTGGTTAAAAATGAAGGCTTTTTTTTTTTTTTTTNCGTCTTTAGCAGTTATGACAGATACTTGTGGAGGCTGCTGAGCAGTGCAGCAGTTGGGAATGCCTGGGTTTTGTCAGCCCCAAACCTGGCTCCAGGGCATGGAGGAGACCCCAGAGGGTGGCAGAGAAAGGAGTGCCACCTGTGCTATGTTTCTGCACCTCCATCTCTTCACCTGGAGAGTCACAGTGGTCTGGGGGGACACCACAGCCAAATGTCACCACAGTCAGGGCTGCTGGTCCAAGAAGCGGCCCTGGCGAGGCCGGGCTGATGTCAGCTGGGACCACCTGGAGAACTAAGGGGGCAAAGGGGGAACCCTAATCCTTCCGGCCCCAGCACGGGTAGGATCACACCTCCTACCTCATCCCTGGAGGAACTCCAAGGCAGTCCAACCTGGAAAACCATGGCTACTTAGAGCTGCCCTCTGGAGCTCCCTGCAGCAGCGTGCAGTTTGGTTTTTATCTCGTGCACTCACCTGAGGCTCGTTTGACCCTGCAGAGGACTCGTGTGCAGTGGGGAGAGGACAGGGCACACGGGGCTGGCATGCAGCTGGCCCCAGGATCCTGGGCCACTGGGCAGCTTGGAGGTGCTTAAACCCAGTGGCCAAAGGGGCTGCCCTGCTGTGAGATGCTTCTGTTCACGTGAAATAAAGGATTTCTTAAAAATTTGAGTGAAAATACTAGTTTTAATAAAACAAGTTTATACAAAGGGAGCTGAACTTCCTGTGCCTGTGTATCCTTGGTGCTTTAAAAACAATGCAGGACATGGAGTACACTTTGACCTGAGTCTCTCCCTGTTTACACCCTACACGTGGCTCACCTCTGTGCCACCTGCCTGGCATGGGGCTTGTTGTAGGGCTGGCACATCCCCATCCCCAGTACTCACTGCCTTCCCTGGCAGTGAGGGTCTCAAGGGCCACAAAGGGGTGAGGGATTGTGGTGAACTGAGCTGGTTCACAAGGAAAACAGAAATGTTTTTTGTTCATGCAGAGGGTACAGGTTAAAAAACCAGTTCAGTTTGGATGCTGTGAGCCCAAATAAAGACAAGTGGTAAGACCCTGTGGTGCCTGCACAGGGTGGCACGGCCCTCTCTGGGACACCCTGCAGCCCCTGTGCGGGAACAGCTCACACACAGGGACACCGAGAAAAAACCCCAAACACCACAGAGAGTACAGCAACTCCCAGGTCAGAATCATTCCCATAAAGCAGATAAATAAAGATGCTACAAAACAGGACAATCACCGTCTCTACTCTGACTTAGTGAAGAGCTGATTCTTTTGAAATTATGCATTAAACAGCAGTTGCTGTTGATGGACCTGGGTCACAGCCCACAAAGTTTGAGCCCATCCTATGGAAGGAGCACAGATACTTCATAGAAAGAAATTGCTCTTAGCCTCTCTGAATTGCATGCCTGAGCCTACAAATCAGGATTTGGGCCCACCAGAAAACAGGAAGATTATGAGAATTATATTTTATTACATTGCCTTCCAGCCTTGTATACCATTACAGGATCATTAAAAAAGATTTTTGTATCATTTCAAACCTGTAAATGGTGAGCAAGGACAGGCTGTAAACTCTCAAGAAGGCAATTTATTTATGCATAGGTCCTGTAATGAAGACTCTAGGTGGCTAAAATTAGTGCTGACAAAAATTATGAATATGCATTAGCTCTGTAATGCCAAAAATCAGCTCATTTAACAAAAAAAGAAGTTGTTGCCAACCATTTTTTAATAGCTGAGGTACGGGGCTGCCTCTTTATTTTTATACCTTTTGTACAAATATGTATACACATTATATACATCATACATCTGTATGTAGTGACACACAAAGGTATCACTGGCACATGTTCTGCCAGGGTTCTTTTAGGATTACAGGAATAGTGAAGGACGTCATGGGTCACTGCACAGTCCACACCAATGGTCTGGACAGAGGCATAGCACACACTGTTCTTCCCTGCCACATCTTTTCTGGTCAGTATTGTCTCTTAGCTGAAGCAGCTCTTCATCTTTACCTTGAGATGTGTGCACAGGTATTGATCACGTCCTCCCTCAAGCTCCACCTTGCAAGGGCAAATATTCTGTGGTGCTTTACATAATTCCCCTGTAAGGCAGGTTTTCCTCTCAACCATGTCTGTCCATCTCTATGCTTATCCCTCTTAGCTTTAATTAACCAGAATGTCTCAGTATTAAAAAAAAAAAAGAGTATCATGCCACTGAAAGTCGTGTTGATGTTCACTCCACATAGACCTGCCTTCTTGTTTTGTATTTGAAATATTAGAAATGGAAGAAATATGCATGCAATTCCCTCAAGCATTCAGTTTTCCTGAGGAAGTCATGAGTCATAAGCAGGCAACTGGAACAAAACAGAGCTGCTACATTTGAAAAAGGAGAGCTTAACACTTGAGACTGTTAAAGTGAACAACAGGCATGCTATACAAGGTGGAATCCAGATTCTCCATTGAACTGCAGCTAAAAAGTGGGTAAAGCATACTAGAAGAGAGGACATAACAGGAGAGAAAATGGTTTTTCTTCCTGGAAACCAACTGCTAAATAAAGCCTTCAAAGCAATCCTAAAAAAGCATGAATGTCATCACCAGCAGTTCTGTCTTTCTGCACTGCATTATGAATTTTCCATTAAACCCATTTCTTTTAAAACCCATTACTCACTGCTAAGACCAAGCTACTATACTACTGCAGCAATATTAACCTCCATTAAATAATTAAAGGATGGATTATCAGCATGAGACCTTACATGACACCTCTCTGGAACCTAATGTGTCTTCCAGTGGCCTGCAATATAATGAGATGTTCAAATATAAAACGTTGAGTTACCACTTTTGTCAGTTGTGACATTTATTCAATCAGAAAGATCCGACTTCCCAACTGCATTACTTACACTTTACTTTTGACCTTGGGTGGTTGAGAGCAATCTTTAAGGAAGCTATCCCTTTGAATCTCCTTTTTATATTAGCATTTAATTAGTCTAACAAATTTCCTGATGTACAATTATAATGGACTGTAAATCAGCTCTTCCCCTTTGAAGCACGATGTTGCAGTTTTTAGCCTTCTGCACACTCAGACCAGCAAACACATCCATCTCTCAGCTCTCTCTACACAGCACCTATTTATCTTCAGTTGCTGGTTCCCCGACCAGGAGCTTTTCCCATCGCAGGAATCCACCTACTCCCCACACACCCTAACCCTCCAGGCTGAGGGCCCCTCAGGCTGCACCATCATGCTGTTTCTGTCACAAACAGAGCAATTCACAGGTGTGTCCAAAAAAATGCTAAAATCTTATCAGGAAGTGTATCATTTCTAGACACAGGGCATGATCACCACTAATGGCTGCATGGTTTTGACCAAGCTACCTGAAAGAGCACCAAAGAGGAGAATGGCTTTTCTTAATCACATGAATCAGTGTCAAGCAATCCCTCAAAGGAAAAGGAATAGGATTGAAATGCATTATTAAATGTTTATGCAATAGTTAAGATGACATGAAAGGCCCAGAGATTTTTAAATGGAATCAGCTCTAATTGAGGAAATGTGATCTCATCAATCCAGTCTCTCCCTGCCCTCTCGCTGCAGAGTTGTGTCTTGCCCCTGCTCTTGGAGCCTGCTTGTCACACCCCTGCCTACAGGAGGGTGATATGCAGGCACCAGCTTCCCTCCTGCCCACCCTGGAGACACCAGGGTGGGTTTTTCTGCAGTTCAAGGCTCACCAAAGCCTTGGCTAGAGCTCCTTCAGCTGCTGTCCCAGTGCAGGGAACAGCATCCAGCTGCCCACACGGCTACTGCCGCTGTTGCCTTTCAGCGTGCCCCATGGAGAGCTCCAAGGTGTGTGGACAGGAGAGGCTATGGAATCACAGCCTCTTCAAAGTACTGAAAACAAAAATAATTTCCTCCCTTGAACCACAGTGGAGAGACCTTTCCAGGTCTGTTCTGCACCAGTGGGGTGGGTAGGAAGCAAGCTGCATTATCTGGAGCAGCTGCTGCAGACACACCGTGACTGGATTATGAGCACCTATACCAAAAGCAAAACAGATAATCACATCCTTTGGATTTTTAGATATGTCAGAAGCTGCATTAACCTATAATGCTTCTGAAATAAAGCACTTAGTACCACCCTAGCAAAATTATACAGCTCATTTCAGAGGAGGAAATTCAAGTCACAATGAATAAAAAACACAGAGAGGGAAGTGATTTAAAAGCAACACCTTGCTAATGACAAGAACATTTCTTTGATGAGTGAGGTTATACAGAAGCAGTCTGCAGTACAACTGCATCCTTCATGAAGCATCAAATATGCTGGAAAATAAACCAAATCTTCCATGCTGGCTTACCCTATTACAATGATGTTCTGGGAAATTGTCAAATGCACACAAACAAAGGCATGTATGATTGCATGGGCAGTTGGTCCCACACCTCTCACACAGGGACCAGGGGTCTGTCCCTGCCTGGAGTCCCCTGGAGCCTCTGCACTGCCTTGGGGGGCACAGGGCTGGGACCCCACCCTGCAGCAGGGAGGGCAGGGCTGGGACAGCACCCACCACCCCAGGGGACAGGGCACAGCTGCACTGTGCTCTGGTGGAGGATTTCTGTTAAAAGAATGTGTAGAATATTTGTTTTCTTAGAAACTCTTTTTTTTCACAGTCACTCATTTAAATGGATTCCACTGTGCCTGTTTTATGCCTCTCTTTATTCCAGCAGAGACTAAATTAAGCTTTGAAGTTTAGTGAGAAATCCTAATGGCATTCGACTTCAATGCTATTGCCTGAATCCTGGGGAAGTAAGGAAAGGGGGAGGGCAAGAGGAAAGAAACCACTCTTCTCTTTCATTGTTTTCTACAGCTTGATCCTGAAATGACTGACTTTGAAAATAACCTTAGCGCCTAACCTTATGCATTATTCATATATACTAGAACATGTAAATACACTTTTCAAAGGGTAAAATAAAACTCCTTTCCTATACAGGTTACAATTATTTAATATTTTGACACAGCAACTTCCATCATTAATATTAAACAGCACATAGGGGAAAAAAGTGACCTAAAACAAGCATGAACTTTTCTCATCAGTATGGAACATTTACACATTGCCAAGGAAACCGACAGACTACAACTACGCACCAGGTCTGCCAAAAAGGAGGGAAGGATTAAGCATTTTAATTTTTTATAAAACTGTGGATGCCACTTTGCCATTGACTAAGAATGAGGTCTGTCAAATCTCTATTTGCAAGGAATTTTCTGGCATGGTAACGTTCTTGGGGGATCAAATAGTGGTATTATTCCAGTTTTCAGGAGTAATAATGACCATGTAATCACAAGCAGAAGATAACTTAAGGTGTATTCGGTTACTACAACAATACACAGGATCTTCTGCTCACATCTATAGCAGTATCAAAATTAAGTTCTGAGCTTTTATAAACATAGAGGTTTGTTACAAATGCTTAATCCACTTCTATCCACTCTCCATGTAATGAGGCGCAACAAAATTATTTTCAATGTACTTTCTGCATTATTTCACCAAGGATTGTTAATGATGTTTCATTTGCTATTGCTGCAAATATACAACTAATTATAATTAGACAAGCAAATGCAAACCATGCATTGCCTGTCATTCTCCAGGGCTGTGTAAGGAAGATTCTTGTTTTACAGAACACCCCTTACCCAGGAACAGCTCACTTCTCCCAAGTCAGAAAAGCCCAAATCCTTCATTTTAATCACTCACTGTATGACATATGCTAAGTGTAAATACATCCAAGTTGAAAATTGCTAAATCATTAGCATATATGCAAAATACCTTTAATCAGAATCATGCAGAGGGGAACTTCCAAAATAACTCATTTCCACAGCGTTTTACAAAGACTCATATTGTTATTTGTAAATCACTTCCAAAAATAAAAGCAGGCCTCCATCTCCATTGTGGAGAAATAAAAGTTACATCCATTTCTGGTCAATCCTGCCAATTTTATCTGTACTAGGAGCACAATAAAATGATTTTTATAAAAAGAGAATAATGAAAAATGAGAATGGCATTTATGTAATTAATCTAAGAATTAATTAAAATAAAGATTTGCTGTCAGTTGTGAGCATCAACAAACGAACACAACATTATTCTAATAATGGCTTATTATTCTCCTGGAATGCAATATTGATTGGAAATCCTTGGCATGGAACAAATTGATTATTTGTGCAAATTTAACAACTGTTTGCTTACAGATGCAGATGCTTATTGTTTAATTTGAAATAAGTCTATAGGCAAGTTCCAGATGGTGGCAAAGAGGGTTCAGTGCACCCAGCACTAAGCATTTACACCTGAGATTAATTAACTGTGGTCAGTTTCTCACTGTGCTCAGGTGAGCCTCAGTCCAGCCTTTCCCAGAGCCCTGGAACCTGGCTTCTACCAGCTGGTGCTGCAGTGGGTGATCCAGCCCCAGGAGTCAGGTGTGCTGGGAAGCAGGGCTGGCACATCTCCCCCAAACTCCCACATCCCCCAAACTCCCGCATCCCTTCGGGTTCCAGCATCCCCCGGGTTCTCTCCCGTCCACAGCACCCAGCCTGGAGCAGACCCAGACATTACTGGGGTATTGGAACACCCACCCCTAGCGTTCCACATTTGATGAGAGTCATGAACAGCCCTCTCCGCACCAGCACCGAGCCACAGCTCTGCCCGTAGCCCTCCTTCGGGGAACTGCTGCCAAAGGGCCGCTGACCACCGGTGGCGAGAAGAACCTCCCAGGCAGAAGCGCTCAGGCAGCGTCTGACTCGCAGCCCCAGCCGGGCAGGACGTGGGAGGGAAATCCCTCGCCTGTAACGTGTCATTGCTTTGGCAGCACTTTGCTTCCCCTGCTAGGGAGCTGTCATCTCCGTGACACTCCGGGGATCCCTGAACGGGCAGACAGCATTAGATCTAAATCAAAAATCTCTGGAGGCCAGGAAGTGAGGGGGGTGTTCTGTCTCTGGGAGTGAATCTCACAAACCATGGAACAGTATCACCTATGGGGAAGCAAATGGCACAGCTCATCCTCTGAGATAAACCCCCACTGAATTTACCTGTGCTTTGCCAGGCAGTGATATGGTTCAGGAGTCAGTCATCCTGCTGTTCTAGGGCTGTCAACAGCCATTGCTTTAGCTGCTAAAAGTTAGCATTATTCTACTCATTTCAAACAGACTTCTTTCGGTTTATCAGCTGCTGAGGATCATCTCCTTCAGCCATTTCAAGGTAATAAAAATGTTGTTTAAAAAACTTACTACAACTGATAAACTGTCAATGTAAGGAAATATTAAAAGCAATTTCAAAATGTTTCATGTCTGAAGAGATGCCTATTGCTGTTTGTGCAGTAAAACAGGCAAGGGAATCATCAAACAATTTGGTTTTCAGTACAGAAGGACAGAGGGGAAAATACTGCCTTAAAGTGGCACAGAATTCAGGTTTTCATTTCATCAGATTAGCAAGAGGAATGCAGTGTCACAGTACTTAGCTGCCTTTTCCCATCAGCACTGTTAGCCTCACACTGGAGCAGGGTTACCAAAAGTTTGGCAAAAACAGGAATGAAGTTTAGCATGGAAAAGCCTCAGAGGTTAAAACCAAAATCTGTTAATATCCGCAGGCTTCTACCTCTGTTGGGAGTAACAATATCAGAACAGCCAAAACAACTCCCAGACTTCAGGAAGACTAATTTGTAACCATTCTGAAGAAAGAAATACCCTCAAACATCTGTTTGTGGGTCCAGAACAGTGAAAGGCAGCTACAATATTGATAAAAAAAAATCTTTGAGGAAAAGAGCAGGAGAACTTATTTCACCCAAAACAATGAAACTCCTCTTAAATTCAGCACTTTTGCAGCTCTGTAAATTGCAATAATTGAAAGAGGGGAGAAAAGCTTAGTGCTGATAGATGATTTATTTCAGTGAATAACAGCTTTTGACTTCTTGCAACCTGATAAAAAGGAAATTACCCAGGGGCCTATTTGTGCATTCTCCATTACAATTTCACATCACTTGCACTCACAGCTTACCTGCCTGAATGAGGAATAACACACTTCTGCTTTGGCTGAGGAGACCCAGGGCTGTTGCCAGCGATCTGTCCAAGATCTCCTGAGTCCTGTCAATATTCATGTACCAGAGGGATGCTGAGTAGGGTGAGGTGGCAGCAGCCCTTTCAAAAGGAGGCAGAAATGCCACTAGCACTGGAAAAGCCACCCAGTGTCTGTCATTTTACTCTTTATTGAAAATATTTTGCTTTCCCTTTCTTCCATACAATTAAATTTGCCATGGTGAATTGGCATGCAAAATTGCCCTCTCCATATACATTGTTGTTAAATTACTCTATAATTAGTACTAACATATTGTACTTAGAGCATTTACTATGCTTGATGGTTCCATCAACGTACCCTTATTGTGATCTATAGCAGTAAGGACGACAATTAAAATGATATTACTCACTTTTAAAGAGCCACTGACAAGTTCTACCCACATTTGCAAACATCCTTTCAATCATGCTTAGCCACTTCCATAAACTCTATTAATAACGCTATAGTGCTGATTTCCCTGTGGAGAGAGGGAGAAACAGAAAAGCCCTCCCACCCTTTAGGGCAGGACTGGGAAGCAGAGAATGCAGAGCCGTGATGGAGTACCTGCCTCCCAGGGAGCAAACACCACGGGCTTTTGAATGCCCAGGAAATCAGAGCTGGAAATCCCCTGCATCATTCAGCAGGATCTGGGATCCTAAGCTCTCTAGCCACTTCTGCAAACCCTGGTTTGTTGCCCAGGAGGGCAGAATTTACATATCCCCAGGGACCCAACAAAACAGAGAAGTAATTTCTCTGTTGGAATTTTATCCAGTCCCATGGGCCTATTCCCTGTGCACTGTCTCAGAGCCAGGACAAAGATTTAGCCCTTGGTTAGAAAGAATATTTATACATCAGCTTCATGCAAGCTGAGTGCAGGAGCCACCATAAATAGGTAACTTAACACTAAAATTACTTTTTAAATGAAGCCTTCAATTTTCATATGGAAAAGGAAATCCATTGGAATACTAATAGACTACATCTTTCAGATTTATATTCAGGTATGGGGGAGCAGGGTGAGGAGGAGGGGTAGAAGTGACCTCAGTTCTGACAGTCACATAATTTTGTGGTTCAAAAGTTATTGGAACGTTTCAGAGCATAATGCCCAACGATTTGCATTCCAGAGACCTTGCCCAGAAACTGAAGGATTGCTAAAGGGTGCATATCTCAGCTCTAATGCTTGTGCCCTTTTCTCAAATTAGTGGTACTGTCAAGCTCTGATGAGATCATATCTGACACAGAGCAAAATTATGGTAACAGTCATGTGTGATCTTATCCAGCCCAACTCCTATTTCCATGGGAGTACAAAAGGAAAGAAAGTTCCATTAAACTGGATTTGAGAAGGTGTGATTCACCCCGCAGCTATAGGACTATATCTGAGCACTACTTATCACATCCTCAGAAAGGAGTAGAAAAAGAAAATTCAGAAACAGCACCAATGATCTAAGCAATCATGTAATACAATCCCAGCTACAATTTAGTGCTGATTATAATTCTAGGTTTCTAGATGCAAGTTAAGGGAACTAGATGAATTTTGGGGAACTGTTTCCATATGTATAATTAAAAGGGTACTATAGCAGCTGAGAATCTGGCCTTGTTTGTGAGAGGCAGGGTTTGAGCAGTGTGTTCTGCCTATAATTTGGCTACGGCCAGAGCACATCCAAATAGCTTCCCACTTCCTTAAGGGAGGGATGATTGGTGACTGAGAGAAGCATGCCCTGAGAGCCATCTGTGAACTGGGGTGGGAACCTGAAATCGCCTAGAGAGACACCACACCTGGCCACCAAAAACAGGATGAGTGGGACTGAATTATTTGTTCAGTTTCTGAGCTCACCACCAGCTGAGGAGCCTCCTGATGGGTGTACCTGCCTCAGGTCTGATGCTTTCAGGGAGGAACCACAACTGCTGCTGTAGAAGGAGAAGCACTTAGCAATACCTCCAATTAAAAGTGTCACTGGTCTCAGACAAGCACCCTAATATGGATTTAATAGGAATGCCTATGTTAATTATATATCTATTTATTGTTAGAAGTTCACTAAAGATTTAATAAGAGTTGAATCTAGATGTGTGCTAATTAGCTGAAAGCTTTATGAAGGATGAAGTGTAAAACTCCCACCTGCACCAGTGTTTGGTCAGTGCTGGATTTGGTTTCCACCCATCCCTGGTGCCATGAGGACTGAGCTGGTCCTGAGCTGACCTCACTGCACAGACACAACTTAACTGCAAATGCACAATGACCTTTTCATCAATACTAGATACTTGCAAAGATATTTTTGTAAAATCAATTTATAGCTCTACCTGCAATTCAATACCAATGCAATCAGACCAAGATTATGCACATACAGCTATGACTCACTGACTGCCCTGCTCAGTCACGTGGTGTTTGAGCAGGAGAATATAAAGCAAAGAACTTCCCTTCAAAATACAGTGTAATGTTAAATTCTAATGGGTATTTTTGGAGGACCACCTTTAAACATTTGACACGCCTGTGTTCATTTGCAGTCGGGGTTATCAGACACTGTTAGATGTGAGCCAGACTTTGCTCAGAGCGCTGACAGCAAGACCAGGACCTGGAGGAATTATGGATGTGATCTACCTTCCTTCCCATGGCTAGGCCAAGGAAACAGTAACTTAATCTTTAAAGGTCTAGACTATCTGGTGCAGAGCTCTCTGGTGCCAAGAAGGCTTTTCCATGAGAAATAAGCATCTGCCCATTCTTTAGAGTAAAGGGTTGAATTCCACATCTGTTGCCATAAAGTACATTGATTTTATTTAGACCTCATACAAGTGAAATTTCATCACATTACTCTGAGCAAACAGGTATTAGAGAAGAGAGTTTTGCCTTGAATATCAAAAACATCCAACCCTCCCAACAGTTGTTAAACAAATAATCATTCAGAGTAAGACTAACTCATGTTAACATTAAAACTACATGCAGGGGGAAAAAAGTGAGAAAGCAAGCAAGCAAGCAAGAAAACTTGATATAAATCAAGCCTAAACACTCCACCAATCATCAGCTCTCTAAATCAAGAAATCTGACAGATTTTCCAAGTGAAAATCAATCTTCCTGTCTCTGCAGTAAGTATACTGTAATCGTTTTTCCAGCACAGTACAGGAAACATAACTGCCATGTTCAAGATTTATTGAAAAATATTCTGCCAGACTGTTTGAATACTGCTTTTCCAAATGCTTTTTAAACAAGAGGTCAGAAGAGTTTTCATGGCTCTATCCTCCTCCTCTGTCCAAAACAGCTTTGCTGACAGATAGTTCTCGTAGTTCATGCGCCTGTCCCAACAGTACCTGTGCCCAGAACCTGAGGGGAAGCTCCTGCAGATGACACCCCCTCACCTCCTGGGCATGGCAGATGCTGCTGAAAGCACAGAGGGCTCAGTGTGGGGGAAAGGAGACAAGAATGCAAGGACTGTTAAATAAGCAAGAAGCCAGTACTAAATCCCCCTCACCCCCAGCACTGCCCCTTCCCTATCCATCGCAGGCTGCAAATCAAAGCTCAGCCCTCAGAGGATAGACTGGGATAGGAACAGATTCTGACTATAGGCAACAGTACTGGAAAACAACCCCTTAATTCTCAGTACAATACAGCAAATCAATGCTGCTGGCATTGGAATCTGTTCATGTTACAAGAAATTCAAGTGATTCTGCAAAAATAACCCTGAGGCAACATGTAAAGGGAGAGGGAAAAGCCATTGGATTAAGAAACTATTTAAATTCAGAAGCCACTGAAAAACCAAGGAGCTAAGTTCTCACCAGAGTTTCTAGGGCTGCTTTTAAAGCACATTGATGAGTTGACAAGAGATATTCTTCTCTTCCCAAAGTCCCTATGGCTTACAGCAGGGGACTTCAGCTCATCCATCTAAAGAGGCTCCCTCTTAGATGCAGACCCTGGCACTGTGGTGGTGCTGCTCAGTGGGCTGTGAAGTCAGCAGAATTGCAGTGAATGTGGACACCTTAGAATATTAGTGTTTGACCCAGTGTGCTACCACTGGTGTCCTGGCTCAGTCTGAGTTTGCCTGGTTGCACCCCAGCCCTGTGCAGCCCCTGTGCTGCTGGCTGGGAGGCCGATCTCTCCCTGCCCTCCACGACCGTGGCACGGCAGCACCGGCCAGGGCTGGGCCTTGGTGAGGGCAAAGTGGCAGCCACGTGTTGTCCCTGTACCCACCAGAAATGTCTGGTGTGTGCTTCCCATGGGAACTCACAGCCATGTCAGAGCGGCACGGTTTATCCGTGACAGCCCAGAGGGAGGGGAAGGCTCCAAGCAGGGATGTGAAGGAGCAGCAGTGTGAGGAGCCCAAGGTTCAGCCAGTGTTAAAAGAACAGGCTGATGTTTTGGGAGCTGGCCTGGCAGGGAGGAGGCAGTGAGGTGCCACTGAGGTGCCTCACTTGACCTTCAGAGGAGTGTGGGGAACCAGGAGGGACAAGGAGAGGGGCTGCTCTCCTATAGAGAGCAAGCCCCTGGAAGTTTGAAAAAAGCAAGGTTTTGCATTGGTCCGTTTTTGGCGGGCTGCCAACCTTCTGTAAACCCCCCCCTGGAGTAGGGGATAAAAGGAAAGGTGCTGAGACCGTTGGGGGTCTTTTCGGCGAATAAACCCCGTCTGGAAGATCACAGATTCTCGCATTTATTTCCTGTGTCACCTGAAGATCTTCTAGCTGGGAAGAAACTGCTTGCCCCAGATTGCCAAAGATACAACCTGGGAAGCTGAAGACGGCTCGAGAGAAGCTGAAATCCAAGAACCCCAGCTGCCGGGGAGAAACCCCCGAGGCAGAGTAATAGAGGAGGAAAGTGATCTGGTAAAACTTTAAGATATGCATGTTCCAACTGGTGAAAAAAAGGGAGCAGGGGAGAGGCTGTTTCCTTCTTGTTTATACTTCAGTCTCTCTAAAAGCTTACAGTGAGAGCTTTGTATAGTTTGGTTTTTAACTAGGATAATTCCAGGAGAAAAGCTGAGGTTTGATGTTCCTTCTGAGTCTGTATGATACAACAGCCAAAGTGTCCAACAGCAGAAGACGACCTTGAAGGTATTTTTGTTGTACGTTGGTAATGATGGTTACTCTTTTTCAAAATGCATATATATTTTTTCTTTGCTTCCTGCATATATTTTTACTTTTCTATAAGCCAAAGTAACATATTTAATGCAAAAGCACTGTGAGAATGTCCTCAGAGCTCCAGTGCAGATGTGTCACTGTCCACTTCCCCCATGAGCTGCACCTGCTCCTCACCCCCATCAGTCAGGAACATGCCCCTGTGGGGAACAGCCTAACATCCCTTCAGATGAACATGCAGGAAAGATGGGATCTGAGCTGGTGTTCAAATTCAGCAAGAACAATTTCCTTTAAAAATTAATTACTACTGACATCTAATACAATTGCAGCATGCAGGCAGACACCAGCAATTAATTAATCGGCAGTTTTCAGAAAAGAGGGTATTGATTTGTTGTTCCTCATAAACCTGGAATATTAGATTGAGGACAAGACAATTACATAAAGCAAGGGAAGGAAATTGGCTTTCGTGAATGAGACAGATGGAAAGGATTCTGGGTGTCTCTGGTTTTCACCTGGATCCTCATTTAGAGTCATACAAACATTCAAAACAGCTCACTCATTCTTCTGAAAAATTCTCTCCAGTAAATAAACTATGCTGTCCCATCCCCTGCTCCACCTCCAGCACAGAGCCACTTGCAGCAGAGCAGGACCTGGCTGTGCTGTACAGCCCAGCAGCCCACTCCTCCACTGGAAAATGTCAGCTCTCAGCTCCAGAGCATCTGCTTCAGCAGTTCTGTTAAGTTCAGTCCTGCTTCTCTGCAAGCTTCCTTTCCTACCAGACAGCCGTGGCACATGAAACCTGAGTGGCATGGCCAAGGCAACATGCTATCAATCACTGTTGCTTATTCCTGGAGCGCAATTGTCTCTTTAATTATCTGCCCTGTCCATTTCTCTGTCACACCTCTCTGTTTCTCTGTCTCTCCATACATGTGATTTACCCCCCATAAATACTCTTTCCCATGAGACAGAAGCTCCCATTTGGGGCATTATTTAGGGGTTTGACTGGCACAACTTCACTGATTCAAGCTGGAAAATCAGCTGAAAGATTCTGTCCTCCCTCCCCGTGCACCACAGCCCTGGAGGGTGGCAGGGCCCTCAGCAGGAGCAGGGGCATTGCTGCTGCCCTGGGCACCCTCTGCCCCTGCCCATCTGCACCTCTGGCCGGTCCCACGGCTGCCCGACCTCTGCCACGGCCCTCCTGTGCACGGGGCAGTGAGATCTCCCAGGGCAGAGGCTGAAACTGAGCAGGGAATTTTAACTGGTCACACAGTGTCTGGTGACAACACCACCAGCACAGAAATCCTGGAGAAAAACAAACAGGAAGATCTCACGCAGGCAGTTTCCATGGATGCAGCTGCTGCTTGAGTGGGCTAAAAAAATAAATAGTCTCTCGTCCAGAATTTCACATTCCCTTTCTGCCTGCAATCACGTGCACGGGGTTTGAAGCTGTTAATTCCCATTTCTGTTCCAGCTGCTCCTCCCCAGAGACTGGGAACGTGCCACCTCCTAATTGGCACGGCAGGCCAGGGAACAGGGACGTGATCAGCTTGTCTGTTCAGCGTTCAGCATGCTGACAAACAACCCAATACTACATTGCCAGAGAAACTAAAGCCTGCCTCAGAAAGCCAAGGCTTCATTAACAAAAGCTATTTACTTGCTGCCCAGAGCAGGAAGGCAAGGGCTCTGCCAGCCATGGTGGGTTTGGCTGAGCACAGTGCTCAGACCCGGGTGCTGCAGCCTCACTGAGTTCAGTGAACGTCAGAGGAATGCTACAACTCACAATGATACAACTTTTTGCCTTGCGTTCCTGAGAAAATCAGGAAAATCACCTTCTTTAACTGTTCTTGTCAGGGGGTCACCTTACAGCTCTCCTCCTCATCTTCCATCACACCTTCACACCTTCATCTTTCAATACATTTTATCGTTTTCTAATTTTAGCTTTTATTTTATTTGTTCCAAGGAATTTGGCAAAATCTTCAAGGCTTCTGAGCTCCCCAAATTCAGACAAGCTTCACCCCAAATAAGCCTGCTGCTTGCAGAGGTGACAGGCTGTTTGGGCCAGAGGAAATCCTCCTCCCCGATGCTGCTGCTAACAGAGGTGTATTCCCAGGCAGCACTGATCTTTTCCTGAGGGTCTCTGTGGCCTCTTCCCAGGCAGGACTCACTTGCAGGGAGCAGAGAGGAGCTCCACAGGCTCAGTACAGAGGTGATGCAGCTGCGTGAAAGGAGTGAGAGCCACAGAGCACAGGGACACCCAGCGGGCTGAGCCTGGGAGCCTCGGCAGAGTTCCCATCATTAGCCTGAGATGTCCCAGCCTTGGGAACCATTGGGAGGATGCACCCTGCTGTAGGAACGGCTTGATTGCATCAGTTACCGACTGTTACAGAAACACCCTGCTGGTAAGCATGAAGCCAGATCAGCCTAATTAGAGCATCTGAGAACGCTCAGGCTCAGCACAGCTGATCTCATTGTTTGCTTGGGAAGGTGTATCTTCCAAAGCCAGGAGTACATTTGACTTAAAAGTGCTTCCCTGCAACTGAGGCAACTCTCAGTATTGTTTTCAGAAGTGACTGAGGCAGATTTGGAGGTGGGAAGGAGGAAAGGACAGTCACACACACAATTTCCAGTAAAAAGCCCCCACCTCCACTCAAGGACATCATCCAGAGCATGCCGCCCAGGACCACCGCCAGCCAGGCTTGGGTATTTCCCAGGACAGAAGTCACCCTTCCTCTCTGCAGCCCATCCCATGGTCTCACTGCCCTCACAGCAAAGAAGCTTTTTCTGATGTCAAATGTAATGTTCAGCACTTCCATTTGTATCCATTCCAGTCACAAAGCTGAAAGATAAATTTTGGAGTGCTTGATGTGCTCAGATTGCAACACAGAGACAGCAGCTCTGCCCACAGGACTTGCTGTAAAGTAGCAATCCAATCACTGGGAGTGCTTGTTTTCACATCACCTGCAGAGAGAACCACTCTCCATCTATCCCAAATAAGCTGTGCTTCAGAAAACATGCTGTGAGTGAAGTCCATGGACAGAAAAAAACAACCTGCCTTTGCGCATACAGGAGCCCCTTGTGTCTCCCAGGAGAGGGAATGGGCTCTGGAATGTAGAGCCCTGCCACCTTTCACTGTGGCCTGGCATTCCCTGTGCATCTTCTCTGCCAGGTGAGGAGCTGGCAGTGCCTCCAGTGCTTTGCAGTCCTCTCCCTGCATCCCAGCCCACACCTCCACCAGGGCCATATGTCCCCCCAGCGCCGCAACCACGAGCAGTGGGAAGGTTATGGAGCGCTCAAGCGTGGGACTGGAGATTACAATTATTATTCTGGTTTGTTCTCTTGAAGGTTTCTCTCTGCAGGCAGGGGCCCTGGGCAGAGAAAGAGGCATTGCCTTCCAAAACATGACTTCTATCTCCCCCGGACCCAGCTTCAATGACAACAATGACAACAACAAATTGTGCAGCCTTGGGGCTGCATTTCTTTTGCAGCATCTCCCTCCTGTTGCATTGCATTTGCCCCTTTCTATTTAGCGCTTGAGAAACAAAACTGATTAGAGATGTCTCACTGGAGACTGGTTTCAGGGGGTAGAAGGAAGCAGCACTAAAAGCATACTGAATATTCATTCAACAATGAAATCCTAATTCTCCTTAGCAGCTCCTCTGGGCAACACATTTCAAAGTGAGACGAACATCAAGGTGAATATTCATTATGTTGCAGTTGTCTTTTCCTCAGCAGATCTCATTTCTACATCTCATTTCTGCAAATTCTCATGCACAACTAAACTTACTGCCAGGGCTGAACAGAAAAATAACATCAGTGAGATTTGTTTGTGCAGGGCGGGCAGCAAACACTAAAGATTTGTAAAATGCCAATTCTACAGCAGTTTAGTAAATACCAACAACTACCAACTCACCAGAGTTGTCCAGGGCATCTTAATGTCTGCTTGAGCCTTTGTCACCTTTTGTCATCCACGTGCTGTCACCTCAAGGAAGAGGAAGGTGGGGATAGGAGGAAGGGCACAGTATCACTGTGAGATGTACAGCACTTACACAAGGGCAGGACTGGGCTCTTCAAACACCTCTTTTCTAAAGAAGGGTTTCTTCACACTGTGCTTAAAACTATTCCCAACTCTTCATAAAACAATGTCCAAGCTCACTGCTATCAGACATGAATTGCAACTTACATGTGCAAAGAAAATAAGAGTCAGTTTTTATTGAGAAGCTGCCTCTGGGATTTAATTCAAAATTATTGTCTTCAATTTTATTAAAATCAATATGAGATTTTATTACAGTATAAATTAAATGGGAGGCTATTTGCTCCTCAGAAGCAACAGTATGAACATTGCTTCAAGCAATGATATTCATCCACATATCTTAGCTAATGTTAGCCATGTACAAATGTGGAGTTCCATTTCTTTTTCTCTCTTATTTTTTCATCCTTTAAACACCAAGCACAGTTCATGAAATGTGACTGAGGCTTACCAATGATACTCAGATATTTTTAAAGGCTCAGGAAACTCAGAAAGGACTTGAAGAAATTATTAAGATTTGTGGGAAATGCTCTACAGTGAGTGATTAAAGAGCTCAGTTTGTTTAGTTTATTAAAAAGAAGGTGAAAGGTGGTTTGATTGCAGGGTATTAATAGGTTCACAGGGACTGAGTGGCTTTTAACCTGACAGAGGAAAGAGCCACCATGCTCAGCAGCATGAGCCAGCCAGGCAGGTGGCCCGAGCAAGGGGGGCTGCTGGGGTGCCCTGCCCTGGCACAGCAGCACCCCTGCCAGACACAAACCCTTGTCAGACAGGGGGTTTGGGAGCTGAAACAAAGAGATTTGGGTTCACGCTGTAGGCAGCAGCTAGAGCTGGGAAGCTCTGAGCTCAGGCACAGGTGGCAGTCTGGTAATAGCACTGCTTTGAGATAGAAATTTCTAAAACCAGAGTGAGAGGATGGGAGATTTCATGGAAATGCCAGAGTGTTGGAGGAAAAATGCTGTGTTACAGCAGATGTAAAATAAACTGTGATAATAGCCAATATCCTGTCAAGTTGATCTAGTAATCACTTAAACTGGACTTAGATGCTCAAAAGGTTAATGTGCCAGCAACTCATTTCACCAAGCTGCCACATATTAGCAGACAAATCACTTAAATAAATATATACACACTCAGAAGAAGGTCAGCAGAGCCCATAAATGCAGGTCATATCCTGAAATACTGCCAGTTACTGTCGCTTGGAATGAAAAAAATATGTCAGGCTGATTTGAATAGGGAGAAACTGGACCTAAACATTCAAGATGGAGAAATCAAATGCAGGTGGCAGCTGGTTACATGATCTTTAAAGTTCATTCCAAAACATGATATAAAACTAAAGCACTCCCAGTTTCCCTCTAGCTCTTGCTCTTTCTTTAATTAGGTCATTTGCATAAAAACTGGATTTCCACATTCAAAGTTTAACAGTTCTAGCTGAGGTTTTGTGCAAGGTTTTTTTCCTCTCTTCTGAAATTGCCTTTGCTTTGGGGACATAATAATTTCTCTCATACTAATTATGATGTCAAAACCAAAGGATTAGCTACCCCACTAGGAATATACACACAATGAGAGGTGATTACACAGCATTCCCTTCTCCATGCAAAAGCCATTGGCACAAGCCAGTTACACAGAAAGAACACAGACCAAACACTGGCTTGTGCCCCTGAGTGCAGCATCAGGAGAACTGGATGTGGTTATGCTGCATTTATGCCAACCAAGACCAGCTCCTGCCCTCTCTGCCCAGTCCCTTGTCTCTATCATGTCATTGCAGTTCTGTGCATCATCAGAAATTAGGCGCTGTAGTTTCTTCCCTCTGTGCTCTGCTCATACTGAACAGAGCCATCAGCACAGATTCTATTCTTTGCCTTATTTTATTTCTTATTTTTAAGTCGCTGAGTTGAAAAACCTGTTTTTAATGAAAAGACCTGATCTCTCTGTCAGAAGCATGACGAATAAAACCTCCTGAATAAAAATTTCTGCAGATTATTAGAAGTGACACATCAAATACAAACTGGATTGCAGGCATAGTGGAGTGATTATTTATTAGAGACAGACAATTAAATTAGTATGTAACACTTTTTGAAGCCCTGACAGGTAATGACCATGGGGGGAACCCCTTGAGCTCAAGGGATGTTCCATACCATGAAGTGCCTGAGAGCACTGAAAAGTGCTGAAAAGTGTCTGAGACATCTCATGACTAAAATTTTGCCATCCTGTTGCCACGCATCCTCTGACAGTTTAGCAACACAAGAGCAATCTTGCTAGGAAAGAGGCACACTCTTCCCTTTATGTTTAGCTGAAGTGAAAAATAATAAGACACAGTGTCTTACTAGTAATCAGAAGGAGCTACATGATCCCTTGTACCTCTCTTTGTAATCTAAGAATAGGGGCCATTTTAATATTCTGCCAGATACAGACATTTATGGTAGAACATGCTCAAACACCTCCTCAAGCCATGATCCAGCTGCTCACAGCAGTCTCCCATCTTTCAACACTCAAAACCTCTCATTCTTGTGATCCTCACTGAGCCAAATAAATATATAATACTCATGTTTTCTTCACAGGGAATTTATGTAGAACATCATTATTAATGTATAAAAGAATAGATATGCTCAATTGTAAGCAGTGAAATAATTAAATATAGCAACAGATAAGCAAGGGGACGTGGTAAATCTTTCATCATTTGAGTTTTTAAAGATCATATTTCTTTTGAAAAAATGCATGCTAGTTTAAACAGACACTCTATCACTAGACACAGGAATTAGTGAATGGGAGTCCAGGATTCAGGATGTGGTGCATAAATAGGTCCTGGGCCTAGGGTAAACAATTAAAGGCTTTTTTCCCCAGGGTTACTATGGGCAAAGGGAGTTACAGGTCATACTGTAACTTTTCTGTCACTGTCAGACATGTTCTTCAAGACAAACTTCCCCAGCTGCTGGTTCCAGAGGAAAGAAAAAGAAAGGAAAGAAGGAAGGAAAGGAAAGAAAAGCAGCTATGGAACAGGGTATCATGAGGTTAAGATCAAAGTTAAAATTGCCTCTGACAGCAAGAGCAGTGCCCTAGGTATCTTGGGTGCTGGCAGAACTGATCAGGAGATTTACTAGAGGTAAATAATAACAAATGTAGGTGAACATGAACAGAATTCAAGCCTCATGCAGGTATTGTCTGACCCCTGGTTTAGCAACTTAATAGAGCAGAGCAATGTAAAACGCCTGCAGTGGAAGCACTAGAGAGCAGCAGCACAGACCCTTTCCACCCAATGGAGATTAAATATGGGACAATAACTTGCTTTTTAAAATGTAGGACAAATGACCAAAATAGAAGATGCAGCAAAATTAGTAGAGCAGAAAAGTCCAAAGGATGTGGTAATAATTCTGTTATCAAATGCCTGCTGACACAAAGTGCAATTCAGTAAAGGCATTGCTGCCACTCTGTGCTGGGAACAATGGGGCAGGGAGGCAGAGGTGCCATGGCTGTGCAGGGAGAGGGCTGCCCGTGCCACCCTGCACTGCAACAGCAGCCAGCCAGGGCACAAACTGAGCCAACAGCAGGCAACAAACAGAAAACCAGGCTGGAATGTCTTCAGAGGATTTACTGTGAGATGGAGTGCCACAGACAACAAAAACTGCTCCAGCCCAAAACGTGCGAGCAAATGCTTGGCTCTTGATCACCTGCTCAAACAGCACAGATACAAGTCTTAATTAACTCTTGATGCAGGGTGTTGTTATAATGATAAATAGCACAATGAAAGTGGAAAAATATTTTCCACCTGCTGCATTTGGCTTCTGCAGGGCAAAATGGCTCATCTGGATTGTTATGAAGCCATCCATCACTAAGATTTTCAGTAACCTTCTTACACAGAAAATTGCATTTTAAGAGTTTGATGGCGAGTCTGAAATAATCCTATTGGCTTCATACAACAACACATTCAATATGTTGAAGAATCTTTGTCTTAATTCAAGGTTTCTACTTGATATTTAGTTGTGTGACCTGCAGTGCTTACCAACTGTGCTCACTACCAGTCAGTGCCACAGGGCACTTCAGATGACTGGAAGTTTCGGATCTCCGAACAAATATGGATGTCTGCCTTCCTAAAAAAATTACAGGGCGAAACATCTACTAGCTTAACTTGACCTTATGCACAGAACTCTGATTTATCCTGTGGGTAATAATGGATATAAGTGGTATTTAATCCTGTGTTTATGCTCCTTTCGAGTGCTACGAAGTCTTTACATCACTGAAAACCAGTACAGGCAGAATTAGTGTCTTTTGAGGTGATTCACAGAATTGCAAAGGCCATCTAAAACTGGAGCAGCTTATGCATTCCTATGGATCACCACGAGAGAAACTACTTGTTCCTGGGTGAGGAACCTCACTGAATTCAGAGGAACCATGTCCAATCCCTTGGCCATTCCAACCAGCACAAGAGGGGTTCCAGTTTGCTATTACAGATAACCTGATTAAAAGAAACGTCCCATTTCACAGGGGAAAAGGGAAAATATATTTTCCATCAGCTGTCTAATCCTAATTGCTTATCCAAGCATAGAAACGAATCCAATAGCATTGTTACTGCCATGAGAAATTATGTACTAAAACATGGTCATCTGCATCTCACAAGCTGTCAGCCAAAATCAATGCTCCCACTGTTGCCAGGCCATCGCCAAGGGACACAGGGATCTGGCTTGCAACCTGCTATGAACATGGGTTAAAGAGCTTTTCCAGAAGCAAGTCGGAATCCAGCCTCAGGGTGAGCTAAGGTCTCAGTATTTCAAATGTTCCTCTGTGTTCCCATGTCTTGCTCGAGCTGCTTGATCATTGCACACAACTGCCTGCTCCACTGCAACAGACTGCAGTAACAGCATCTTGCAGCCTTGTACTAAGCAAGGGCCAGGCCATTTCCCAAGCAGAGTTTGTAGACTTGTGAAAGAAACATCCATTTTTCATTTCATTCCCAACTTTAATGAATGTCTTCAATTTATCAGTAAAAATTTGAAAATGCATGAAGTTCATCCCAAAATATGACAACAAGAATGATATTTGCCAATAAGATATCTATCTTGTTGTAGTCTTTAAACACAAACAACACACCATCTGTTCATAGTGGAATTATATACTCCTCCTATGCATGTCTCAATTTTCCTGTATATTAATTTATCTCCTTTTATTCCTTCTTCTTTTCCCTTGCTCACTACTTGTGGTTGATGGGACTGTGATGGGACTGTGATTAAGCCCAGATGGACAGTGAGACAAGCAGCCCCAGCACAGGACACCTGTCCCCACAGTGCCAGAAGGAGCCTGTCCTCTGTGCCACAGCCTGCCTGGCTCGTGTCTTTACCTCTCTAGTACCAGCACTGTACCACACTTAACAACAAGCTGTGCTGTGTGCTGATACGCCCCAGAGGAAGAAACATCTGACTTTCCAAATGAATAACTTAAAATTACTTAGAAGTCCTCTCGACAAGCTGATATATAAGATTATTTGTCATGCAGTGCTTTCCAAAGAGCTTAGACTAGGATACTACATACAGATCTAAAGGCTGAGTGTTAATGGAAGAGGAAGTCTGTTCCTGCACCTTGGTGTGAGCCAGCAGCACTTCCCAAACTTGTCCTGAACTAGTCAAGCTGTCCCCAACAAGTTATGTCCTTTGTTCTTCCCAGGTCGTGCCCTCACTTCAGCAACTAAAGATCAACTTCAGGTAGCTTCAGTTCAGAGTTACACAAGGCTCATAGCATTTCTCTTCATTTTAATATATGAGCAGACAAAACCTTTGTCTCCAGACTGAGCAGTATTTCAGCTTTCCAGGTTTCTTGAGCAGGGTCAAAAAATAAAAACTTGATTTTGAAACTTACATTTACCCAACTAATGCAAACCCAAAAGATCAAACTTCAAGCCATCCTCCATACTGCTAGGGTGTTCCTTCCTCTCAGCTGGCTTTCATCAGTCTGCTGCTTGCTGCAGGGACCTTTCTGTAAGGCAGAAGGCCCAAAATCACTGTGATCAGGGATAAACTATGGATTTAATTCATATTAAATGACACAGATGTATTAAAATTGTTGTGAAATAGAGAAATTTAATGCTATGAAGATATACTCCATCATGTATTATTTACCCCACACCATTAGCTCATTAAATGAGGAATGCATAAAGTAGTCAATATTCAGTAACTAAGTCAAATTAAAACAAAATTAAAAGGCAAAATGAGGTTTAAGCAATTCCATTTATTCTCCCTGTTTACAGAGCTGGCGGTGGTTGCAGGCTGCCCATGCTTCTCCCACAGCACCCAGTGGCACAGAGGAAAACCATTTGACCTCAGCCCCACACACCTGGAAATTGTCACCCTTCCTCACAGCACACGTGTGTGTTGAGGGATTTAATTTAATAATTCAAAGGTGTTCTCAGGCCAGAGGTCCTTTAGTGCTCCCTTCCCTCTGGAATACACAATGTACAGGGTCTGTGGTCCAGCTACTGAATGGGAAAGAAATATTCTCTTTCCCGTAAGCAGCAAGGAGCAGAGCCCATATTTCCCATTGCCTACAATGCACGTGCCCAGCATAGCAACAAGAAAAGTGATATTAATCTACAGGGGAAAAAGAATGGGTGGCTTTAGCCTGAAGAAGCCAGATCAGCACCCAAAGAATAGCTGAAACACGCCTTTTCCTTATGGAGCTCAGGTGTTCTCTCCATATCTACTCCCATATTCCTGTGTGGCAGCAGACCTGGAGATCATCTGAAATTTTACGTCAGATTTTCAGTCTCTTCAGGCTCTTTTTAATGAAATTACATTGAGGAAAAGAGAGCAAGCTGGGATTATGATAATGCTGTGTTTTAAACAGAATTATTTAAGGCTCCCAGGAGATAGCTATTTTGATAGTATGGTTAGGGTGTCACTGAAAACCAGGAGAAAGAGGTTCCAACCAGTTTGTTAAGTTAGAAAACTGCCATGACTTTGTTCAGCGCTGGGTACATGGGGGATTGTTCCACCTAACACACGTCATTGAAGGAGTGGCTCCACTCTTTAGTCAGCAAGCAGCTTTCAATAAGCAAATGTTCAATGTAATGGGTGAAAAACATCATAAATAAATAATAGTGCCGCAAACACTGAAAGATGATCCATCTTTCAGTAAACTGCTTTTCAGATTTTGTGACTTCATCTCCAGATCTCTTGGAAGCAGTGTATAAACATAAAATATTGCAGCTACCACCCTTCATTTCAGCAATCAATTTTGCTCTTATGTGATATTCATGTTTTGTCAAAACAGCTGTTAAAAAGGAGTTTGCTCTGCTGTGTGTGAGCTAAAAACGAAGACAGACTGTTGTAAATGGAGGAGTAAAGCAGGCCAGTGGTAAAGGTGTTTTACAAATTTAATAATTAAGAGTGTGGTTTCCTGAGGAACAAAGAAAAGAGGCCATGTAAACTTCTGCCTTAAGCAGCTCTCAACTTCTCCAAACTCCTCTGTTTTCAAAGCATGACCTTAAACTGTGCTAATCCTCAGTATCTGCATTGTGATGTTTACCTCTCTAAGCAGCTGGTGTTTAGAAATAACACCACATTTATTAAATACTTGCTTCCTATGTTTGGTTGGGGTTTTGTTTGCCTTCTGGTTAGCAAAATGAGTGCTGTGAGCTGACTCAGCCTAGCCAGCTTCCTCAAGCCCGCAAAAAATTACAAATGTAGCCAGAGGAATGCTTCTCCCTTGGAAATGCCATGGCTGATGATTAGCATTTCACTAACAGCCCTGTCCTGGCATCTCCTGATTCCCTACACACATCAACACTGCTCATGTCCATAGCCTACCAAGGCTGAAATCACCCAGGAGATGAGCAGCTTGCACATGGCACAGAGTAGCTTCTCCTAGGAGTAACACCAACTAAACACACCTTCACTTTTGACAAACCTTGCCTTCTGCTGTTCATTAGGAATGCAAACACAAGCTCTCTGCCCTCCTGGGGCAAGTCAAAGTTGCCCAAATGCACATGTACTGATTGTGCTTCCTTCAGCATTGCTGCCCAGGGTGCACCTGCTCTACCTGCAGCAGAGCCAGCTTCAGGTTGAGAACCCACAAAGTGATTTTTTTTACCTCACAAACAAATTTCAGAGGTGCCTTGTGCTGAGTTCCCATCTGTTCTGGCTGCTTAGGCTGTCTGGGAGGCAGACTTGAAAAAATGAGATGCCTCACAGCTGCGTTCAGTCTCAGTGGGATGTGGTTCACTCTCAGGTCTGCCCCAGCCTGAATTCCTCTTGCTCTCGCCCATCGCCTCCTCCAAGGGGATCATCTGCTGTTACAAGTATTGTTATGGCTCCTTCAGTGCTGCAAATGCACGCACATGGTCTGTAACAGACACTGCAGAGCTGTGATCACGGCAGTTTGCAGCAAGCCTGCTTCTTTGGATGCCAATCAGCTATTTAGATCACTGAACAATAATCACTCTCAGTAGCAGAGAAAAGGAAGGGAAAACTTTCAAGAATGGGGACAAATATCTTGCTAGAACAGGAAATAACATGTATTAGATAAGACTCTGAAGTCCTGAGGTCAAACAGCAGTACAATAGATTTGAGCTCACCCCAGATTTCCACCTACATTTTCCTGGTGCCTGTACCTCCTGCAGCATTTTTCCAGCCACACCAAACAAATTATATTTTTAAGTCATTCATGATCACTGCAGGCACAACTCTGCATTGACCTTCGTGTTAATCTCTGGCATGTTCATGGAGGTGAGGTGTGTTAAATTGGGCAAAACAGTACATTAATCACATCTAATGCCATAGCTGGGACCCCCAGACATGTAAATACACTCAGTGCACCCCTGTGAGCAATCATTTCCTACCAAGCTGCTTACTAAGTTGCAATCCTGCATAGAAACCCCTGCATCAGATCCTCATGCTACAGTAATGCTAAATTGGTTTTCACTCTGTTTATCCTTTTAGTCTTAGTTTTTTCTTTTGTTTGCCAATAGAATTCTTATGGAAAAGACCAAAAGAATGAAGCACCTGACTGACAAATTTCTTTGCTCCAGATTGGTAATGATACAGTGAGGGTAGAAAAGGCTTGAAGCTCTGAATGCTTACTAAATCCTTGAAAAATTTCTAATATTATTTCAGATTTCCCCATCACACGGCTCATTTTTCTCCTCTTATAAAGCATGAAAGAAAACAACCACGAACCATGAATTCTTGGAAGCGTGACTGTGTGGATTGAACAACCCAGACAATATTATTCAACTCATGAATAAATCAGAACCCATCAATAACCCTGATGCAGAACTTCCATGCAAAGGTGCTTTCCAAGGCGCTCTTTAAAACCTGGAACTCCAGCAGTGTATTTCATGTCCTGGAGGTAACAGGACCATTCAAACATCACAGTCACAGCTCAGGAGCCCAACACCACAGTCCCTACAGGCTTGAGCCCAGGACCCTCTGCACAGTAACTCAGCATCCCTCCTGCTCAGCAGCAGCATCCAGCTCCTGTGGGCCGCACTCAGCTGCTGTGACCAGGGTTTGGCTCTGGTCCACGCTCAGCCCACCTCTGCCTGGGGGCCAGCAAGGGGAGGTGAGGAAGAGCTGAGAACAAGTCACCCTTGTTTCCCCTGCAAGTATTTCCAAGATTAATCTCTGCAAAGGTAAGAGTCCTGAAATATTTATATGAAGAATTTCATGCTTCAGTGTAAATCCCATTGTAAACCCTACGGAAACGATAGGGTTCTTCCTCCTCCCTTTCTCTCCTTGGCTGTCTCTCTCCATGTATATAAAAATAAACTGATAATATCCAGCTAGGCTGAATAAATTCAAAGCTATTGAGCTGTGGAATTACAATTGCCCAGAGAAAAGCACAGAAGGAAGTGACTTTCCTTCCTACAATGCAGGGGTGAGTAATGGACCATAAACGTGAGCTGAGCTCCTCACCCTCCTGACTGACACAAATACACATCAGCTGGAAGATGCCAGCTCTGTTTGAGGCCAGGCATTGCAGTGTTAGAGCTGAGGGAAGAGGAGATACGACCATCGTTATGGGGGAAAGAACAATGTTGTCATCACAGCACAGAACTTCCAAACAGCACAGAGAAATCAAATGGAATTGGGAGAGGTACAAACATTAATTCACAGCATCAAGCACCAAACTTCCCACAGCTATGCTCCCTCCACAGACAAGATATTTTTCAGCCAACACCGGTGAGGCAGCAGCACCTCCCAGCACCTGAGGCTGATGACAGATTCACCAAGAGAGAGCTGGCATCACACTGCTGGTCCATGGGAGTGATGGCAGGAGACTTTGACCCTCAAACTCCATGCCTACTCTAGTAACACAACAGCCTAATAATGTGGTATTCAAGTTTAAAAATACTTCAAATTTTCTTCATTACAATGATTTTTGCAATGAGCTGCAGTGCTTTTGTCAAGCACAAGGTTTGCATACCTGAGAATAACTTGTGCAGAAGGCCAAGCCCAGTTGCTTCACCACACCAACCTGTCAGTGATGCAGAGCTAGGCCTGCAAGGAAAGGGTGCCCTGAGCACCATCCCTGTTCCTGTTGGCATTGCAGCATGTCTGCTGCAATGGAGAGGAGGAGAGGGCTCACTTGGATACACGTGGAACTTCAGGTGAGAAAAGACACAGCTGTAAACCACACTCCCAGGCATTACTTCCCATGGAGAGCAAGGGCTGATGGATCAGTCAGTGTTTGGTGCTGGGCACACATTGCAAGTGACAGGCAGTGCCTGAGAAAGCTTTTTGCTCTCAATGAGCTGCAAAGGTAATTATTAAATTATTGTGAGTTATAAACAAAGCAGAAATGTCTTTTCATAATGGGTCTTTTTCCATCCACAGATAGGAAAAAAGAAAAAGCCTTCACACAGGCGTCCTCAAACAGCACAATACTGCCTTTTCCAACATCCTCAGATTTATCTGCTCCTGGAGGTTGTTCCTAACCCCCCGGCACAGCGTCCAGCCCTTTAGGGCACATGCCTTTGTGCTGGGCAGTGCTTCCTACCAGAGGCAAGGACAGGCAATGCCGAGGGGTTTCAGCACCCCCGGAGCTCCCCAGCCACCAGCAGAGCCTGGCAGGACAGAGCAGCCCCAGGGCTGAACGTCCCTGCCCCAGGACCACAGGCTCTGCCTCGCCCAGGCCAGCTTCAGGGACAGCCCAAAAGCCACCGTGCCTTCCTTTCTTCAGAGCCCGAGGTCCTGCTGCACGTGGACAATATCAATCAGCGTGAATGGGGCTGACAATATGGTCATAATATACGATTTCTTTTTCTCAGTAATTGTTGCGTGCTAAATTTAAACATGACAAAGCACATTGTATTTCTGCCTCAACTTTATCACTTCATAAGAAAAATGTTTGAATACTTCCTAAATTACAGCACAGCCTAAAAGAGCTTTTTAGGCTTCTAGCAGAATTGGTTATTTCAGGTTAATAAAAGTGTTGTGAGGTCGATGCTGTGAGCCCAGCACATGCCTCTGTTGTGGAGGATGAGAGCATGCCAAGGGCAGTGAATGCAATGCACAGCAGCAACATTCACATGGCCTGTCAAAACACTTCCTGTATTTCTTTAGTTAATAAAAATTAGGAAATTATTCCCAGCATTTTAGGAACAGTAGATGCTACAGTAATGTGGTAAGATACAGATAATCTATTGCAACATTAATAGGCAATCTCTTAAAATGCATTTACAGCCTCATATAATGGAGAGGACCCTGAAGTGCCAGCTCAGTAATGCACACCTGCTTAATTCTGAAGACACAGCTCTTTCCTGGCAAGCTTCCCTGGGAGACTGGCTTTGGGAAAGCAGAGTTTGGCTTTCCTGACTCCAGTAAAGGCCAGCCCCTGCCCACACACACAGCACTGGCACCTTACACAACTGCTGCACTCCTCACACCTGGGCTCCGAATTTCAGAGAGGGAAAATCTTGCAAAACGTACCCAAAGATCAGTAGAATAGGGCAAAAAGCTTCAGAGCCCAATGAAGTGCCATGTTTCCAAAAGGAAATGAGATGATGGTGAATTAGTCTCTCCTGTAATATTCCTGCTTTTTTTAACACATTTGAGAGTACCACTGGGGAGGAAGCCCAGGAACACAGCCATCAGCTGCCAGCTTGTGCCACACAGATCATTCCCAGCCCATTACTGGTGACAGCTTAAAAGTTTGATCTGCTCTTTAGAAGTTAGTGCACAAAAACATAGTTCAGTTCAATGTATTATTCCATGCTGGACATCTCTTAAAGGAAGCAAATACAGTCTAAGCCTTCCCCTGTTGTTTTCATAGAGAAAATAAGTAAACTTTTCTGCCAATATTGTGTCACCTCATAAATTCCCTTCACAGCAGAGCAGCAGTGAGTTATATGAAGCAGGCATATTCTATTCCAGTGAATTACAGCATGGTCCTGAAAGCAGTTTCTTAACACTAGCAGTGGACTTTGGCTCCACTGGGTATTTGGTTATTTGGTTATTTAGCTTCAATATTTGGCTGCTGAACTGCTCACTTCTTATCTTAGGCATGAGAAGCAGCCACCTGGGTGTGCAGCCCTAGCATGAAATTAAGGAGGAGTACTTAATATCTAGTCTTGTGTCACCTGAGTGCTGTGCAAGTCTTACACCACTCTGGGGACTGTCTCTAATACCAGACAGCCAGAAAACAGAAGATGGATTTAGTCTGGATCTTTTGCATTAAGGCAAAACGAATGCTATGAGTTGGCTGGATGGAAATGCTATACTGAGTACCCCCACTACACAGCTTATATCTGCCAGTTGTAGAAACAGTAGGATGGAGACGAAAAAAAAAAAAATCCAAAGAAGCAAAAAGGTTCATTTGTGTAATTAAGCAACTAATCAAGACATCAGCTCAAAAGATTCCTCCATGGTATGACAGATAAAACAAGGCAAATGCATTTTGCAGTGAAAGACACAAAAACTAGACAATTTATTTTCTGTATCCATGTCCATTTGCATGGCTTCTGTTACTAATCAGCACAGAGTCTGAGCAAGATCTTTTCCAGACCAAAATATTTTGAAGTTCTAGCCATGAGATCAACAGAGAGAAATTACTGTAAAAACCTGTCTAGCACCCAGCTGTTCCACCCTTATGAAAAGGAGACAAATAGTCATGTACTGCAGGGGACGCCTCCAGAGAAAACAGATTCTCACTCACTGTCTCCTTGAACTGGGGAGAGACAAATTCTAATGGAATATTTCCATGTGTGCCTTATTAATCCAAACAGCTGCATAGCAAGAAAAAAAAAATCAATAACTTGTAAAAAACTCCATAAATCTCCTACACTACATTGCTGTCTTCTTCATGGTAATGGTCAATACTGAATATTAATTGAAAATCAATGGTACCAATAATACTTCAACTAAATACAGACCATAGCTCTAAGTTTTCTTGTATCTCCTGTGTGAGGCTTTCTCCAAAATCATCTTAAGCACTTCATTTTTTGGCTATAATTAAAAGTGCTATCATGTGCTATCTGAAAACTGATCACACCGTGTTCATAAAAACCTGCTGGGAAATGTATCATTGTGATCACAGCTTCACACAGAGGCTTCTCCATGGAGCCAAGGCAGTGGCATGCATCCACTCAAGATGATCAACTGGGCCTTCAGAACACACAAAGGGAGATTGTTTTTCCCATTAATGGGTACAAAGGCTGCAGTTTAATTTATAGAAATTATACCCTTAGTACCTTCCCAGAAGCATGGCTTTGAATGACAGGCATCTTGATTTTCTAAAACAACATCTGAAATAGAGTGGCACAAAAATGCTGTCTCCAGTGTGTCCAAAGGGCCACTTCACTGCCCATCAGGACAAATGTCCTGGAGCACTAAAGAGATCGCCTTTATAATAATTATGTTACAATTACAATGATAAATTCTGACAACTGTAACTTCTTCAGGGTTATGACTAGAATGCAAAATTACATATTATCTCTTCATCCTTTGCCATTTAACTTGCATTTCCTTCAGGAAGACTTGGAAAACCTGAAGTTAGTGTTAGCATTGGTACACCTCCCCTGCAGATTCATGGCAAAAACATGACCCCATTTCAACTGTTTGACAAAGTCATACCCTTAATAAAGGAGGATTTAAATACAGTGTAACATCCAAGCAGTTCACAGAATGGTACAACAAGAGTCAAGATGTGAAACAGTTACAATTAAAAAAATCTGATAATAGAACTTAAGCTGTAAAAAGAATAAAGCTCTACAGGGATCAGAATTTCCTGTGTTGTACAGTTTCAAACGACAGCTAAATCAAAGTCAGAAATTACTTTTCTTTTTAACACAAAGATATTTTATAACATTTCAATCCATTATACTACAAACTACAAGTGAACTTTTGTATGAAATACGAAGATGCATTACTTAACTCTCAAAAAGTATATTTTGACAATGTGTTTTGTGTGTCCCTGACTATTGCCTTGATATCAATACATCCCCATTTTCACTGTTAATGAAATAGCAATTCCCAAAAGAAAAATGTCCCTTCAGAAAACTCTCCATAGCTGTAATCATCACCCAGAAGGCCAGGCTGCCAAAAGGCAGCAGAAAATTTGGTAAATTAAATGCTTCAGCTGTCTTTCTGGAATACCTTAGCTATCAGTTCTGAGGTTATCTATTCAAACCTCTGACCACAGGTCCTGGGCTGCAGTTCTGCCTTCCTCTGAGCACTTAAAAAGAACAGTTCTAGGGAATGGGATTTTTTCAGGACAGCAGAAACCACGAACATTCTTTCCTTGGTGCTATTCTTAGACTAAAATATTCATCCTTAAATTGCTTCTGTGTCTCCAACTGGGTTGTCTGGCAAGCTGACAGTCAAATCTTAGTAAAAGACATACTTGATAAATATGCCAGGAGAAGTACTTGCAATCTTGTTACAAAAAGAAAAAAAAATGGGGAAAAAATTATGAAAAGAGCAAAAAAATAAGACAGAAGAAAATGCAAATTTCTCAGTTGCTCTGCTTCGGTGTATAACTTCTGGGAAAAGGCAGAGAGGATTAGCAAGAGTGACAATTTCAACAACTGGGTTAATGTATTCCAGCAGATACAAGATCTGTTGGCTACTGAGTTCAACAGAGCATTGACTTGCACAGCCACACAGCACAACCTCACTTCAGCATGGTGAGAAAATGATTGATTGATTGATTGCCAAGGCTCTGGTGCTGAACTTTGTTTTCTCCCTGCAGTATTCACAGCAAGGTAAGCTACGTAAATAGAAGGCCCAGAGGTACATTAACTCCACTGAAAGGAAAAAACACGATCCTGTCATAAAGCATTCATCCAACAATTCTTCAAAACCATAAGTGAAGCTGTAATTTGCTGTCGCTGTAATCCAGACATTCATTTACTTTTCCAAAATTGTTCTTTCCATAGAGATAATTCTGCCACCAAAGCAAAACTCAAAATTGTATCACCAGCCTGTTAGGTTTAGGTCTTAGTTTTGAGGATTTCTGTTGTTTGATTTTACAGTGAGAGGGATTAAATACCTCAGAGCCCAGTTACACCAGCAAACACCCCCAAACACCCCCAAAACACCCCCAGAAGAGCTAAGCTTCTCCTAAGGAGTAAAAAGAAGGCAAAGTGAAGAGGGATGTTTCCATGAACCAAACTTTTCAGGAAAAAAAGATTTACTGGATACATTATTTTGATTTATTTATATTGATTTTTTTTTAAACCACAGCTAATTAGAATGTATTTTAATACCTACTGAACCTTTACAAAAAAATTTAAACCCTGAACAATACTTCCTCTACCACACACGCAGTCAGCAATGCTTCCCTGTGGCAGACTTAATCAGAAATGGAAACTCATTCTACTCCTGATTGACTGATCGTGTCGCCACAGCTCTTCAACAAAATGGCATTCAGAGGACCCACTTAATATTGGTACATAGTTTCCTTGTGTGCAGCAGTCTGAGACATCTCACAATTCACGCTGGTTTTTATTACAATGTTGCTTGTTATTGGCAATGGACTCCTTGTTAAATTGCTGTTGGCTTAGGATTTATTCATGTAACATTGCAGTTCCCATGGCCCGGTAGTCACAGCAAAGGGCCAGGAGGCCCCTGGGGACAGCTGGCCCCGCTGGCACCCACCCCCTGCATGGGACTGGGGCAAAGAGGCAGAGCCAAGTCTCCACAACTTCCCTTGCAAAAGTTTCGACAAGACTCTCAGATAAGGCAACCCCTCCAAGGAAATTATTTTACATATTATTCAGGATTATATTTGTGTTAATCAAGAATTTGTAGATCAATTACTTAAAAAACCTTTAGGCTATAATTAAGTGCCTGAAATTCACATGAGAATCAACATGGAAATTAAAACCACTTATATTGCAAATAACACTGTCCCCTTCTGCAGCACCAAAAAATCTTGCCTTGAAAGAATTAGCTTTGATTACAAGGGATAAAAAACCCCAAGATAGCCATACATTTAAATTTAATGTGCGTAGTCCCACTGAATTTATTAGGCTTTGAAATCAGGTGGAGGGCTGCAGAGCCTTGGGATCGGGCATGTCTCCCCTTGACGTGCCGAGATCCTGCAGGTTTGGGATCCACCTCAGCCAGCTCTGCCAGCCAGCAGCAGTTCTTGGCTGCTGCACTCCTCACATCACTGCTTCCCCTCTAAGTCCTGCCATCTCATACCTCCCCTTGAATGTAGTATTTGAACACATCTATTACAATAGTTGCAATAGTCCTTTTAAAATTTCCTGTTGCTGGAGAAGTCCAACCCTGTGTACAATGAGGACTATGTCTGAAACACTGCTATAAATACATATTTGGAAGTTGCAGCAAAATGAAAGGAAGAGCACCACTACTTATCTTACAAAATCATTGACTGCACTTGCATTATCTTCTGAAGACATGAACCTGAAAACACATTAATGCTCTGCTCCTGAGAGGAGCAGAACTGAAAACCAGCCAGACCAGGTGGTAGGTGAGTGTGGGAATTTACTCCAGTAAAAGGAGTAAATTTCAATCACTTCTCAGAGTGACTGAAACCAGTGGGTGAAGCCAAATACCCTGCTTCTTCACAAAACAAAACAAACAAACAAACAAAAAAGGCAAGGTGAAAACTGGAGCAAATGTCTACAGAAAATAATTGTTACTATTCCATTCACACACCTAGTAAAAGCCAGCTTCTGCTTAAACTGTGTTCCTTTATGTTCTTCATTTATGCCAGAAAAAAGAGTTAAAAGCCAAAGCACTCCTAGAAGTAACTGCTGATGCCCCATCTCTGCTGGAGCTTGTCCATGTTTTGTTGGGAGCCATTGTTGATACCAGCACGGAGCAATTACTATGAACCTCCTCAGTATCTCTTCAAGTGACACAAAAAGCTACCCTCAAAATTAACCCCAAATGACCCTCTCAAGAACTGGGGAGTGTTCCTTGATTCTGGGCTCCTCTATCATCTGCCTGCTGTTTGTGGAGATAATATTGAAAGGCTTCTCCCCCTTTAAGCCTTCAAAAAAAGACAGTGTCAAACAAAAGGACAGCATGCTAACATCTCCCCAACTCTCCTGTTAGAGTCCACAGCAGAAAAGTGAGCAAGAATGACACCAAACATGGAAAAGAAACTTCTCAGCTTTTCCAGAAAGCTATGTGAGACGCTCTAGGCACAGATGTTCACGCAGCTAAAAAAACGCAATCAGAAAATCAAGTTGGAAAAATCAGAAAGAAGTTTTGTCAGTTCCTTATGTGCCAAGCACGTGACCAAGGAGCTTCTAAAGGACATTGCAATGAAGTGCACTTTGCTTTCTCAGGGTTAGCACTGAGGTCCACTACGAAGCAAAACAAGAGATTCAGCTTAAATAAAGGTGTAAGAAGCTGGTTTTAAGAGTTAATTCTGGTCCTCATTTTTTGGAGTGTTCTGTTGTACATCACTGACCTTGAGCCAATGCCTTCACACAACAGGTGGGTGCATTTTCTACTTTTCCCAGACTCAGCAGTCCTGCTGAAATAAACCTTGGTTTTGTTCTCCTCCAACCTTCAACACAAATTCATGGCAAACATCCCTCCTTACTGTCTTTCTGAAAACGATATAATAATTCTTCCCTAGCCATCAGTACTAAAGTACTAAAACTGAAGTCCTTTCTGTTGTGAAAGCAAAAGCTGAATGATATATAGCAGTTTAGAATTAACATGCTAATGAATTCTCTGAAATAATTGAATCTAAGGTTACAGTCAATGGCACTAATTGTCTCAGGGATAGGTTATTACAAAAAAAGGATAATTAGAATCACTTCTGCAAACAAAATCCTTTGTTACTAATTAAGGTGAAAATTAACTGTCAATCATGCTTACCAGAGGCAAATTCAAGATTTACCTGATAATGATGTAATATGCATGGTGGTGAACGGTGCCACAGCCAGCTGTCATCCCGTGCAGACCAGCTTGCCCCCGGTGTCTCCTAATGCCCACCCTGCCTCTTCTCCCATCTTCAGCAAGCACAAGGGCTCCAGGATGGGCTTGCTGGTGAAGCAGCTCACTCCAGGTACCCTGCAGGAGTGCAGCCTCTGCCTCACACCCCCCTCTGCAAACACACCAGCTCAATGTGCTACAATCTCTAAACCTCACAGAAGAAACTTGCGTATTAGACTTCAGCTTCAAGTCCCAGCAAAGTGTGAATTATTATCCCACAGTGACCATCTAAATCTCATAATAGCAATATGTGATGATAATACCTACATTGTAGATCCTTTTTCCAATACTAAAAAGGACATAATGATCAAGCTAGTAGGTATAAGCCTGATGACTCTGCTAAGATTTTCAATATTTGAAACAAAATTGGTATGGGTGTGTCCATACTTCCTGACTGCTCCAAGTGCAGGATTTATTGTTCTCCCTTATGTTTTTAACTCCTGCTATGGTTGGAGAGAGCATCTCTTGCATGCAATATGCATTAATGTATCTTCTCTGTCTTTGAGCTTTCTAGAAAACAATATGTGGCTACAGGAACTATTCCTTACTCAGTTTCACCTAATGACAGGCAGTGTTTCATAGATTATTCCAGTGCTGGAAAAAGAAGAAAAATTAAGAATTTTAATGGATGCAAGGATACAAAACACAGATGGCTACTAGTGGAAAGAGCTACTAATTCCCTTGGGCAAAATCAACGGCATCATTGAATCACCTCTGTGGGGAAAATGAAAAAAAAATAAAAAGAAAAAAAAAACACCAAAAAACTAACAAAAATTCCCAAATTCCCTGCAAAACCAGTCTCAGAAGAAAGTGCCTTGCTTTGATATAGTTGTTCAAATGCAAATACAGACCTGGACCATCTGCAGGCTCTGCTGAGTTCAGCAAGAGATAGATAATAGTTCTTACAAATGAGGATCAGATCCAAGGACCAGCTGACTGGCCAGTGGAAGCAACAGAGAGAGGAGACCTTTATTTCTCAGAATTTTAAAAGTGTGAATCAAAGACCAGTGAAAACAGTGTAAGTCTAGTGACCTCACTGGGCTTTGCCAAGATGCTCATTTCCATGTCACTCCATACAACTTCTGAAGTATTGGTCCCATCCCAGAAACTGGGCCCTGGAACAAGTTTTCCTGAGTTTGGAAAAAAGTTAGTAATTTTTTGTCAGTTTTGTTTTCTTTGAATTTCATCAGTAAATTCTTTGTCTGTAGGGAAATACTCTGAGTATTTGTTGTTTGTAATGTCTCTGGGTAAGACAGTGTGAGAAAGCTGCACAGACTGTGTTCAGTGAGCTGACTCATAACATCCTTCAGCTTCCTCCCTGGTACCTTACCTGAGCCTGGCAACTCTGGCTGTACTTGGAGTCACTCTCTGAAAGTGTTGTCGTCTGGAAAATGGGTCAACTAGTTGCTTTAGGTAGACATTACTCAATATGACATTACTGAAATGTCAAAAAACATTTGTGCAAGTATGAAGTGTAATTTGTAGAGAGCCAGTAAATGGGGGCACAGTAAAAGTTTTGGCTCAGCTTCAGAGCTCAGTTTTCACTGAGGTGTTTAAACAAGAAACATTTTTCAGTAGTGCACAATGCCCTCCTACTGTGTTAATTGACTTGAAAATTTGGTGGTGTGACTTTGTGCTTAACTGGGCATTGAGTGGTTCTGAAACGCCAATTTTCTTGTTACCCTTTGAAGCCTTGGGGAGTAAAATCACAAAAGCCCTGTGATGATTAACATCTTCCTCCCTGGTTTAATGGTCTTGAGTCACAGTGTGCAGCTGGAGCAAAGACAACCCATGCTGGTACTGACACTGGTTGTGTCCTGATGCTGTCACTAAAGCAGCATCTTGTCTGTGACTGAAGTCATGTTAAAGAAGACCAAAGCTTGCCTTCAACTGGCATGTCTTTGTAAGCAGGAGATATTTGCAGTAAATTGCAAAATTTATCAAATCAGCTGTGGCTCAGTTCCTGTGCCTTCTTGCCCTTACCCAAGAGTAATCACAGTTCCTGATTACTCCTGGTACTGCACAGAAAAATGGGGTTCTTCAGCCTACCAAAATACTGCTGAATCCTTACCCGCAAGGTACATCATGCCATGTCCCTGTTCTCCCCTTTTCATGGGTGGGGTCAGAAGGATGGCAGAATTAATTAGCTTCCCTAACCCTTCTAGAACAAAACAAAGCTTAAAAATGAGACCAGGAAACATTGCCTCTTCACATACATACTTGGAAAATTAAAGAATGCTGGTGAAATTGCTGTCTCAGATGTTCAGATGTGACATTCACACACACCTTTCTGCCATTTGAAGAGCACTGGCCCATGTGTAGATTATCTCCATAGCACGGCAGAGTCCCTCGTGGAAGGGAAAAAATCCTCTAGAAAATACTCCTACGCCTGTGTGACCAGCACTCATGGGCTGCCCTCTCCCAGTCCTTGTGCTCAGGAACTCTTTAATTAAAGCCAAGCCATGTGCTCCAACAGCTGTGTTTACTAGAGCAACGGTGGCTTGCCCTCTAAAACTAGTTCTTAGTTGTCAGCTGTGTTTATACAGATATGGGAAACTTCATGGGGCAAACCATTTGCCAAATACCCTGTGAATTCAGCTATTTTCCCTGTGCTAACCCTGACATTACCTAGTTTTAAACTTCAAGACATCTGTATGACAGAGCTGCAGACAAATCCTCAACTAAAAGTTCAGCCTTGAAAGCAATTCTTTGGCAAGCACGTATATACTGAACACAAAGGACACCCTGCCTAGTATTTCTTTGCTTTGGATCACAAATCAAAGCCACTTTCTTGTTCAGCCGCTGCTATTTTGGGAACAGCTCTCTTCCTCCTCTTAGGAGGGAGGTTCACAAGGAGGAAGAGGCAGGAGGTCACATCATCCTGCATGGTATAAGCAGGGTGTCTGAGAACATCCCAGCTCTGAAGTAAGCAAATTCATATCTTTTCATTACCTGGAGCCCCTAAATTCAACGTATTAGCAATGCTTAGTGAGTGTGTCACAGGCAGAAGCATACAGGAGATACAGAAAGTCTGGCCCATTATTCCCTCTGGATTCTCTTAAAATATGGATAATTGACATCCTAAACCCAAATAGTGCTGTGCAAGAATTGTGACCAAAGCAGCACTGATAGCACAGCAGCATCTCAACTATTACTGAACACTGAGGCACAGCACCAAGGCTTTTTCTGCTTCTCCTGCTGCCCTCAGTCAGTCAATAGGGAAAAGGCAAGAATAACAGGCAGGACAAACACACAGGGTAAGAAACATGCCGGTGCAGAATCCTGCAGGAAGGAATCTATGATCATCACGGATTATAGATGAAATGTGAATCGACTCATGATGCTGCTGCAAAATATCAGCTGGAGAGAATGCAGAGGGGAATGATCTGAGGTCTCAAAACTGCTTAGGAAAAACAGGTGAGAGAACAATTTAGTCTAAGGAAAGTCAGACTAAGGAGATCAGGTATAGATGTAACAGAGGGGAAAAGCAGTGAACATTAACACTATAGGGCTCTTCTCAGAGGCATTTAGACATGCTAAATATTGAACTCTGTCAGGATTATGCTCCAAGTCACTCACCCTACTACTGAAAACAAAGCCATGTTCTTAAATTACAGCTAAACACTCATACAAGATAATGGCTTCTAGAAAGTCAGAAGCATCATCTCAATAGAAGAAGCAAGCTTCTGCTCTATGAACAGACCTAAATTCAGAGCAACTCAAATCACACCTCGGGATTTTAACTCCAATTCAACCCATGTCTATGCAAATGATTCCAACAGGACTGCCACGTTTTCTACAAATGAAAAGAACAGAACAATCTTGCTCACCTGCAGCAACAGGCAGTCTCATTATACATTCCACATCAAGTACCTCTCAACAACTTACTGGGACATGATGGCTAAAAATTTGAGCAAGCATCTTCAAGGAATTTATCATTCTGATAACGTTTGAGGTACAGAAGTCAAGCGTTAATAGACCTGCTGCAGTGTAAAAGAGCAGGAAGTCTCGGACCTTTCAGTTCAAAGGGAATGCTAACACAAAGTCCTTTTGATCTGGTGATGACCTGCAAATCTGCACTTATCCGTTCACTCTGCTGACACCCAAGACAGTCAAGAAGAAAAACCTCATGACAAGCGACTTGGCAAGGCAGATGATTACAGGATACACAACAGAAAAATCACACAGCTGTAGTAAGTTTATAGCGATCTTTTCCCAGTACGTTTCTTAATAATTGCAACAATTTATCTTTTTCATGATGTTTCAATTAGACCAGATCCCAGAACATGTGAAATCAAGGAAAATCTGCTGATCTCAGGAACTCAGGACTAGTTTCTTCGGAAGTGATTTGTGTTTCGCTCTGCATTGCAGGTTAAACTTGTTAATCAAAGCACTGGTGACACTATCAGAAAGACAATGTGACATTTCGATGCCATTCCACCAGTTTAAAAAATACTCCATGAAGAAGTTGACCTTTTCTCAGTCAAAATATAAATGCCAAAGTTGCAAGAATTTATGTTTCAATTACTGTCACCTTGATACTGAAAAATGCTGTAAGCACTACGCTTAAAACGTTACCAAGACCAGATGTATTTCAAAGGCAATCTTCCCTTTCAGTATGGATTCTTCATTCTGAAATGCAATGGGATCCTATGCAGCTTTTCCTCATAAATGTGACAATACTGGGGATTAAGATTCACTTTAAAGAGGGAAGGACTATGAAAATGTTGGGGAAGGGCAGCAGCACCAGGTACTTGCCTGAGGACAAGGAGAGGCTCTTGGCCACGGTCTGGTTGTGGCGATTAGTGCCCCTCAGTCCGGCAAAGAGAGAACAGGTCTGGGTTCCACTACACTGGCAAAGTTCCTGCCAGCGCTGTAGGGAATGCTGCCAGCCAGAGGCAGAAGGGACAGGCAGTAGCAGCAGGGAAGAGGGTTCCCTACTTCCTGGGGAACAAGTGTCTTTCTTACCCTCTTCCCAAGCTTCCCACTTTTGCCAGAAAATGTGCTTCCAAATGAGTTCCCTAGGAAGCAGAAAATAACATCCAAACCCCTAATTTTTAAAACTCAGCCTGGAGCAACCACAGAAAAGTTCTGGTTGAGAGGAAATGCTGTAAGGAATAAATGATCCAAAGTCCCTGCTGCTCTTTAAAGACATTTTTCCTTTTGCTTTCCTTTTCCTTTGAACTGAATGAGGCTACAAGTCCAGCTTGTCAAAAGAGTAGTCAATATTGCTCTTGAAAGCTCACCAGAACTGAAACTTTACACAGGCTCAATTCTATTTCAGTTCCATTTGATATTCCAGATCAGGATTCTTCTCTGCACAGGTGAATGGCAAATGTTTAATTCATCCCTCTGTGTCACTGTATGTCTGTCTCATTATCCATATACCCATGAAGTTACAGGATATTCACAATCATGATATATGAGCCCCTGCCCTTCAGGGAAAGGATTGCTACTTCTAACATAGGGTTTTGGCGCAGGGGGAAAAAAAAAACCAAAAAAAACCAAAAAAACCCCCAAAAAAACCCACAAGAATTTATACCAAAGTGTGTGAAGATCCCTAAATTTCAGTTATTGCTTCCATTTCCCACTTGCAGTGCTAAGTGACAGCATAAAACCCTTAGACAGATGCATAATAATTTATTAATTACCTCTAATATAGACAGAAGGCCTTGGACATAGATATGATACAAGGAAACTGTCATGAATCACCACCACAGATTAAGAAACATCTGGTTTTTTGCTTCCTCTTCTCACTCATTCCATCTTTTTCATTTCCTATTCTTTCAACTCGTGGTAGCAATGCTGAATACTAACAAGACACATGTATTTAACTGTGCTCACTCATTTCCATGCTAATTAATTCAGGTTCTGATATATGCATTTTGTACAGGTTTGATAAATCCCTCTTAAACTGGTAATTTGAGCCCAAATCCTCTCCCAGGGCAGAGAGAATCATTCAGCTTCTGGCCATCTCTGCCTATGATGTCAGTGCAGGGATTATTTTAATTAAAATATAGGTGAGAAAATCAATCAAAAGTTATCAAACAGGCCAGATCACCCCATTACCTGTAGCCAGTATATATATGTGGGATTCTAATCCAATTTATGAAGCTTTCAAGCCAGTAAACCAATTAATTTTAAATGCATTTCAGTCAAGATGAAAAACTACTTTGTCTTGTGCTTTGTTTTTTAAGGTACAAGATGAATAAGTCACAGAAGACAACAGAAAAGCATTTTCTTCTTGTTTTTGTTTTTTAATGACACAAATGCAGTGATTACTCCTAAATGATATCCATCAGAAGTCTCCTGGGAGTTTATATACAACTTTAACAATAGTTAAAGTACCTCAAATACTTTGAGAGTGATGTTAGCAGATTGTTTTTCTGCTGTTATATGTTTTCATTCTGACACATTAAGCCATGAAACAGAGGGAATCAACTATGATCCCACTGTGTTCTCCTTGGTGCCTTGCCACTCAGAGATGCCAGAAGCTCCCAAAGCTTTCAAGGGCACAGTAAATATTCAGGAAAAGATATTGAAACTATTAGATATGGGACCACTATGCAAGTACATAGAATATAATTACCTGCCATCAGGTATTTCACTGAGCTCAAGACTGTAATTACTTTGGGTTATGTTACAATTTTAAAAAATAGGGAAAAAACGGAGTCATGCAGCAAAAAAAAGTTCTTCACTATAGAGTATTAAGTGAAAGTACTGAAAAAGAGAATAGTGTACAATTAGACATAACATGCATCCAAGCAGATATTTATAGTCTTCAGGACAGTAAGACACACTAGAAGCAAAAACCTGCCTAAATACAACAAAAGTCACCATCAGTTTGGTGCACCAGAGGGTAATTTCATTTTTCATCACCAAAAATGGTTATTCAATTGTAATATATTCCATTCTTCTGAGCCTTTTTTCCCCAGTTTTTCAGTTTGTTTTTTCATCAGGGAGAACAAAAATAGGAGAAGGAAGGAAAACAAGAACAACCAAAAAAGTCTGTCTCACACAGCATAAAATGTGGTTCAGAGTAAAAGTAGTCAGGAATCAGAGGAGAAGGAAAAAAAAAATCCTATTTTTATGCCAAAGACATACCATAAAATAATAGTTTAAGGACTGCCTATATTCATAACCTCCATTTCAGTACAAATGCTGCATTCATAAAAAGAAATATAGGATGGTAGGGATGGATTTATCACTGGAATCTGCACACTGCCATAAAGAATGTCCTCTATTAGTGACAACAGCTGTTGGTTTAATAACCCTAGAAAAGATCATTAAATTCCTTCAAATTTCCCATAAACAGATGGAAGAAATGCAAAAGTGTTAAAACATATGGGAGAACATATTGGAATTCAGCAGCCTCCTGGAGCGGCCAGGAATCCCAACACTGCAGCCTCCAGGCTGACACAGGTCTCCCCACAGCTCTGGAGGTGGCTGTGGAAGTGATGGAAATTCTGGGAGATGGTGGAGTGGGCTGGATGTCCAGGGGCAGGGGTTGCTCTGACAGTTCACCCTCATGGCCTTTGCAGGCACAGATTTCCTCCCCACCCTATTTCCTTGGGAAGTTCTTTGCACCCAGAAGTTCAGGACATGCAGCATTTTAACACACAGGGGAACCCTTTCCCCCAAGAGCTAGAGCAAACCTGTGACTGTGGATCACCTCTACTTCCTAGAACAAGAAAAAATTCATTTAGGAAATGGGAACTCCCCAACGCCTTGAAAGAAAAATCACAACAGGTCCCAGATGAAATGTTCCTGTGAGGCTTTCTTTTCTTGTGCTGCAGTAAATCCCCCAGGCTGGGACTCCCAGGACAGAGTGGTATTATTTCTGCACTATAATTTTAAAACTGACCAGGCATGCACAAGGACACACAAACATGAGCAAAGTCATCATGACATGCCAAGGAGCAGTGATGTGGGTCTTGACCTGTGTAGGAGTTTTATGTAACAATTTTCCTGCAATAATCTAAAAGTTCTGAGAGAAGGGGGAACAAAAAGTAGTCATCGAGTCACTGCCACTATCAAACTCCATTTTACTGTCCATGACACCTTGGAGAAATGCCTATTTATTTATCTCCTGATTAGGAGCCCACCCACCCCCTCACATCTCAGCTCCCTTCTTCCTCTCAGAAAACTCTGGGAACTGGAGGTTCAAGGAGAAACAGCAAGTGCTGCAAGATTTTAAATAAAAATTGCAAGACGTGTCAGCCCTGCTACTCGAATGTTTTCCTGTTTGCAAAACTGAGCCCTGTGTGCTCCACCATGGTTCTTACCTCCAGACAGGATGTCACAACCAGGCCCAGCATCCCAGCTCTCACAAATCATACCTGCAATGTCCCTTCTCAATGTCCCTTCTCCAGAGACACAAGTTCCTTTTCAAGAGGAACCTTGCTCTAGTTTCAGCATGTTTCCAGGACTGAAATTCTTGCACAAGATTAAGAAAACAAAACCAAAAAACAAACAAAATAATCCCAATGCTCCTCTAATAAAATCTACATGAGATAATGCAATTTTTATAGTGCATGAAAATAACAATAAAGATTCAAGCTCTTGTAGAAATCAATGGTTCACCTATTTCAAAAGCTTATGTGGAAACAGTATTTCCTTAAACTAATACAATACATTGAAGTGAAAGTTGTAATTTTACTAAAATTACATCAATAGAGTAGTCACATTCCTCCATACAAAACTCTGAAATTTTAAAACATGGTTCATAAATACAAAAACAGTGAACAAAATAACTTCTTTTTTGATAATTAAACAGTTAGCAGCTAAATTGCATTGTAATTGATTGGACTGCTTTTTAAATGAAATTTAGTCACTAGGAAATGGCTTTTTTCTTCAATAAACCCTGTGTGCCTTGGGGTCATTTAAAGAGCAAGTTGCCTTCCTGAGTTCTGCCACAGAGATTGAGCTTTCTGTAAGAAAAGTCACATTGCCCAGCAAAGGAGCCCCGTGAGGCTCAGCCCTGGGGGCAGATGCAGGTGTGCACTCAAGGCAGGTGCAGGGGGGCACAGGGGGTGCAGGTGGGTGCTCCCCACTGTCCCAGGAAATGAACTCACACCCTGCCAGCTCTGCTGTCTGCTTGGCTGATGCTGGGGTGGATCCAGCAGAGGCCTCAGCCTGGACAGTCTAAACAGACAAAACAACGTGAGAGAAAGTACCGCAGTGTCTTTTTAAAGATGTATTATTTCAGACCTAATGTACTACTATGATTAATGCAGTGTGCAAAAATATAAAGTAGCCTTTCTTCCACACTAGAAAGGCCATTAAAATATTTGCTTTCAAGGATATAGGAAACAGTCTAAAAGAAATCTCATCCAGCTACCTTAAGAGCACTGAGTAAGCACATATTAAATGTAAATTATCATTTCACAACGATTAGTTAATGGAATTTTCCAAATGCTACAGGAAAAAAAGATTTTGAAGAATCCTGGTTATTGCAAACAACCTATTATGTACAACAACACATGCATTATACAGTTAAGTCAGATTTTTATTGTTTCGTTTCCAAGATTTCTATTGATGTGACTTGGACTGCAATATAAACAGCAGTGATGGCAATCATTTGTTGCTGCCATAGCAACAGAGAAAATTAAAAGGGCAAACACTGAAGCTGAAGTGTCATCACAGTTGTAGCTTATAATTGCCTGACAGTAAAATGCTGTATGTAGGGTGGCAGCAGCACTTGCAGGTATCTGTGAAGAAGGTTTGCTTGCAGAGATAAAAGTCATTTAGGTCAGGTTCTGAAATCAAGAACAAGCACCAGCTCTCATTTTTCTACAGTTTCTTCTATCTTTTTTTCCTTTCTCTCATGTAGGTAGATTTTAAAAAAATAGTTCAGAGCAATCTTATGGAGATTTAAGCTATGTCTCCATTCTCCAGGCTTCTACTTTGGAGCTCAGACATAACTATTATTCGCCACTTCTGTTCTGGATTTTAGAATGTGGCAGAGAACAGAGTCCCCACTATTTATGCAGTTGCATGATATGAGTTTCCACAGCTCAGGGATGAATTTGCTTCTGCTCTGCTGCCTCCCCAGTTTGCCATCCCTTGGAGACATTTCTGCCTACCTTAGTCCACTCACTCCCCCCCACTGGCTACTTGCATTTTTACTGCATTTCTTTCTGAATTTCAGGGACATGTGTTCATATACCATAGGAGAAGATGGCGCTGGTCATCTATCTAATACTTTATTTACTTTTTGCAGGTTTTTTTCTAAATAATAAAAAAATACTTGAGCTCAAGTTTCTGCCAAATTTCATCCCAATGTGACTCAGCTCAAGACATCCAGAAAGCCCTTCAACGGCAAATGAAAAGATGTCAGTCATGAGGTACTACACAAGTTACATTGTTGGATATGGTTCATAAAATATGTGCTGTTTGTTTTAGCATGCTTGGGTGGTGTGGGGGCCTTGTGTTGGCTCAACAGATGACTTTTACCCTCTGGATTATTGAAAATCCACACCCATAGAAGACAACAGTAAGACAATGAGATCCTGTGTTGTCTTTTGCAACAGAACCATTGAGAAGCAGCAGTGGGCAAATTCAAAAACAGGTCATTCAGCTTCTCCCCATCAGCTCACTGCAGGATACAGTCAGTTTAATTTCCTCATTTAGTTCCTTCTGCTTCCCATAACATTGCTTTCGAATCACAACAGTGTCTGGGAGTAGGATATGCCAGCTGGCTTTGCAATGTTTTGTGTACACACAAAAATCCTGTATTCAAATGAGATTAACCTTTGAGCAGAATTAATACACACACCGTGCACAGCATAGTGAGGAGCAGTCATCAGCAGACAGCACCTAGGAAATGGACAAATGTGAGGTGTCCTCCATTCTGGTGCTTCAGAGATTGGTGTTAAAAGTGTCACTACAACAAAGGATTGTTTAAAAAAAATACCATATGCAGAGACATGTAGGTAACGGTTTACTAGGGAAGGAGGGTCATACAGAAATGGATTGCATCCTGCCACTGCCAAAGTAAATAATATGACTTAAGCTTCAGGGTAAAATACTGAAATCTCAGAGTATTTGAAACCTCAGCAGTGCTTCAAGAGTGTGATGCCATGTCCTCTGAGTAGCTGTCCCGGTAAGGCTGAGCTTCCTTTTCTTGCACAGAAATGTATTTTTAATCTGATAATAGTTTTGTGCTTAGTAAATACAGCCCATCTATTTGTTTTAAGAAACAGACAGTAACAAAAAAAATCCTCATTTATCTAGCGGAATGACGGCACACTTAATTTCCTGGCTTCTCCAATATCTTCCAGTTCCATCTCCTGGGGCAAATCCAGACCGAGCTCTACGATCCTGCCCTGCCGCGCAGGGAAGAGCACGCTGGGCCTTTATTGCCATCTAGTGACCCAAGCGAGAGCATCGGCACACGAACACATCGGGAATTTGGAAACCCACAAGGGCTGCTTCTCTCGCCCTCTTACCGCATCCCTTTCGGACGGTGGGCCGCAGGTTTGTGGACGTGTGGGAACTGCCGCTCTCATACAGCCCGGCCGCTCTGCAAAGGAACCGGCCCTTCACCCTCCCGCTGGAGCCGGCAGCTTAGACAGAGGCCGCTCACAACACCAAAGAGCCTTGGTTGGTCCCCAAGGACCACACCGGGCTTGGGAGCAGGGACGCCGTGCTGGACAGCACATCTAGCCCCACAGTGACGTTTGGGGTGGCATCAAATGGTCACAGCCATCTCCTCACCCTGGGAGAAGTACAGAGACAGATTGCTTACAGGCGTTTTGAAGATCCATCAGAGATGTATTTTGTTTTGGAGCCTCTCTTGGTGCTGAGACAGGCTCCTGGCAGCTGGTACACCTGCACACATGGCACAGAGGTGCCGGGGGGCTGCAGAGCGCTCCGGACCATGGACATCGGGGTTGCTGCTCCCTTTTTCCAGATGATGTTGTCTTTGACCCAGCTGGGACCTGACATTACGAATTACCGAACCGTCCCGTGCCCGGGCTGGCCTGGCTGCTCCCGCCTCTCCTGCCCCCCGAGCCCGAGCCC
>VYXD01016018.1:0-28741 GCA_013397195.1 Hylia prasina
AAGTAGCCATCAATTCTCACAAACAAATTAAAAACCTTTGTTTTTTGTGAAATAGAATTGTGCTTTTGCTTCTGTCAAGGACACAACCTAAAAATTGTGTTCTGGTGGCTCGACTTCTTTGTAGTTGCTGGTTTGCTGCTGTAAGGTCACTGTACATGCAACAACAGTGGGCACACATTTTCATTAATGAAAGCTTTTCACAAATGCAGACTAAAGGTTTTGGCAGTATGGACTTCTTGCATGAAATTAAGCATCCAACAGAAAAAAACTCCTCAAAGGAAAGAATCTCTTCTCTCCTGTTGCATGAGATTATGAAAAAAATGTTCAGTTTAAACTGATAAATAAAACCCCCATGAATATAAATTATTGAACTTTACTTTGAAAACCCATTAGTGTTAACTATAATGACCAATTTATCATCCTTTTTCTTATTCAATAGAAAGAGTATGGCAAGTATTTCTGTACCATGGTGAAGTACAGAAATTGGGAGAGATGTTTGTTGGGAAGTCAAGTTGCTTGTCAGAGTGGGGGAGAGCAAAAACTGCAAAGAAAACCAGACCAAGGTTTTCATATTTTCCAACAAGAATATCAGGAGCTAAAACTTCTCTGGCTCAAAGTCTAGGAAGCTTGTGTTACTGAAGATCAGCCTTTATTGTCATTGTCCTCTTCTGCAGCTAATAAATGCAACACCATGTTTTTATTTTTGTCCTTTTGCTGTCAAGAAATAAAAATGCGCTTTCAGAAAACATTGGCTAAAGGCTGATGAGTGCGTGGGGCTGATTTTTTTTTTTATAGTGGACTTTAGAGAAACTGTCCCCTACCCCATTTTTTCAATCTTGGTGTTCACAGGTATAATGAATGAACACTAGGCGTATGCCTGGAATTCACTCCTAGCATGCAGCTTTAACTGGTAAAATCATCTTAGTCTCTAGGGTACAGAACTCTTTATCATGCTCATTCTTATGAAGGAGAAAAAGGATGATAAACTGGTCAGCATTAATAGGTTTTAAAACTCAGGCTCATTATTTGATATTCAGGGTTTTAAGTAGCAAATTAAATTACTGTCTTTAAAACTAAGAGTCTTCAGGTAAAGTGTAAGAGCACACAACAGGGTGGGAGAGGCCTGTGGAAATATTGCAAAAGTTACATAATTTGTAATAAAGTCCTAAATTTTTTTTCTACAATAGCACATTATGATTCCAACTTTATTATAATTCCTATTTTAAGGTAACATAGTTGAATAACTTATTCATGTTATAGGGAATAGAGGAAGAAATGCCACTTATCAAAGAAAAGTTGTCATATGTATTCAAATTTGGTTATCTGTGGTCCCTTTTGGCACCTCTGCTCATCTTTGTTGATGAGATGCAAGACCACTCACAGGGAAAACTTGATTTTCAAACACAACTGTTTAATGTGTTTTTGTGCAGCTGTTCAGTATCTCACGAAACAGATCCCACTGTCTTCTTGCTGAAGTTAGTGACACATTCATGTGTCTGATATCAGAGATTTGCATGTCTCAGGACTGTTAGCGGTGAAGGAGCAAATGGCAGTGGTATTACTTGCTGAGCAGAATGACAAAGTACTATGACTTGGATTTCTGCGGTCATTAAGAGGTAAATAAGTTTTTGAGTGAAGGGGAATAGAAGGGACAAATAGACAGACACACAAATGTGTAAATCAATTCTCATTATCCTCAGGATTCCTTTGGTACGCTTAACACTGTTCTCAGCCAGTAAAATTTTCAATGCTTAAAAAATTATATGAAGTTTGCTGGGATTATCTGGGTTGTGATCTAGCATACAATTTCCTGTTCAAGCTTTATACTGCATGTGTTTCTGATTAACTACTTGGGATTTTCTTTTTCCTTAGATTTTAATAGATAAGACTGACTCAATGTTATGGAGGCACATGATTCACATGTTCACATAAAACTGCATGTGTCTCCAGATTTACAGAATGTTACTTGAAGGTTGATTGGCATGAAAATACACCTAATAATCCATCCTTTTAGAAATTTAGCAAAAATATGGGGAAGGAAATGGAACTAGGAGGATGCTCAAAATCTTTGCACTCAAGATGTAAATTGAAGCATCTGTGAATTCAGATGCCTGAACCACATGATCTCTTCTTTTGTTGTTCAGTTATCACCTAGAATGACCAGTGCCACAGAAACATATCATGACCTGGTCAGAGAAATTACAATATTATTCATGACTAATTAATTATTGATAATTTAAAAATATCTAAAAATTGTAATAGTAGGGATTTGTAATGGTAGTAATTGTAACCTGGATTCCAATGTGCCTTAGGAGGGACTAAGGACTTGGTTGTTTTCTTGGCTACTTGCAACACTAAGTAATTTCATAAGTGAAGTGCTAAAAGAATTAGGGAAATATGTAAGCTGCTGTAAGCTACTTACTTCTACATTTTATGCATGCAATTTGGATTTTCCTTCATCTCATGACCTTATTGCCACAGAGCTCTTCAGTCTGCACTTCCCAACATTCAGATCAGAGCTCTATTCATCTCTGTCAAACTGTATACTGAAGTAGAAAATATTTGGGTCTTTATTTTTTCCCCTTTTTTAATATTAAAAAATGTGGGAAATGCATCTAGATCTGTTTTATTATCAACAAGAAAAAGCTGGCCAAGTATTGAGGAGAGAATTCACAGCATTATATTGATATTCAGTAAGGGTGGTTTAAGCTTACTGGTATTATTACTCCTATAATTATTTTCTTCTTTGAGAGAGTTCTTTGAAGGTGAACTTTACTTTTAAGTTTTATCTAAATCTACTAGGAATTTGACTTTAATATCACATTACTCCTCTTATAAAACAAGTCTTAATGAGTCTGTTTATGTTCTGATTTGCCAGAGCTTCTTTATAATGTTTAAGTAGGTACCTTTTACTGCATGCTATATTGAGGGTCTTGGGTCAGGGATTAATGTATAACTCAGTTCTCCCTTTCTAGTATTTGCCTATCCCTCTTTCAAGTTATAATTTTTTTACTGCCATTTACAGTGTGGTCATCTGTATTCACTGAAATAGGGACTCCACATAAATCCTCCTTTTGCCTACTTGAGTCTGCTTGTGTTTCTGCTCAGGTTTCATTGACTTTATTGTGGAACCCACCTTTACTGTGCTGACTGACATGACAGAGAAAATTGTGACTCCGCTAATTGATGAAGCTTCCCACGCTGGCATGTCTGGATTTAGGCGTTCCAGGTGAATAACCTTGCACCCTCTCTCTTCACCCTACACGAGCTGCCACTGCAATCAACTGCCCTGGTTTCTCCTCTACAGCGTATGTCTTTTTTGTGGCTTAAAGACTCATATCTGCATTGTCAACACCGCAGCCCACCTCGTGAGGTCACTTTGTGCAGGGAAAGTCCAGCCTAGAGGAGGTCCAAGAGGGAGGAGGGTGGCATCAGCCTGAGTCATGCCTTCTAAGGCAAGGAACACAAATGGTTGTAGCCATGAAATCAGACACACTTTCAGTGCTTTCTTAGTCACTAATATCAGAGAGAAGGCAATGAGAGTAATTGGGAGGCACTTGTTTCTTCATGCCTAGAAGTATAAATGGGATTGAAACACAAATGATGGTTTGAATGAATAAGCACAGTTTTGTGACAGTATTTACGGCTATGCAAATGTGTGAAGAACCACCACAATTCACCTGGAGTTTAGGCATAGGAAGTCTAGGCCCATTCAACCTGCACTGCTGTTTTAGAGCTACTGCTCTTTCAGTAGTTTAATTTACAAGGCATATCTTGGGATTCAAATGTCACATGACTAGTGCTCCCTAGAATAGGGCTATCAAGTCAGGATTTGCTCTTCCAGGTGACTTTGCTCTTGGGTAAACAAAGACCAAACACTAATATCTTTCTATGTCAATAACCTTGCTGCCTTTATTAAAATGCTCACAATAAAGCATCAAAAGTCAGTTGTAGGATCTATATCAGAAATGAATGCCTGAGCCTCAGCTGAGGTCACCAAGCCCTTGACAGATACTGACCTGTGCCTAATACCTCCCACTTGTGAAATTGTAACATATCTGATTTCTAGAATTGTCTAGCTCTCCAGTAATATTTAAGGAGTGGAGATACACACAAAAAAAAAGTAGTTACAGCACTTCGAGTGATTCTATTTCTTAGTGAGCATGAAAAAAATAGAAAGGGAAAAGGACCCCCTTATTTCTAATACTGGCTCAGGTTGTACTCTTTGCTTTAACATTGGTTGGCCTAGGGTGGGAGAGAGGGGAAGGATAAGGATTCAAGCTTAGTTTTTCCAGGGTAGCTCTGTTATCTGACTTTCAACAATTATTTTTTCTTTGCTGTATTTGAGTGTATGGAATGCTGATTTCTTTTGTGTTTTGTGATATTGTGTCCCAGTTTGAATAGCATCAATCCCTCTGAAGTTAAAAGATCAAGTGTCAAGACCACTGAGTCCGAAGGAAGTGCCTCACTCAACTGCTCCATACTCACTGTGGACTTCAAATGTTTTAAAGGCACCTGGACTGAGGTGGTGCAGCAGAACAGGGAGAAATGGAAAGCACAAGCCAGCAAAGGTAACAGCTAGGCTTCTTAGTGAAAGAATAAAATTCTGTTGACCTCTTCTTCTTCAAGCTCATCATCAATCTAACCATTCTCAAACTGTTAATTTGAAAGAATCTACCTATTGAGTTCAACAACCCACTCTGAATTCAGGAAGATGGGGACATTGTGACTCATCTGTGCTTTATAGTCTTCTTACGCAGTGTAAGTGTACATAATGAAGAGAATGTGAACAATGGGAGGAGAAAAAATTTAAAGGGTATTCCCCTAAAGTCACAAAGCAGACTTAGTGGGTGCAAAAATAGTTGGAATGGTATTTGTAAACATAGGTTTATCAATTGTTCATTGTTGCAATAAGCCAACTGAGACTCCATTCTCTTTATGCAAGAAAAGCCAATTCTTTATTCACACAACTCATTTTATACAGTTTTTACAGTCCTTGTGTGCAACTTTAATTGGTTAATAGCTTTCTTGCCACTTACTCTATTGGTTAGTAAAAGATATTCTACTTGTCCATCAAATCTCTCTCTTCTTGGATTGTTTACATACTTTCTTTACAGATTCTTATTGACAAATCCCTTGTTATTGCAGGTGCATTTGTTTTTCAACCCAAGAATAGGTGGTTGTGCTAATGAGTTCTTATACCAAGATTGTTTTCGCATGGGAACTTGCAAATTGCTTAACTACACTTAGAATAGGCTAGCTATTAATTTAAGAGAGCAGGCCTGATTTTAAGAGGCCTTTCTTTTATAATTTTTCTATCTTCAAACAGCAATTCATTGGGGTTGAAAGGGGGTGGTAGTTTTAGAGATGGGTGGTAGCTGGGGGATAGTTCAGGGGAGAAGGATATTCTCTACTCACAGCTGTCATATTTCTGGTGATAATTTGGAAAATTAATCAGGAACTAAGCTCAAAATGTGTGTGATGTCATCAGTCCGAGAAGGACTGCAAACATTTCAAAAGAATATGAGGGCTGTGTTGGTTGAAGGTTGACCAGGGTTCAATACTATCATGAAACTGAAAAAAAATTCCTACTAACACCCCACCACCACTGAAAAAACCCAGCAAAGCAAAGGAAAACAAAGCAAAGCAAAGCAACACTCTGTCGACACACACACTAAAAAAACAGTCAAAAAACTTTGCTTCTAAGACCCCTCTGGCATACTTCTCATCTTTTCAGCAGTAACAAGGCCCTCAATGCTGTTCTATGTCCACTTTTGTGTTCACAGTTTTGGCCACTGCAGTTGAAAAAACATATAAACCAGTTGTAGACAATGCAGAGTACAAAAATGCAAATTGTGATAACTTGTTTTTAGCTAAGAAAGTGTATAGCTGAAAGCAATTTCTTGAAGACTACTGCAGCTGCAAAATAAGGAAACAATTTTTTACTCAAATACCAGGACCATTAAGAGAAGAAAAACTGGCAGTTTATCATAGACGTTGTTATTATGTCTAATAGGTTAGACATTAGTAAATCTCTGTTACTGGAGTTCTTTTGGAAATACTGAGAGCCATCTTTTGAGAATTATTTAGGTATAATTGTCCTTTAGCTCAAGGGTATGGATGATTGCCCAAGGTATCCTAGAGCCGCTGGGTGATTTATAGCAGATTTGGAGCAAAAGAAAGGAGGAATATTAGTGTTTTTTCTTTTCTTCATGAAACTGTGATACAATTTATTCTGTGATCTGAATGGTTGTTGCTCAATCCCTTACTTAATGGAGCTGTTTTATTTCATATAAATGGATTTCATATAAATTTGATTTTAATGTATTATATGGTTGTTTCTTTGGGGATTTGGCTTTGTTCTCCAAAGTGCCAGAGCAGATTTTTCCTCTCCAACTGAAAGGCCTGTATAAAGGTTCAGGAAATTATGTAGTATTCAAAAAAGGTTTTCCTTTGTGATTCAAACTTGCAGTTAAGGGAAAAACACTTTCTAGGCATTCCATTAAAATAAAAACAAAACTATAATTCAAAATCTGTTTATTTCCCAGGGACTTTTTTTTCTTCTTTTTATATGTTTTCTTTGCTTATGGTGCTTTTTTTTTTTTTCTGGTGGGTTTTATTTTTGGTGTGTTTTGGGTTTTGTTTGTTTGGTTTTGTTTTGTTGTGGGGGGTTTTGTTTGTTTTATTTAATATCTAGCAGTTCCTTATGTACCAAATTAAATCTAATCGAACAAACAAAGCATTTAACATGTTCATTGTCTTGTGGTATACGAGTGTTGAGTAAATGAAGTTACAAGTTACAATACAGGTAACTAGTTTTAAGAATTTAATTTTAACATGTACCATATATATTTTCTTGACTAATCATAAACTATATAAAAATCTTATGTGCAAGACAGATCTGTGGGGGACTTTTACTTTTTTACCTTTTAATTTCTGTGTTTCTGGGTACAATTAGCAGTACAAGCATGCAATTTTTTTTAATCCTGAAAGAGTTATACAAACATATGGCCCAGTATGCCTTTGTATGGGCTAAGGACTAAGGAACTGGTTTTGGACTCCAGACCACTTGCATCCATATCTTTCCTCAGCTGCTATTTTCTCTTGATTTGCAGCAGGTTTCTGCACCACCCTCCTTGGCTGTCTTGTAGCAAGGCCTACCACACAGCAGGGGCTTAAACTGCTGACCCTTGACAAACTGGTGTCTTGCAGTCAAGATACATTGCCAATAAAAACAATTATTATTAAGAGAATATAGAAACATTTCCTGTTTGTTGACAGTAAATAGAAATTGTGAATCAGAAAGGAAGGAACCTATATTGCTATTTTTGTAGGTCATACTATTATTTAATTATTTGTATAGTACTTATTCCCTTTGGTAATGGCAATTTCCCTGGAAGCCTCAGTGAGCTGTTTTTATCCAGAGTATGATATTTATAAAAAATTTCTCATACTGTGAGGGAAAAGTAAGTTTATTACTGATTGGAGGGGGTTTTTTGCCTAAATGATCATCATTAAAGAACAACAAACAAAAGAACTGACTAAACAAACACTCTGATGTACAAAGCACCATTTAGATAAAGTATTTTCTGACATTACTTTTGACAAGAGACACTTATCCAGTAGTGTTATAGCAAGCCCAGTTCTCCCGAGACAAAGTTCTGTACTGTGGTTCAGGTGCAGAATTAAGCTTTTTTTTTTCAGATCCCCAAATGAGAGGAATCCTTCTGTATGCCATGAGATTCTGAGATTAGCTCAGTTGGTTAGGGCATGGCCTTGACCTTTGTATGGCCCATTCACTTAAGAGTTGCACTTTATGGATCTCTTCCAGCTCAGAATATTCTGTGAAATCCGTGAAACATCCCTACAGCCTCCAGTAGCTAGTATCTCTTCTTGCCTTTTAAGAATTTTGAGGAACCGCTTTCTCAAAAGCCAACTTTATATGGTAAAAAAAGGACGTGCATAAAATACATTTAGGACACCCAGGGGGGTTATTTTCACAATATTTTGTTAAATGTCTTCCTATGTTCTTTTTTTGTTGTCAAAACACTTCCTATATTTATCTAAGTAAATTTGATTGCATGTGAAAATCTAAAGTAGATTTAGATACATGAGTTGTTTTTGTCAAATTGACTGATAGTTGTGATTTCTTTCCTTGTTTGGCTTCTTTCTTTGCTGAAGATGCAGAAGAAAAAGCTAAAAAAGAAGCAGAGGAGAATGCTTATCAGGGAACAGATGAAAAGGAAAGAGATGAACAGGATGGGAATCCAGGTGAAGATGTCATAGAAGCAAAGACAGAAAAGAGCAAAGAACCAAATCCTGGGGAAAGCAAAAGTGCAGATTCCAGTAAGAATCCTGTCAATGGCACTTGGCAAAGTGGTATGAGCAAACACCAAGGAAAAAACACACCTAGGACAGATAAGAAAATGTGTCTTCATCATAATGTGGGAGAAGAGAAACATGTCCAGAATGGTGAGTTCTCTTCTACTACTGAAACATAAATCTAGCCCTAAAACCAGCATCTCACCTCAGTGATGGGGGAATCTGATGTCCTGAAAAAGCATTCCTGGGCCCAGATTCTCTTCCTGAACATAGGCATAGTCACCTACATATGGGAATCGGAAACTAAATTAAATTCCAAGTAGTGTTCTTCTGTAGATGGGGTTCACCATCCCTGCTTGGAAAAAAGGAAAAATATTTTTTTCATGGAACTGAAGTAGCCTCTCACAATACACAGCAAGAAAAGCTGAAACAAATATTCCTGCTTCAGTGAACATCTTCATTGCTTGAGTAACTGACAGAGGAGAAGCCAAAGTTGGCTTATAAACTCATTTTAAATGCAATTAAAGGCATCTTTGATTTGAGCCTCAGATCAAAATATGTTTTGGAACAGAGACTTTTTCTCCTCTCTTTTTTTTAGTATTTATTTCATCTATCCTTCCTTTGCTCAGTTTATTTTTTTGCAAGGACAATCACTAGCCTTTATTTTTGGAGAGGTTTTTTGACAGAAATTTTATTCCAGATTTTTTTACTTGCTGTGGAACTGAGTTAAAATAAGAACCCCATTCTGCACCCAAAAAAGGTGGGAAATGTTTGAAAATTCCATTAAACATTAAAAAAACTTATTAAACCAAACAGAAGAGATCACTGTCTCTTGGCCATTTCACTGTCCTCTCCTGCACAGGTCCTGCTTCCTGGCGCCAATATCAAAAAATGGCAGTACATCCACAGATGTCTTGTCAAAAACATGGCTACTATCATGTAGACCAAAAGTAGCGGAAAAACTTAGAAGCCTCGTCTTAGAAATAAGACTGAATGAGCATTTAGGCTTTGAAAGTGTAGGTTCAAGCAGTGAGATTACATGGCAGGAGATGCAGAAATTCTGTTTAAACCATTCCTGATGTTATTCTCAAGGTTGTTGGTCTTTCCCAGTAATTCCTTTGTAATTAGAGTTTTTTTGGATTGGAAAGGCTGTGGGAATCAAAGCTGTCATTCTCTCTAATGTATGGGATATTTCTTGAGACAGTGTTACATGTGTGAATGGGAATGGGCCCTCAGGAAGACAAAAAGGTCAGGGACATACAAAATACGAGTTAGACTGCACCAGATTTTTCTTCTGCAATCCTTAGTTTTGCATGCTTCTAACAATATGGGGATTAAGTGTGCTTTAGTGACTTTGCTAGAACATTTTTTGTCGGTGTGTCTCTGCTGCAGGTGCTCTGAAAGGAATTATAATGATTTCTGAGAATTAGTGTCTTCCTCAGAAAAAGAAATTCAGTTCCTTTATTTATGGGGTAAGGCCTTTATGAGGAACAATCACTGCAGAGTCTCTGGGGACTGATGAAATCTTAACATTCATATCTCTAGATTTACCACAGCTTACTTTGTGTCTAGATGTTAACATCACATCTAATGTATTTGTCTTGTTATTTCCCTGCCTCTGTAATCCCTTTCAAAAATATCATTATGATTATTATTCTGCTCTGCTGGCAGTATGACATGGTAGATATTACATTACTCAAAAGTCCCTTTTCATAATATTCACTGAAATTCGGAAATTGTATGATCAGGTGAGTTTGAGAGATCGAACGCTGAAACAGTTCATGTGTAGATATTCAGCATTCTTTCCTGCACACATTTAGGGTCAAACAATTTGTTCATGCAATGGTCAAAAAAGCTTTGTTAGCTCATCATTACCATCAGCTTTATGATGGTGGAGGAAATGCAAGAATATTTTTGTGCTTAGCTATGTACATGTTTGTTTCAGTTCCTGAAGACTGCACCCTTTTTTTTTTTTTTTTTTTTTAAAAACCACCTTCATCAAACAGGCACCTAAACCCTGTTGGCTCTGCTCTCCTTCTGTACAAAGATGCCAAGTCAGTGGCAGTGTGATCAGCTGAGGAGGATGCTGCTTGTCCTGTATCATCTTGCATTCTGTTTTCAGCAGGTTTTCACCACACAGTGAGCTTAAGAAGATAAACATGAAAAGTTCTGAATAAAAACTGAACAGAACATGCTTTGGTTCCATCCTGTTAAATATTTTAGGGCTTGAAGACCACTCCTCTTTTATACTACGATGAAGCTGAATTAGAGAGAGAGAGATTGATCCACTACCATCCAAGAATAATGAATATGCTAATGGTTAAGTCACACTGTGGAAGAGGGAGAGCTTATTTGTCTACATTTTTTTTTTTGAGCTGTTCCAAAATTAAATATCTTCTGCCCATGAGTATTTTGAAGGCAGATCATATCCTCTTTAACACTCAATACCTTTAATCTTGATCAAAGGCTGGGAAGTATTTATAGTACCAAAAATAGTAGTACAAATGAAATATGCATCACTGTTATAGACCCTCACATTTACAGAATTCTGAAGTGAGACTTTTACAGCTCTTTGTGTTGAGGTGTGCATCACAAAAGTAAAAAGACCTTTCTTGCTGTTTGGACACTGCAGCTGAAATAGCTCTGTTCTGCCACAGCTTTCCATTTAAGTTTTTATTTGATCTAGCATTCGGCAGTCTCATTCAGTGAAGGAATGGTCTTGTAAGGTCTGATGTGATTTGCTCTATGGCTAATAGAGGACTGAAAAAGGAGTCACTCTTGGTTGACATTCCTGGCTTCATAAAATACATCCCATCTTAAGTTGCTATTTTCATTCTGCATGAACCATTGCTCTGCCAAAGGCCTTGATTTTTGGTTTGCTTTATAGATTCTAAGGGTAATGATCAATGCTAGGATGATTTTTCCCTGACAGCAACACAAACAAATCAGTGGATAAAGGAATCTGGTAAGAGAAAGTAAAGCAAAATTACATAGGCCTGTTCAGGGTATCGAAGATGGTTCTTTAAAACAGACTTATGATGAATCCTTGCAAGACCTTATTTCTTTGGAAAGCACAAATGTTTCATACTCCTGATTCTGAAATGAAGCTTATGATCAGATTTTTTTATGGCCTACATACAATCAGAGGAATTATGAGTTTGCATATGAACTTTAAAAGGTTTTGATAATTAGAAGAATTTTATAAGTAGATTTCAAAACTTGCTTATCTGTAGAAGTTGGGTAAATTTTTTCTGATGCTTTGTTCTATGAAAATGTGTTAATTAAGTTCTTTTTGAACTCAGACCTTTCCTCCTAAGGAACAGTATCTCCTTTGAGTGTTGCAATTTCATTGAGTTATAAGCATTAAAATGCACTCTGCAATGAAATGCTTATAGTGTTTCTTATTGTTTCTTATTGCTTCTTTCTAGGTGAATTAAAGGAAGACAACAAATTGGACAGAAAAGATACGTTTAGTATGGGGGATGAATCAAAGAAAGCAGATGGTAAGGACATTTTATTGTATTTTTGACACCCTTTTTTATATGTAATCTATTGTTTCCTAAACATCTCCAGTTTATTCTAAACCCAAAACACTCGTGTGGTAACCGGAAACAAACTTAACAGAAACAGTCATTAGATTTGAAAAAAGCCATTGAAGCATTCTGAGGGAAAATCACTCCTTTCACATAATGCCTAGTACCACTTAGTTCTGCTGGTAAGCCTTATCCATCAATTTTTGTGCAGCGCCTGAAAGAAAAATCCTGGATTAGTGGTTGCTTAATAGGAAATGCAGATTTGTAAGATTCTGACTTTCTTCGGGCTGTTCTGTCTGTAAGGACAGGCCGCATTGGGCATGAAGAAAACAGACCGAAGAAAAATGCTGCACAAGAGATTCTGTGAAGGATGCTATTGAAAAGGGAGGCTGTGGAAATATTTTTGAACTGTAGCAGTCCCAAATCATAGGATGTTTTCATGAGCATCTGGGAATAATTTCAAATGAGTCTGAATCTAGTGTAGAGGTCCACAGATATTTTAGCAACCTCAGCAGTTTTGAAAAACATCTCTAAGTTCTGTAGTGTGTTTACACTTTTTCACTTTGTCACCTGTGTACCACAGGCCTATGAGATGGTATCTGAATCCACACTGCTTCAAAGACAATTGCTGAATAATTAAGTAGCAAAATAAATGTGAACAAATTTTCTAGCATTTTCTTTGTGTATGTAACAGTGAGATTCAGTGAAATGTAACTATTCCTAAATATAAATAATACAGTGCTTTGTTTTGATGGTCAAAACCGTGAAAATTATTTAAATTCCTATTACTCTATCAAAGTGCTAAATAGAAAGGAAATATAATACCTCAACTAAACACGTAGGAGATTTCATCTAGAAGCATGTATTAATTTCAGACACATAATTATGTACTTTTTCTTAAGAGGCCCCTAAGTAACAACTGTTTAGAAAAATTCAGTTCTTTTGTTATGAGGTCATGTTACTTATATACTTGAGTTAAATGTGTGTCAGGAAAACAGTTTTGAACAAGTACCAGTCACAGCTCTTACTGCAGTCATGCAGAAACTAAGCACAAGTACTGAAATAACATGACTCTTCAGATTTTCATGAGTATGTGCATTTCCATATTTAAGTATCAAGATTCCAGAAAGATTAATGGGCAGAATGACTGCTCTTCCTTCTCTGGTGGGTGATAGCTGAGCAACAGTTGTGCTGGAAGGCTGCTTCCTTACAGGACCAGGTGAATGCAGAAACACTGGGGCTTTTTTTAGGAGGACTCAAGAGCACCAGCTCAGCCAGGAGAGTAGACCCATGACTCTCTAACTTTGAGGAAAAGGTTACATTTGAAGGCCTTCGCTCTCAAGGTCTTAGATAGATTAGGGCCACATATTTATTTGGGCTAGAGGACCAAGAAATTAATATGTCATACTAACTTGAAGATTGGGGATATGAATTTGGTTCTTTGCAAGTTGCTTATCTTTGGTGTTATTTATATTTAATATTTATTGTCCTGTAAGAGATAGCTAAGTTCATCTCTTCAGGGAAAAGACCAGTACCACAGGACCAATTGATTACAGTTAATAAGCAACTCTAACCATGCAATAACAATTTGTAGGCTGACTGTTTCTCATTCAGACAGTGTAGAGGCAGATTACAGCTAATTATCTAATTGATAAAAATCAGAAAAAATATTGTGAATTATCAGAAATGCGCACCTGAGAATTAAAAACACTAGAATGGTGCTTCTGCTTTGCCAAATACTGTACAACCTCTTCTGTCCATTACCCGCTCCAGAGCAAATCTCTTTACCAGCCATGTGAGGGGTATGGAGAAAGGAACATTATCGATAACTGTTTGCAGACTACTAAAATGTTTACTCGAACATATGCTTTCTCTTGTGCTAGTGCATGGTCTTTCACATGTTGCATACTGGAAAAAAGATTTAAGAATTAGAAAGATTGATATTATGGCTATAATGTGCTAACCACATGTAATTTGCTGGTGGGTGAAACTCAGCCTGGACTTTTTTCAGGGTCAAGGGCACTTGGGTTTTACAACCTCTCTTCTGTTCTTGGGTTTTACAACCTCTGTTCAGTGTGTAGCTTGGGAGTATTTGTACTAAACAGGCCCATTTGTGTATGTTTAACATAAGAGCTTCAGCTTTCTCACCACTACCCTTTTGCATCAGCTGAAGTCCTGAACCCAACAGACAACATTCTGTCCTACTGTGCAGGCATCCTGCACCCAGAAAAGCAAGCTGCAGACTGTATTTTGCATAAAACTTTGAAAGATATGTATCCAAGTTGCTTTTTAAATTATATACAAAGGAAGCTATTGTAATATCTACTTATAGGTATACATACATGCCAAAATAATTCTAGTATCTTTGTCCTTCTTCTACATGGGGAACCTAGTGACTAGAGACACATAGAGTAGCTAGCCATGTTGACACAAAGATATTGAAACTACACATCTAACCTATAGTCACAGGTGTGAAATGTAGTTTTTGTGTCAGTTACCTTGAAGCTACAAAAAAATAATCAGGTGAGCATGCCTCCAGGAACAAGGAGCTCACTGAGAGTGTGAGGCATTACATGTCTAGCCAGACCTCTGTATGACTAATTCTATCCATACCAAAGCCAACTGCAGTAAAGCTAGTTTAAGGATGGTTATGTAAGTTGCAGTCCTGTTATGGATTTCAGACTTAACTGCTTCAAAATCCTGTGCTAGTCTCTTGAGACTAGAGACTAGTCCCTAGACTAGTCTTCTTCTCATGCTAATCTGATAGTCATATTGTTGGTTGGTTTTGGTTTTGTTTGGGGGGGGTGGGGGGCGTTTCCCTGTTTAGTTTTTTGTTTGGTTGGTTTTGGTTTTTTGGTTGGTTGGTTGGTTGGTTGGTTGGTTGGTTGGTTGGTTGGTTTGGGTGGGTTTTTTTCCTGTGGGAGATACTGCTTGTTATTCACTACTGTCCTTTTTCTCAGTTTCAAGAAAATAAATACAGGGATGCCATTTGCCAAATGAAGATACATCCCTGTCAGAGACATCATCAGCACAAGTAGTTCATCAAGTGTTTCCTGTGGGATAAAACACTGTTAAACCATTTTGGAAAACTAAATTTTCTCATGTGAAATCATTTCTTGGCAAGACTTTGAATGGAAAATTATAAGCAGCCCCATAAACATAATTTTTCTTTACATTCCAGCCTTTCTTTTTTTGAAATAATTTTTTTTTCTAATAAAACTAACAGCATAAGAAAATTATTCTTGCCCATTACAGACATGATATAAGGAAGAAATTTTTTACAGTAATGGTGGCAAAACACTGGAACATTATGTCAATTGAGAAACATCATTCCTGGAAACATTCAAGTTCAGGTTGAACAGAGCTCTGAGCAACCTGATCTAGTTGTAGATGTCCCTGCTCACTGCTGTGGAGCTGGACTAGATGACCTTACAAGGTCCCTTTTCAACCCAAAATATTCTGATTGCTTGATCCTATGATCAACATTTTCACAGGTTATTTCTACCACGTCCTCTTTTTTTTTTTTTTTTTCCTCACTGGGAAAAGATTCTGCAATGTTAATGCAAATTTTTCAGTGTAACTTCTTGTTTTGGGGAAAACACAGTCCATTCAATCAAATATACTCTCTCAAGTACCAATTTTAGACAAATAAAAGGTTCCTTTTTTGTATGTTTGTCCTAAGAATGTAATACTCAAGTGGTAACATGCATGTTTTAGTATGGAAATATACAGGATATTGTTGGAGTCCAGGACACCCCTCTGGCCGCCCTGAAGGGTTTGGAGACCGGACAGGGGGGTTTGGGATCTGTACAAGGGGGTCAGCCAGCCTCACACAGAGCCCAGGAGGCCACTGCTCTTGATTTCTGGCCATGGGAATGAATATCCACATCGTATGAAGAACCACAAGTTGAAAGAATTTATAATAAGTAGTAGTTAGTTTATTATAGAATGTAGATATAGAAGTTAGGATTTTTAGTATATGGGGTTTGAAGAGACAAGATGGAGGAATTGGGGATTGGCCCTTGTTCTTGTCCCCCATCTTTTGCTGAGTTGTATCTTTAGGATTGGTTTAGAGTAGAAATGACAGGTTAACATAGGTAGTAAGTATTGGTAAGATTTTGTAAATAAAAAATATGTTTTGAATGGTGATTGGGTTGAGAGGACAGTACATAAAGTCTGGGCCCTCTGTCCCACGGGTCCTTCGTCGCGTGGCCCGCTCTGCTGGGGATGCCTTGCAGAGCAGAGACAGAACAGAGAGATAAAGAAAGAATAAACAACCCTGGAAACATGAATTATCAGACTCAGCTTGTCTTCTCTGGCACCGGCGTGGATCTCTCTGGGCAAGAGAAGCCCAAAAACCTTATTACCTCGGGGAACAGCAACCCCGAGGAAATCTCAGGGAACAGCAACCCTGAGAGATATTTGTATCTTCAACAGCTAGTACATACAGTAAAAGCCTAATGTGCTCTGGCTACGTGATGAGTAATGCTGCCGCCTCATGGTCAAATCAAAACCTGTGTTTTGACAGCTCTGTTTCAGTACAACATTCTTCTATGCAGTGCAACAAAATAGAATAGAATAGTCACCATAATATAATGTAATATAATACTACATATAGCCTTTTTAATATATGGACTATATTTCAGAGCTGAAGGTTTAGCTTTCTTTATTTTGATTTTTTTTTTTAAGATATAATGTTGCTTATGAGTAGTTAAAAGCTTTTCCTTTAAGTTTTGTACATTGCCCATGCCAACATGTAGAGCTGCCTTTCAGTCTTAATTTTTCTTGATAATGATTTCTTGATCAGGAAGTGAAAAATTCCCTGATTATTAGGTTAAAGTAGTCATTTCTTTCTGTCCTAGTTGTCCCAAAAATCAAGTGGCAGAGTAGCTGGCACAGAATGTTATCGGACAATGTCTTAGGTATAGGAACATGGCAGTGAGAAGACACTGTGATGAGGGCTCCACAATTATTCAGAGAGAAATGAATTAACAAGATTCTTCCCAGATTCATTTGTCAAAACTTCTCAAACATTTAATATTGCCTGTCTTTGCAGCCTTCTCCAAGATACGATTTTTGTATGTGTCAATCAAGTCAAGACCACTACATAGCAATGAACACGAAGTAAACTTCTGATTAAATCCTGCTTATGTAATATTCACTATTTTGATGTTGTTTTAAAACATGCCATTCAAATGGAGAGCATTTGTCTATGTCTCCTTGAAAGAGGTAAAAATGTAAATTACAGGTCATATAAATAATGGTGCCATTTCTAATTCTGTTTCGAAAGATAAACCGATCTCTCCATTATTGTCAGAAGCAAAAAAAATAATTTCTGTTTGTAAGGCAAACATGTTGTATTTCTCTTTGCTGCTTGATAGTGCTCTTCATATCACGTGTCATAATACAGCAGCACAGGCAAATTGGAATGACCGTAGTCTAAGTCTACTTACTAAAGACAGTTTCCTTCCTTTTCTCACTTCTTTTTAATGGCCTGTTACTTAAATTACATTAACAGCTATGGCCTCAAGTTACAAATCAGAAAGACTTGTTAGCTTCTGGAAAAACTTGCTTGAAACATGAAGGCATTTTGATTTCCAAAAAGACATATTTCACTGTAATTTATCTCTGCTGAAGAACTGTTCCACAGTATTGCAGTATAGGATATCTGGGGGGTGGAACATCTTCTATGCTTTTTAAAATCCTTTTTGTGCTCTTTTGAAAGAAATGGTTTGTCTAATTTAGCAAGTGGCACCTGAGGCAAGCTGGAATTTGCATAGGAGAATGCATTCTGAAGAAGGTTTTACGCAGTTTTAACAGCAGATGAGCATGATCTTTGAAGCTAAGTGCAAAATACATTGTTAGTATCTAGACAGGGCAAACAGTACATCGTCATGGTATGCATACTTGGTGAAAATATAGGGAATATGTAGACAGGTATATTTTATAATTATGCTGATGATTTTGCAACATGTCAGTTTTGTGTCTGTCTGTAAGTCTTAGGGAAAGCACCTGGTTTTCCTTTGAGACTCTCATGTGTCTCTTTTTTAGCCTGCTCTTTATTTTTCATAGGAGCCTAGATAGATGGTCTTTAGGATGCTGGATTGCTTTTTGATTGTACTTTACATGAAGTCACAGATACATGTGAAAAGATGAAAAATTGGGAATTTCATTTGTCTTGATTTAAGTGAATATTTGGAATATTCAGGTGAATGGTGAAAAAGAACCATCACTGGAGGCAACTTAACTAGGTTTTTTGTTCCCTTTATGGGGAACATTTTTCCATGTTACGTTGGGTCCTTTACGTATAGTTCTGCTCAGAGATGGCATATGGTTGCACTGTTCCTCAGGGATAACATTCATGGTCCTAGAGACATGGAGGAATGTGTAACTTACACAGTGCATTGCAGAAATTCTTCCTTGATTTTACACCAACAATTAATTTATTGCACCAGTCAGGCGATGCAGCTGTCATGTTCCTTCTATTATAGTTCTTATCCCATTTAGGAACATTTGCCTGTGTGATGATGTATAGAAATTTTCCACTTCAGCAAGAGGAGAGTCCTCTTTGCTCCCAGCTGCAAGAATTATGTTTGGTACAGTGACAATCAGGCTTCTTTTTCCTGATGCAACACTTAGTCGTGAAAGAGGAACAAGATCATGTCTTCTCATGAGAGGAACGAAGAATATGAAATGTCTCCTCAAAAGACATTGATGACATTTAGATTGCATCTTCAACAATTCACAGAAAAACTAGCTTCTACTTTGAGCATACCAGCTACAGGAACCAGACAGGACTCTTATAGCATGTGGCATCCCACCCCAAAAGAGAAAGCAACATGCAGGTATCCCGATACTCATGACTGAAAAGTGTAATCTTTATTACTTTTAATCACTAATAGATCCATCACTAGGATATTCATTCTTTTCTCTCCTTCTAAACCACTCCTTTCCTCTTCTTAACTTCAAAACCTGCTACTTGCAGGCAATAACAAATGTAGAAGAAAATCAACAAGTGTTATTCGTTGAAAAGTGTTTTGTGTTTTTTAAGTCATGCTAAAGTGTTTAGGAGTTTGTCTAATTCAAAACAAATGATTGTCAAAAACTGAAGACATTGAAAAAATCCAAATGAGAATTTTTGCTTTGAAATAGTGTTTCACATTTTTATCCAGCATTAAGTAAATGGTAAACATAAAAGTTTTGTTTTAGTTAGATGAAAAGCTCAGCTTGATCTTTTATTTTCTCTCTATCCACCCCACTGCCCCCCCAAAACCCCAGTCTCCAACAGACATTTTGCCATGTGAGAAATGCACCAATTCCTTGTGTCTGACCCAGAGCTAGGCATTATCCTATTTTTTTGTTTTAGTCACTCAGCCAAAGAAGCCCAGCGCTTACTACAAAATTCTAATTTGCATATGGGGCTGAAAACTTTGTTGGCTTTGATGATCCTTATTCCTGTGGAAGATTCTATTTGATTTGCACAGTAAGGTTTTGGTAGTGGGAAGGGCTGGAGGGGTGGCTTCTCTGAGAACCCGATAGAAGCTTCCCTCATGTCTAACAGCCATTCCAGCCAGCTCCAAGATGGACCCACCCACCAAGACCACTAGCAGTGTATGAGAAGTCCTGTCCATGAGGACGAAGGAGAAGCAGAGACAAAGTTTGAGGACGTGACTCTAACCCCCATTCTCTGTCCTCCTGTGCCCTGTGGAGGAATAGGTAAAGAATCAGGAATGAAGTTAAGCCCAGGAAGGAGGGAGGGATGGGAGAAACGTGTTTTAAAGTTTGGTTTTACTTCACATTAGTCTACTCTGATTTCATTAATAAATTAAATTAATTTTCCCAAGTCAAGTATGTTTTACCTGTGACAGTAATTGGTGAATGATCTCTCCCTGCCCTTATCTCAAAACATGATCCTTTCCTTATATATTTTCTTCCCATGTCCAACTTAGGAGAGGAGTGATAGAGTTGCACCTGGTGTCTAGCCAAAGTCAACCCACCACACAACTCATCCCCCTTGCTCCTTGAAAAGGACTGGGGTTTTTGTTTCTATCCACAATGGAACATCTCTTCATGAAGACAATGATCTAGCTTTTACTTCAAACATATGCGGAGATTTGATTTATTTTTGATCATCAAATATAGAATAAGCTTTTGTACCTAATCTTCTAGGACGCCTTTTCATACATGCTTTATTCAGGAAACTCAGTCATTACTTTGTGTAACCAAACCTTTACCAGTGTATTCATTATATTTTTATCTGCTCTTATATATTTCAATAATATGCTGGTTGAAAAATAACATATATTAAACCAAAACTAGTCTCTTTCATCACTGATGTTATCCTAGGTCAAGTGGAATGCAAGCTGTCAAGCAAACATAAAACTCAATGTCAGTGTGAAAAGGACTAGAGAAATTGTTTAATTTCATGAATGGTTTGGCACAAATATGTGCTAAAGCTCCAAAACCAGGATACTTTCTATGCTAATGCTATTTCCTGTCATAGAAAAATTAATGTTATGCACTTGAGTCATATGTGCTAAACTGGAGGGATGTTATTTAAATTCACTTACTAAACAAGTATTCAAAACTTTGTCCCAAAAGCATTTATTCTTGTTTTCCCTTGCTTTAAAGAGAATGCAGGCACCTTCGAATAGGATTGTGTTTTCTTCAAAAAAGATAATCACTTCAAAATTTTGCATCCATTAGACATAGTGATAACAGATATTAATTAACTTATTAATTTCTTCTTTATTTCATTGATCTTCTGAACTTTGCTTCTTAGGCCTCATACATCTTTGGTGCAAGAAAATACCATAACTATACAGAATTTATTTCTTCATGGTCTTAATTATCTTTGAAAAGACTTTCAAATGTCTTTAGTAAGAGAGGATAATCCAGTGCTGAAAACTGAGTACTTGGATTTCAAAATCTTTGTTTTATTTTGAGCACTAGAAATAGCTTCAGTGGTGTTTTTCAGGTAGAAAAGCTGCAGATTATGACTGAGCCCACTTTAGCACTCAGGGAGACAGGAGATACCCAGATTTGAGGGAAAAAGCTTACAAAAAAAAGTCACTCCCTTAAATGCTGTAAGATGCTGAGTAAGTCCACAAAGGAATTAAAAAGGAATTAAAAATGGCAGATTTGGTGACCTGGCTCAGCAACTGCAGATACTTCTGTCATTTTTAGTGGGAAAGACTGGATTATAGATTATGTGAAATGCAGTTACTCAGACCACTATTTGAGCTCATTTTTAAAACTTTTGTTTTTAGTTAGTAGGGGTAGAAGCTACTTTCAAACACCATGTCAGCTTTGCTATGGACACTTGAACAATCTTACAGGGTTAGATCAAAAGTCCCTTTAGCTCTCCATCACCTGCGTGACAACATTTCACAGCAGAGGTCTTAATGAACAAAAAATGAAAATCAGAGCAATAGGTGTTCCCCACTACAATTTTCTGTGTTCCAGAGGGCCAAGGTCAAATCTCTGACTTGGATAAAGTCTGATGGATTTTTCTTCCATTACTTAGTCTAATTAACTTTGGAGCCCTGGTACTTTTGTGTACTGGGCACTGTAGCAATACAATTCAAAATTGACTTAGGCATTATGTGATATATCTTTTTATTCTTTGCAAATTTACTGTTTGATAAATTCTTTTGGTATTTCCCTTCTTGGGTTGTGAGAAACAGTGAGTAATTGTTCCCTTTCACATTCTTGGTGCCAGTAATAATTCTATTTACTTCTTATTAGACTCCCTCTGGAGCTCTGTTTCTAGGTTAAAGAGTCATAGCACATGAACTTTGTGTATTGAACATTCCTTCAAATGCAACCTGTTTGCTATCTGCTATGTTAGGATGTGACACTGACAGTCTGTGTTACACACATTTATTGCAATGTGACAAGAGAATCTGCATTTAATAAAAATGAGATCACCTCTCATTATTTCCCCTGTATTTTCAATAGTATAGTCGCAGGTAATTGTGCTGTCATCTTGTACTTCCTTCAGAACTAAGCATGGTTATAATGCTTAAGAAATTTGAGCAGAGAAAACAAGGACTGTGCAAGAACCTCACAAACACTTTCATTCACAGGGATCCAAGCAGGCTACATAGTTTGTGAAAAAAATGCCAAAACCCCCGGCCAAAGAATCCTTAATCCATACCACACTGTGCTGCAGTCTGCATTCAGCAATTTTTTTTTCAGGAGAGAAAAGAGACTTTTCTTTTAAATGCAATTTGAAAACCATAGGGCTTGGTCTTGTCCTGATAGCCTGACCTGGCACTGGATGCCAGTGGGAGATGTCTGTCTTGGTTTAAAAGACAAGTGTCTGCCAAGGAAGATGGGAATCTTTCTGGGATGAAAAATATGACCCCTTCCCTCCAAATTATTATAACTTTGAAATTATGGTGCTTTCAGGCAAAGATATAGGAAAAGAATAAAATTTTATTTATATATATATAAATATATACATTTTATTTATATAAATACATTTTATTTATATATATAAATATATATATATTTGTATACTCAATAAGTTGGCAGAAGAAAAAGACAGTGGTACAATTGCAAGCTCTTCTTTGGCAACATGCACAGGTGCCTGTGACAGACTTGTTTGGAGGGACAGTGATAGTTCTTTGCTGCAAAAATTCCACCAGAACCACTGTACNGAGAGAGAAAAGGGGCCCCCCCTGTGAAACCTACAGGGACCAGCCAGTCTTAGTGCCTCTCCGGCTGGCATGCTGGTCTGTAGCAAGAACCTTGGAGCAGCAGGCTGTAACAGCAGAGACAAGTATGCCCCAGGTGGCAAACAAAGCAAAACCCCAGAAGCCATGGCAGGAACAGCAGGAATCCAGGTCGATGAGGAGTGTCGAGTTAAAGTGGAGCAAAACCCCCTGAACTAGTGGCAGAAAACAGGAGGGGCAGGGTGACCCTCAGACGAGAGAGAAGGTAGAAGGAGGATGTTGTTTCAGGTTTTCCCCTGGCTCTCTTGTATCTCCTGTGTGATGTCCTGGGGATGTTTGTGGGAGCCATGACTCCCGTAGGCAGCTGGGAGGTGCTCCCTCCAGAGTGGGGGAGGGGTTCGGGGTCCCAAACTTCCCCTGAGACACCCCAGCAGATGGTGAGGGTCCCTCCCAGTGAGATTAGGTGTTGAAAAGTTCCTAGTTCAATGACCATTCTTGCTGGCAGAGGCTCACCCACGGTTAGGAGAAGCTGCGAAGGACAAAACTCCGCAGTGCCATCAAATCCATCGGGCAGCAGCAGTCTGGCTCCAAAACCACAGCCATCTGCCCCCCAATCCCCCAGAGTGAGAGAGAGAGAGAGCTGAGCCCAGCCATGGCTCATGGGATCTCTGCACTTCCCAAGAGCACTGAGTTTCCTCCCAGCCACCATGCTCACTCCCCCAGTTGGAGCAAGAGTAAAGCACACTACATCCCCTCCCGTCTCCTCCCCACCCTGGCCACATCTTTTGTCTCTCAACTACCAGTCATTCCCACCTCTTAGGCAACAAAGGGGAGACGAAGTCCCTGAGTGCAAGAAAGAAAAAAAAAACAAAACAAAAAAAAATCAAATATCTGACCTTCAGCAGTGTCCTAAGTCCTTTCTGAGCAGCACTGTGGTTTTGGCAGCTGGGGAGGAAAGGAAGGAAGTAAAGGCATTTATCTGGAGGAAGGAAGGCAGGCATTTATCTGGAGCAGCATAGCTGGCCGCCATCAGCAGTGCTTGGAGAGGTCAGCTCTCCAATTCCAGTTGGTGCAAGCAGCATCATGTCTGTGATTTATGCTTGGTGAGGAGCAGGAATCAATACAGAACAGATGTTTCTGAGTCAGTCTGAACTCTCACCTCAGTCTAAATGCTTCTGTATATCTTCCAACCATATTGAGAAAGCAGATTTTGAAAGTTTGAATTAGACAGGCAGAAAAAATTGTCAGCTGTTAAAATGGATAGCTCTTCTAAGACTTTGGACTCCAAAACATCATTAAGAGAGATTAATTTATGTGCAAAACTGACAGTCAGCTTCCTTGCTGTATGGGTTTACTCATACATTTAGTAATTCTAAGAATTACTTTTTTCTTAGAAAATAATTAGTGTGAAGAAAAAGATGAACCACAGTGTATTTCCATTTCAGTATGTCACTCTGTATAGATATATAGCTTCATAGTCCAGCAGGCAAAAGTTAAAAATGCCTTGGTATGAACTAGAAACTAATGGCAGAAATGGACTCTCAGTGGGTGCTGGTATCACAACATGGAAAAGTTGTAGAAATCACTGGCATTTACATTAGTGATTGAAGTGAAGGCTAGTACTGAACCTTGACAAACAATGTAAGTTCATCAGAGACACTGAAGGACTGAGATGTGTCTTCAGGCAAGTGTGGTGTTGCATTTTATTTCAGATAATGACATTCAATATATTATGCGTGGACTACTTACAGTGTTACTTAATTACTGCTTACATGTCCAGAGCACTGCATAGTCATTCTTTTTCCTCTTTCAACTACCTCTGTTGATACATGCTAGTATTTGCATTAGAGCTATTGTATTTAAATGAGAAAGAGGCTGAATCAGGGTAGTTGAAGGGAGGTTCTACTATGTGCAATGGGAAATTTGGCTAGGAAATGAACACATCTGCTCCACCAAGCAGAAAAACAATTCGAAGCAAGTTCTATGCTGGTATGTTCTTAATGGAGCTGATGATATAGCTAACAGAAGTAAAAAGCTATCACAGAATCATAGAAAGTTAAGGGGTCGGAATGGACCTGAAAGATCATCTAGTCCTAACCTCCTCTGCCATGGACAGGGACACCTACCACCTAGACCAGGTTGCTCAAGGCCTTAGCAAATTTGACTTTGAACACTGCCAGGGTTGGGACATCCACAGCCTTCCTGGGTTGACTCAGGTCTCCACAGCTAGGGAACTTCCAGAGAATGGAGAAAACTTTGCATTTTCCCTTGCTTCATTAGCAGGGATGGGAGGGGTTAAATTTCTTGTAAGTGTGGATGGCATAGGAAGAGAATCATGTGTTAGATAGTACTCCAAGCTCTGTTTCAGATCTCTGGTGTGATTCAGCAAATCCCTTAAGTTCAAAAATACTTCTCAAATATGTCATTTAGTCTACCTGCCTCAAATAATTACCCTTCCTTCTGGGTCAGTATTTTCTCTTTAAAATGTGGCTAATTATAAGTGTCACAGGATTGTTATGATCCTGTTAATGACAGTAAATCAGGCTGAATGTTTTAGTTGGGAAACATCACAGTAATGTAGTAGTGTTGTCATGGCTGTTAGTATTGCCTATTGTAGATTATGCTGTGACAACACGTGACAGCTCAGTCTAAATAAATCCAATAAAATGCTGAAAGCCTAATTCTTTAAAATGGTTTCTTAGAATCACATCATTGAGCAAGATTTTGTAGTAGCAATTTACAGGGGACCATCCTGAAAGGAAAGGTTCCCCTGCTATCTGTGTGGTAGAAGATACTAACTCACTAGCAGAGCTGTGCAGCTGCTGTATATGCTCATCACAGACAATGCAATCCGGCAGAAAGTATCTTTGTTTTGGCAGTCATTTTTCTACTTTGCAGAAACACCATAAAAAATATATATAATAAAAAGGCAATATATTACTGAGTGCAAAGAATTTGGTTTCCTGAAAGGGATCAAAAGATGTTTTGATGCAATAATGTCTTTAAAGGCAAGCCCAGCCCTTCAGGTAAATTCATCTCTCCTTGGGCTGAATCTTCTTGGTTGAGAGACTCTTTCAAAGGCACTTTCAAACTCTGCTGATAGAAGCATTGTCAGAATAACAGCAGCTAAATAGGGTGCCAGGTGTACTCAGGGAGCCAGTTAGAACAGCTGATGTAGAGTAAAATATTCATGTTCCTGTTTGAAGCTTTTCCAGAGGATTTCTAGATATGGTCATGACACAAATTGGATAGACTGTCCTCTTTAATTAGAAATTGTCCATTTTCACTAGAAATAGCAAAAAGGTTTTCTTGCCTATACTTCTTTCTCAAGGAGATCTATTTATTGTGAAGATGCACTTGTAGTATAGCTACATAGAAAACAGTTATACATGTTAGTACATTCAGGATATTAGTCAAACACAGCCTTATTACAAGGCCAAGGGATTATAAATATCATAAAATATTTTGCAGCTTGTAAAATGCACATATTTTGTTGTATCTTTGGTGCTTCTCCATACTTAAAGCTGTGTTTTTCACTGAAAGCTCAATGGGAGAAAACATCTTTTAAAATGTAATGTTCTTTTGTGTTTGGAGCATTTTCTTTTCTTCATTTCAAACCACATGTACAACATCCTTGCCTTCATAAGTAAAAAGGTACTGGAAAAGCTGTTGATCAAAGATGATCAGAGAGCCCTACAGCACAGAAACCTATTAAAATCTCTTGATCTAAGCATGCTGGATTTTGTTATGTGATCTTCTTGATGCCTAACTTTGAATTCTAGCTGGATTAGTCTGATCATAATCTGTTTAGGACAGAATGATTTCCAGTTGTGTCTGTAAGAGGTATTGCCTTGGCGTGCCTCACCTTTTACCCTTTCAATAGTTAAGCAAAGCATCACTGCTTGCAGCAAATGAGGCTGTCTAAACTGATACCCTTATTTTACTTTCCCAGGTTACCTACCCCTTGGATAAAGCAGACAAAGGCAGCATTTAACACTCTTCTATTTCTTTTTTCTTTCTTTTTTCTTTTCCCCAGATACGGAAGAGTAAAAATATATTTAAAAAGAGACTGCAAACCTCTTTCATCATTTTATCTGACCTTCTTCATTCCTGTTCTCCTACTCCTGCAAAGACCAGTTTCTGGGAAGGACATTCCTCCTCTCACTGGCTACTTCACAGCTAGCGACTCTGGGTTCAAGGGAGGGGGCCTTGTTTTTTTTGGTTAATTTTATTTGTTTGTTCATGTATGTATTTTTTTTATTGTTGGTTTTTCTGGAATTTTTTTTGTTAAAACGTCAAGTTGTAATTTTATGATGCAAATGGTTCCATTTTTCTGGACAGGTCAAGCAAATAGAGAAAAGTATTCTTCAAAAGCTAGTTTTGCCCTTTACTATTCCTCAGCTTGTGAAACCAACACTAAGATATGCAAAAGAATATAAAAGAAAAAAAAACAAACCAAAAATTCTTTGATAGTAATTCACTTTTGCTTTTCACTGAAAGCCTTTTCCAATTCATAATAGGAAGAATTTGGCATCAGATTTACCTCTGTGGAAGATTTCATTAATAAGAACAGTGAATTTGTAGAGCCATTTGACCATTTCTTGGGATTTGATATCTTTTGCAGGTAGTACAATGATAAAAAAAGTTTTTGTTTCTAAACAGCAGTCAGACTCCCTCAACACTTGTTTTTTTTCTTTTTTTTGCAGTTAGGAAAGGTCCAATGAAAGCAGTATTCTCTTGGGGCAAATTTTGTTAGACTCTGAGCACACACATTAGTGTATTGTGTGATGTGCCTGCGTGACTTGATATTGCAGGAAATTATCTGTTTTCCACATTTTTTCATGACCCACTAGTAACAGCTGTTTGTCTGACCTGAAGATACAGGAGGAGAGGAGCATCAGGGAATCACATGGATCAATTCTTACTTTCATCTCAGTTTGATCTTCCATTACTGACTGAATAGACAGTCCAGTGAAAAGGAAAAGCATTGTTGGTAAGGATGGACAGAAAAACAACCAAAATAAGAATGTATGAGGGACATCAAGCACATTTGTGTTTCTGGCTTGGAATCTTAATAGGAATCCAGCTAATTGTAAGCAATTTTGCTTGTTTATGTGGAAGTGAAGACGTACATATACATACAACTATTTTTGTTGAACAGCTTGCTGTTGAGGATGAGATCTTGCTGTATTACTCATATATGTATTTTTTAAGGAATCATACTCCTGTCATGACTCTTTTGTATGTAGAGAACATGCAAAACGTTGGCCTAGGAAGGTAAATCCTTAGTATTTCCTTTTCATGTTCAAAAGCCCAGGACTTTGCAAACAGAATTTGTGTCTCTGTTCCTTCTTAAACTCTGCATATATAGGGAGGAGCATCCTGTGACACTACCAAAAATTATAGCAGTAAGCTCAGACTAAATCCATTTTTAAAGTAAACACTTTTACTTAAGACTGTTGAGTATCTGAGATTTTTATTTTTGAGGCTAGAAATATTTTAAAGGGTTTTTTTGTATTCCAGTTTGAATTTGTTCAAAGCCAGAAATTTAGATTATATAAAAAGGCTGCATTTCAATCGTGTTTTCAGAAAGAAGTACAAAAATAATTCTTGAAGTTTTTAGAACTCTCAATTGGCTTCACTGAACCAGCTTATTTAAATGAAATTTAAGGGGACATAGTGTTCCCATTTGTGAGTTTGCGGTTCAATAGTAGCTCTGGTGTAAATTTTTGAGGAAAGTGAAGGGCTGGGGGGACAGTGGCTCCACCATCAACCCTTGAGCACATTCCATGTTGTGACAGGCTGTGTCACCTCTTAGCATTTTTTGACTCCTCTTTCCCCTCCTCCATTAGCATTCTACTCCAATTAGAGTAGTAGAATATGAATTCCATCCCTAAGCAGGTTCTTTGAAGGCACAGTGATGAAATAACAATAATGCTGAACTAAATACCACAGTGGTGACAGTCTGTGCTTAGATGGACTTCTTCGTGGAGTCAGGGAAAATTTACCCTAACAGAGTGTCTAAGGTGCAGAGCAATTTTGTCAATATTTTTAATCAAGTTATTCTTACATTTTACGGTGGCTAAAGATGCCTTAGATAATGCACACTAGAAAAATAACATTTTTTGAAAAAACTGTCTTTTTTTCTTCACTTGTTTCTGATATATATTTCCTTCCTTCCTTCCTTCCTTCCTTCCTTCCTTTCCT
>VYXD01016018.1:28763-86328 GCA_013397195.1 Hylia prasina
TTCCCTTCCTTCCTTTCCCTTCCTTCCTTTCTCTTCCTTCCTTTCCCTTCCTTTCCTTCCTTCCTTCTTTCTTTCTTTCACAATTCATAGCTCATCAGTTCTTGTTTATCATGTACTGGCAGAGAGGTGTGAAATCAGGATGGAAAATGTTTTTGCTTGATTATTAGGGTGGAGGGTGGAGCATTAGTGGGAGGAGCTAATAAAGTAAGTGGTAGATTTTATGTCTCTTGGAGGCTGCAAATCAGACTTGCTGTTCTCGAAGAGATGCTATAGGGAGAGTTACTGATCTCAGCACATCAGGGTACAGCTAAATGGTTTTTAAGACACAGACAATCAGAGATAGACCTTACAGTCTCCTCCTTTTAATTTGTGTAAACTACAGTGGACTATTAGCATTTTTTAGATTATTTTTGTTGTCATTTTAAAAAAGAAGTGAAATTTATTAGCTGGGAAAATATATAAAGTGAAAGTGAAATCTAGAATTCAAAATGCTACAAAGAGACTGGGCCAAGTGAAAGCATCTATTGTGGCGTTGCCTCCTTACTTTGCCCCTGACCGTCTTGAAACACTCTGCAGCCTTGTGCTGGTACATCATGAGCAAAAGTATAGTATGTTTAGACACCTCCCAGTTAAGCTAGAGATCAGCCACTGTGCAAATGCATAAAAAATAATAAAAAATAATGATCAAAAAATACATAGCTGCTTTCTCTTATTTTATTCCACAAAGGAATCAATAAAATCTGGAAAAGGATTAGGTGTTCATCAGCTAATGGCCTATGTTTATAGTGTGAGAAAGGATTTCTGTTATTACATCTTTATCTAACTTTCCCAGGCGTATAGAATTATGATTTCAGATGCTTTTCTTTTCCATCCTCAGTAAGACTACACAAACAACAAATATGCCAGAAATTCTGCAAATGCTGGGTACATACCATTTGCCTCATGATGAAATTTTACAGAGTTATGTGGGCACATCCATCTGTAGGCAAAAAGGAGTCTTCTGATGCTGGAGTGCTTTTTGCAGAGGGCAGCACAGGCTAGGAAGCAGTGTGATAAAGATGGCACTCTTCCACCTCTGCACAGAGACTGCTGGTGTTCTCAGAAATCTCTGCCTAGCTGAAAGAGCACCACAAGTCTTCTGCTTCCCAGAAACTGATTTATAATTTGAGAGGGAGAATCCAGGCACTTTCCCCTCCTAAAACAGAGAGGATGCCATTGCAAGTATCAGTGTTTTGTTCTTTATCTGGGACTGGTGTTCAGGGAAATAGCAGACCTTGGACTCATGGTGGCATAGTGCTTGGATTTCTGAACACACTACATAAAAAAAAGTGTCAATATGTTTTCAGACAATCATAGTATTAGAATAGTTTGGGTTGAAAGGGACATAGAGGATATATAAAAGCCATCTATTCCAAACCATCCTGCAATGTGCAGGGACATCTTCCACTAAGACAGATTGCTCAGAGCCTCATCCAACCTAATCTTAAATGCTTCCAGGGATGGGGCATCTACTGCCGCTCTGAGCAACCTGTTATAGTGTCTTAGTGTTTCATTGTATCCTGCTAGTTATTTAAATGGCTCAAAGAGCAACAGATTAGGGATGCCACTAATATTTTCTATGTTTGAGAAAAAACATAGATAAGGGAAGCAAACCTTTTTTATTTCACCGTGCTAATAAAATATATAGTAAATTAAAAAAAAAAAAAGAAATTTTGCAATTTCAGATAGATTTAAAACATTTCAGATTAGTCAATCTAAGCAGACTGAAGCTATCTGCAGCCTTTTGTATAGCTCAGGCTGGAGTAAACATATTCCTATTTATACAGTAGGATGTTTAGCATCAGAATGAATCTGGCATTTGGGGACCCAGCCCCTGATGGGTGAATTAAGGAGGCAAATACCTTTTTCTAGGTGTTTCTTTTTTCAAGTGTAAATTTTGTGGTTGGACAGAAGCTTCCCAAATGCAGTTGGTTATGCTAGAGAAGAATGGTATATGGTGGTGTTTTGCAAACTATCCTTTGAGTATGGAAATATTTGCATGTGTACTTACTAAGTCTTACAAGCTCAGTCTGGAAGCAAATACATATCAAATTAGATAGCTGATAGTGCTATGCTGCTTTGGAATCAGAAGGTCCATAAACCCGCCTAGCTAAAGGTAAATGCTACCTGAATTTGCTGTTAGTGCTTGCAATTTCTACAATGGCTCCCAAATCTGTCTTTTAATTGAAAAGGACAATAACCTATCCAAATTTGTAAAGATGGAACCTGACAAGTATAGTACTTATTTTCCTTTAATTAGAATAAAATAGTGTATTTCCAGGAGCTTGTGAGATGGTCTTAAATATTTCTTTTCTCCTTTTCCCTCACATTTCATTTTAAAATAATGGAATTCCCCATCCTTTGATGATCTATACCACAGGTTAGCAATTTATACTCAGATAATGAGAGCATTATCAAGTCCTTTCCTTTTATACTTTTTAAATCCATCACCTCACTTTATAATTAAAAACCGATAATACTTTGCTTTCATCTGTTGAACCAGTGGTGATCTCAGGGCTTGGCATGGTGTGTGAACATCATCACTCAAAAGCAGAAACATGCCGGCTGAGGAAGAGGAGGAGCCCTCTGGCACTGACTACATGCAAATGACTCCAGGGACCAGACATCAGTGCTGCCCAGATAGAAAAGAGGAATAAACTTTGTGCTTTCACTTTTCATAATTCATCTCCCTCTGAAGTGAGTACAGAGGATTTTCCCATTTGCATTATCCACAACATGAGCAGGTCTTCTCAGTCTCAAATTAGTGTCAGTTGTGCATCCTAATATGGGGCTTCTCCTGTTTCCATGGATAGACAGCTCTTGTGATCCCAGATACCCCTTTTCATGTCATCCCAGATACGCCTTTTCATTTCCGACTACTGTGTAAATGCAAGATCAGCACAGAAGCAGCACAGGTGACCACTGCCAATGCCATTATTTTCTGTAAAAATAATGCTCTCTGTGCACTTCCACTTGATGAGACTGCTTTCCTGTCACTGAAATATCTCTTGATCCCTAGTAAACACAGAGGATTCTGGTCTGTACCCAAGCAGGACCAGGACACAGGCCTATTTTGAGACATCAGCTCACCCTGCTCTGCAGACTTAACAATCAGGTAGAATAAAACAGAACTACTTCCAAGCAAGCCGGCTGAGAACCTCAAACCCATTTTTAGCAGATTTATTTGCCCTTATACTTAAGTGCAAGACAGGACACACTCACAAGTTTCATAGCATGCTCTTGGCATTTTGTATTATTTTGGTCTCTTCCAATCACATATGTATTACAGCACCTTGAGTTTAGATGCTATCCAGTGGCAGGAGGAATATACATAATTCCATTGTCTTTGCTGGTGGTTGTAGGAGTACACCTATCACATTAAATTACTTATGGCCACTGGGGTTTTCTAGCAATAAAATCTAGCAGTAGAATGACAGAGTGAGCATTTTGCTTTTCTTCTTGCTTGGGTAATATTTTTGTACACTTTTATATGCAATTTTTAAAAATCCTTACTGTTGTTCTTGTAGTGTTCTTGTTAGGTTTTTACTAGGTCTTCTGGTTTTCTACAGGCCCAGATTATCACAGTAATATTTCACTACCCTTTTCTCCTCCCTATTCTTAGTTGAGAGACAAAAGTCATTGAATTTGCAAATAAGCTTGATGCAAAATAATACTAAGGGCCTGACCTCTCTTTTAGTTGCACTGAAATCAAAGGACATTGCATGCAAAGTTCTGCTAGTCCCAGGGCAGCATCTGGGGACAAACACTAAACAACTAAAACATATACAGCTCACCACACACAGGGCCTTCTGTATAAAGGTGGTGCATCAGGGTGTGCCCACCTTCTTTTGTTGTGGTAGGAGCTGATTATGCTACCACGAGTTTTATAAATGAGAGACTATCTCTCTTTGTTCTGATGATACACTTTAAAGTCATGCCCTAGTGTACTGTCTACCTTCAGCAGGGAGGAAAGGTGGGCACTGTGTCTTATCTGTGACAGTAGGTTTCACTGCTCTTGTGATTAACCCTACAATGACAGGTTTTAAATAAAGTTAAGAAACATTAAACCTCTTGGTAGGAGCAATAAGGGGAAATTAACCAAATTCAAGGACCTTACTCCTACAAAATAACCTTTTCTCAGCTGGCGTTTTGCAGCGAATTCTATGTATGAGGTTGATAATAAACTTTAGAATATGTTTAGAGTATATATATAAGCAGAACTGATAACAGAGATATCTTTCTTAGGCTGAATTAAGATGAACAAAAGACCCCTGTTCTCTAACATTTTTCAAGAAAGAAAAAAGGCAGGTTGTTATGCTATCTTTTATATTGAGGAAATAGAAAACAAGCTAAAATGCAGGCTGAAAACAAAACTCAGTGCAAGTTTACTCCTGGGACTGCATGGGTAGAGTAATGAAAAAACCTATTTGGCTTGTTAAGACTCATAAGGAAAAAATGGAAAACCAAAGTGAATGATACCAAGTAACGGCAAATATTCTCAATTGTTCTGAAACTATTTTTTAACAATATGTATTTATTGTTAGTTCTTGATTTCTCTTCTCTTGAAAGAAGAGACTTGTGGTCTCTAAAACATTTTTCAACATTTCCATTTTCTCTGTAACTGAGTTTCTACACGTTCATGCTGTTACCAAATATAAACAAAGAGATCTCCCCTGCATTTGAATTCAGTTGTAGAAGGGTTAATTTTTTTCTTTTTTTGTGCTTTTTACATCTAATGCAGGCATGGTGCTTGCTGTTTACTTTTCAGCATCTGGCTCTGCTGAGAGTCCTAGTAATAATCAAGCTTTTTTTAAGCATAGTGGAAATGCTGCTTAGACATCTGTTATTTCCCACCACTCACTCCCTGGCAAAAGTCAGTCTCATATACCAATGTAATTTCTAAAGATGGGGAAACTGAGGTAGAGAATTCAACTAGCTTATTTAAGGATCCCAAGGTAATCTCACCTTTCTACATTTCTCTTGGCTGAAATCACAATCTGTGAGAGTAGCTAAAACAAGAACAGCACACCACAGCTCCGCAGCTTTGGACAAGTTATCAGTACTAAAACTTTCTGGTTTATCCGAAGTTCCTTACTGGGAACTTTGTCCTCACTGGTGCCAATTTCTGTCAGGAAACACTGTTTGAATGTTTAAGCTTGGGATTGTTGAGTCAGGCTAGTCTCAGCATTCTTCAACACCAAAACCATGATCTCTCTTTTCCATCCACTGCTGATAACTTTTGCAAATAGGGGAAAGGTAAGGCTGCCCACTTAGGCAGAGCATCCTTCAAAAGAGGCTACTTTAGATCACCCATGATTTTCTTGCAGGTGGTATTTAGAGATCTTGCTTTTTGGAGAGATCTTGGAGAGGTCATGCTTTTTGAAGAAAAACATTTTTTTAAGGAAAAATCAAGGAATGAAACATTCATGTCTCACTACACCTATAATTCTCATGAAATGTAAACAGATCTAATATTAAAACTAATTCATTTTTATACCTGTTAGCATATTTGCATTGGTATTTTTGTTTATTTTTAATAAGCAATGCTTACATAGGACTTTTCATCCATTTCTCCAACTCTGTCCCACCTTTAACGCATTGATCCATTAATGACAACCTGCAAACAGCAAATTGCACATCCCTTATGTGTGGCATTTCTAAGCCTGCAGGCCACTATTATAATAAGCAGGTCAAGGGTATAAATGCAGAAAAGAAGGTTTTGGCATAAAGCTGTAAGGCCCCAAACAACTTGCTCAATGAGGTTTTGAACAGGGCTTAGGGTTGTTCATGTGCTCTGAGTTAGATGCATGGGAGAAATACTGACAAGATATTCTCAAGAGGTCAAAATAACAAGAAAGATTTTACTGGCAACTTCAGAAAATCAGAAAAATTTGGCAAAAGGTTTAGTACAACATTCAATAAGCATAAAATACTTCTCAAAGCATAAACTTGACCCTTCAACAGGAAATCATAAGCCCATTCAATTCTAAGTTATCCAAAAATTCCAAGAAGAGAAAATTAGAAGAAGAAAGAGAGAAAATAGAAAAGATACACAAAAACACACACATAGCTAACAAATTTTGAGTTTCAGTGGTGTTTAGATAGAAATTCCATGAGGTGGTAGGGTGAAGATGTGATTGCCTTGTGTTAGGCCTTAAATACCCCTTGGCCTTCCTGGGTCCATTCCTTTAGGTGGGACTTCTGGTGATTTGACTACTCAAGACTTTGATTAGGGGCTGCAGAGGTGGGTGAGAAGCATTGCCTCCAGGGATTGCAGGGTCTGCCAAGCTGGGATACAGGCTCCAGGGGTGTAGGGTGTACAGGGTAGTGCACTGCCTTGCCAGGGCAAGGCTCAACCTTTCCCCACATACGTGCACCCCAAAATGTCTCGAGACATCAGTCTTTCCAGCCTCACAGCTACTGAGTACAGTCCCTTCATTATGACTTGCTAAATGACCTTGCTCTTATTGTGTGCCCAGTTTCTTAATTTTTTGGGAGTGATAACATTTAATTCCCTTTCAACATATCTCCCTACATATGGATCTGTTAACTGTTTTGATTAGAAAAATAGCAGTAGGGAGGATTCACCTTCAACAGAGGGAAGCAATAAACCTAATAGTGTTCTTTTTTTTGTAAAAAGACACTGTGGACTTGTTGCCAGTCATGCTTTGCTTCCAGTAGCAACACTCACTGTGAGAATATCACATTAAATTAAAGTAAGATGCCTTCTGTTGACACTTCCAGAAATGACTAGCCTGTGTTTTATCTCTCTCTTTGTTAGAGACCTACTACCTCAGTATATGTTTTGGTACAAATTGAATTAGGGACTGAGTAGAGGTTTTTCTGACTTGGCTATTTTAACATTGGTAACTTCTACCCATGCCCTATTACTGTGGTTTACACTGCAATCTGTTTGCTCTGGTATGGTTTGCAAATCAGCCCTTTCTGTGCAGTTATTTACAGTATGTGCTGGAGAGTAGATAATAGTGCAATGTTTTCTATGCATATATTCCAGTGCTGATGACATATTTTGTTTACAGCCGTTGTTGTTTTTCTATGCTCTTTATATATATTGTTTTGGGAGGGTTAGTTTTGCTAGAAGCAACCACTAACATGTAGTTAAGAAACAGTCTGCTGTTAATACCCACATACAGATTTCTAATTGAGTAAATGTTATTGTCTTGCTGGTTTTTGTTCAAATTGCACTCAGCATCTTGAATTAAAAGGGGAAGCTTTATCACATTTTGCTTTATATCACTTCTAGAGGAGTGAGGATGACCAAAAAAGGCATATGTGTGTATGATCCCATCCATCTCTTTGCCAGCACATTGGTCAGTCTGCCTCACAGCTGTATTTTGAATCTTTACTTTTGTCAACTTAGTGTTAGAGAGGAAGAATCACCCAAGAGGTCACACAGCTGGTAAAGTTTTATGAGGTGAGGTAGGCACATACAGGAGTGAGCCCTGACAGTGTTCCTGCCTTGACTACTGGTGAAACCAGAGTCTACTAGCAGCTCAACGCCATATCACAGCACGACAGGGAGCCCAGAGGCCATGGGCACATCTGCTGCCTCTTGGAAATGACTCCTTTTTCTTAGGGCAAAGAGGTTGAACTAAACATTTCTCCAAGCAACCTGGCCTAGGTGTAATGAGAAAGCACAGTAGGGGTACTGATATACCCTGGTTATTATTATTTGCAATCACTGAGTGACCATATTTTCATTCCTGTATCTTGGAAACATTTGGAGGTTTACTTTTGCGAAGGGTCATGGAAAGGCACATAGGCCTCAGTGTCTGGGACCAGCCTTATCCAAGACCTCCACCATCTTCTGCCAAGGATCCAGGGCTGATCCCAGCTCAGCCTGGGACTTTCAGTCCCTGTTTGAGCCCTGATGTAGGTGTGCTTATCTCTGTCCCCACCTCCTGGGTAGGCCTGGGACCTGCACTGCAGAGAGCTGCTCTCCAGGATGGAGCCCTCAGACCTGGGTCTTACCTTGTCATACAGAATTCCAGGAGTAACCTGCTCAGTTCTAGTTCTAGTTCTAGTTTCTATTTCTATTTATTTCTACTTCTGTTTCTATTCCCTGTACACCCTGACTTAAATGGTGTAAGGCAATTCTGTTTGCCTGAAATACAAATGGGTTTTTCAGCACCAAAACGGCTTTCAAGGACACATAACACAAAGGCTACAACTGGAATCAGGATTTTATTTTGGGGTTTATTTATTGTCATTTTTCTGAAAATTTCTCACAAGTGTTAACACAATGCCCATGTGTAGCCAGGAGCTGGGTGATGCATCTCAGTTTAGTTTGAAACAACATCCTTTGCAGTCTGTCAGTCTAACAGAGCTACAGAAAGCAGCAGAAGGAATACAGGTCAAGCAAACCGTGTTTCCTGAAGAGAACGTGAATACTTAGTTTCAGTAACAATCACAGAAAGTTAGAAGATAAAAGAAGAATGGATAGAAGATAGCACAACAGGCTATCTTCATGGTGCATGAGCAGCAGGCAGCAACCTGGCCAAAAGGGGCTGGAGGAGCCTGACCATTGGTCAGGTTTGACACTGCAGAGGAAAGCAAAAATCCCTAGGGATGAGTGAAAATCTGCCCAGGGGGAAAATTGCTTTCTGACCCCAGCATTAGCGGTCAACCGTTCCCTGAGCATGTGAGAAAAATCCATTTCCACATCATCCCACTGGTCGGTCAAACCTCCCAGGAGATGTCCAAACCCTATTCTCCCTCAGCCTGGAGCTATCTAAAGGCCACAGGACTTTGTGGGGGAAGAATTCTTCCCATGCCTGGCAGTACACCAGTGGTGCTGCAAAGCACTTGGAATCCCGGTAACATCTCTGCATCCCATTTCTTACAGCTTCAGCTCCTGGTTTCACAGGGGATGATGGAGGAGAGCTCTCTAATGACATAGTGACTGATCAAGAAGTAGCTATCTTTGAACTTTCATTGAGGTGTCTCATTGTATGAAAGTGAATTTTAGACCATTTTTTGAATCACTCTAATGAAACACCGTCTTGGTTCTCCTTCTCCTCTGTCCTGCAGATCTTTCTCATAATTACAGCAGAAAACCTCCTTTCTTGACAAAGGCTGCAAAAGGGAGAAGGATGGTTTTTATCAGCAGGCTAGGTTCGTTTTTTATGTGCAGTTGTCTACTAAGCATTGGCTCTGACATTCATTCTTTCATCTGGTATGCAAATCAAGGTGTGATGTAGATGTAGGCCCAGGTGTTTATATCCATTGGCATCTCTCCAAGAATTAAAGAAAGAGTTGTACCAAAGAAGAGTTAAGAGAAGTCTGTGAGTCATGCAGGCAAGTGTGGGGCTCCTCAGCTGTGAGTAGCAGGCTGATTGAAACAGGCCTCTAGGGAGTAGCAAACAGGAATGGACAGACCAGGTGTGTAGTACGTCTCTGAGGGTGTGGCATGGCAGTTTGTGTAAGCAGGGCAAGCAGGTTTTTCTAAGCTAGTAAGGTTTGTTTTTTGCTGTGTTTCTGTTGGTTGGTTGGTTTGGGGGTTTTTATTAGTAATGGCTTTTACAAGACCAAAAACTGTAGTTAGTACAAGTGTCTGTAACCAAACAGAACCCTCCAAAAAGGATGTCTGTACAGACCCATTCCTGTATGGAGTGTTTGAGCTTGTCAGTGGTTGCAGGGACTGTTGCAGAAGAAGCCTGCCTGCAGTGTGACCAAGTGAATGATCTCCTTTTGCTGGTGGCCGAGCTTAGGGAGTAAGCTGAAAGCTTAAGGAATATTAGGGAAAGTGAAAGGGAAATAGATTGGTGGAGTTCCACCCTTCCATCCTTGAGGGAGGCACACCAGATGATTCCCATGCCTCCCACTGTCAGGCAATAGGAGGACACCTGGCTGATGAAGGGGAGTGGAAATGGGTCCCTGCTTGTGGAGGTAATAAAGAAAATTCCTCCCGACTCCCGCCACCTACCCAGGTACCACTTCAGAATAGGTATGAGACCCTGGATCTAGAGAGTCAGCCAGATGATTTAGAAGAAAATTATTTGCCCACTGTGCCTCCCAATTACACTTCATCTGTAGGCCGGATCACCACCTCTAACATCAAAAAGAAAAGAAGGGTAAATTGTAGTGGGTGATGAAACTTCCAGGGGTCTGAGCCTGGACAATCAGACCTCTTTGAGTTTCCTCAGGACTCTGCCCCAATGGCGACTTGATAGGGAGAGGCAGCCTTGATCCAGTTGTTCAAAAAGGAATTTTAATAATGCAAAAACAAACAATAAGGCATACACTATATTTGGAGTGAACTGGAACAAGGCAGTAACAAGGGGTAAACAGCACAAAGCCAGGGTTGGACAGGGGTATTTATACATCCCAGTGTGGGGAGGAGTTAAGGCTGTGTCTGAGGGAAGGGTCCAATGGGGAAAACGATTAGGAATATTAAAATTTCTGCACCAAAAATCAACCTATGGTAATATTAAGAGCTAGGAACTTTCCAGCAACAATTTGCGTACTTGAACTGAGGCAGCATGTGAGTAAGCCTCTTGCTTACTGTAGTTAGAACGGGGTTTCCCAGGGCATTAGTCCAGGGTTTTCTTCTTCCGTGGGAGAAACCACTCTCTACAGGGTGACTCCCTTCTGAGGGGAACAGAGGGCCCCATATGCTGACCAGACTCATCCCACATGGAGGTCTGCTGCCTCCCTGGGGCCTGGGTATGGGAAATCACTGAGAGACTTTCTGGGCTGATTCAGCCCTATGATTATTACCCACTGCTGATACTCCAGCCTGGCAGTGATGAGATTAAAAAGAGGAGTGTCAGGGCAATTAAAAGGGACTTTAGGGCAATGGGTCAAGTGGTTGATAGGGTAGGAGCACAGATACTCTTTTCCTCAGTCCCTTTGGTGGCAGAAAAAAACAGTGAAAGGAATAAGAGAGCCCACATTATGAACAAGTGGCTCAAGGGTTGGTGTCATCAGCAGGATTTTGGGTTGAACATGGGTCAATTTTTATGGCACCTGGCCTGCTGGAACTGGATGGGCTCCATCTCTCTGTTAAGGACAGAAGGATTTTAGCTCATGAACTGGAAGAACTCATTGAGAGGGCTTTAAACTAGGTTTAAAGGAGGGAGAGGATGCAGCTGGGCTGTCTGGAAGCAGACCCAAGGGTGGTAAGCCTGAGTTAAGAGTGAAATCAGTAGCCCAGCTGAGGTGCAAGTATACCAATGTACGCAGCATAGGTAACAAACAAGAGCTGAAAGCCATCATGCAACAGCAAAGCTATGATGTAGTTGCCATCACAGAAATGTGATGGGATGACTCACATAGCTGGAGCACTGCACTGAATGGCTACAGGCTCTTCAGAAGAGACAGGGAAGGGGGGAAGAGGTGGAGAGGTGGCCCTTTACCTTAGGGAGGCTTTTGATGCCATAGGTACTGAAACTAATGATTATGGAGTTGAATGCCTATGGGTAAGAATTAAGGGAAGGCCAACAAGGCTGACATCCTACTGGGAGTCTGTTTTTGTCCACCCAACCAGGAAGAAGAGGTGGACAACTTACTCTGTAAGCAGCTGGAGAATGTTTCAGGATCACCAGTCCTTGTTCTTGTAGGTGACTTTAACCTACCAGACATCTGCTGGAAACTTAATGCAGCAGAAAAGATGCAGTCTGGGAAGTTTTTAGAGTGTGTGGAGGACAACTTTTTGTCGCAGCTGGTGAGTGAGCCCACCAGGGGAGGGACTATGTTAGACTTGTGGTTTACAAACAGAGATGGGCTGGTGGGAGATGTGGTAGTTGGAGGCCACTTGGGGCATAGTGATCATGAAATTATAGAGTTCTCAATATTTGGTGAAATCAGGAGGAACATCAATAAGACTTTTACATTGAACTTCCAGATGGCAGACTTTGACCTATTTAGGAGACTTCTTCAGAGAGTTCCTTGGGAAGCAGCCCTTAAAAACAAAGGAGTTCAGGAAAGTTGGGTATACTTCAAAACAGAGATCTTGAGGGCACAGAAACAGACTGACCCAGTGTGCCAAAAGATGAGTCGACAAGGCAAACATCCAGACTGGATGGGCAACGAGGTTTTGAAGGAACTCAAGAATAAAGAGGATGTATCATTGGAAAGAAGGCCAGGTCTCTCAGGAAGAATTTAAGGGGGTTGCTAGGGCATGTAGGAAAAAAATTAGGCCAAAGCTCAGTTCAAACTTAAATACGTGACTTTTCTAAAGAATTATAAAAAATGTTTTTACAAATATACTAATGGTAAAAGGAAGGGTAAGACCAACCTTTATTCCTTATTGGATCAGGGAGGAAACTTAGAAACTGCAAATGAAGAGAATGCAGAGGTGATTAACACCTTCTTTGCCTCAGTCTTTAGTGGGAAGATGGCTTGTCCTCAGGACAACTGTCCTCCTGGGCTGGTAGATGGTGTCAGGGAGCAGAATGATCTTCCTCTTATCCAGGAGGAGGCAGTCAGAGAACTGCTGAGCTGCTTGGATGTTCATAAATCTATGGGCCCAGATGGGATCCATCCAGGGTGATGAGGGAGCTGCCAGTTGAGCTTGCAAAGCCGCTCTCCATCATTTACCAACAGTCCTGGCTCAGTGGTGAGGTTCCAGATGCCTGGAAGCCAGCCAATGTGACGCCCATTCACAAAAAGGATGGGAAGAAGGATCCTAGTAATTATAGGCCAGTTAGCCTGAACTCAGTACCCTGTAAGGTAATGGAACAGTTTATACTGAGTGTCATCACTCAGCACTTACAGGATGGCCAGGGTATCAGACCCAGCCGGCACGGGTTTAGGAGGGGTAGGTTGTGTTTGACCAACCTGATCTCCTTTTATGACCAAGTGACCCACCTGGTGGATGCAGGAAAGGCTGTGGATGTTGTCTATTTGGACTTCAGCAAGGCCTTTGACACTGTCTCCCACAGCACACTCCTGGAAAAGCTGGCAGCCCACAGCTTGGACAGGAGCACTCTGTGCTGGCTTAAGAACTGGCTGGACGGCCGGGCCCAGAGAGGGGTGGTGAATGGTGCTGCATCCAGCTGGTGGCCAGTCACTAGTGGTTTCCCTCAGGGGTCTGTGCTGGGGCCAGTTCTGTTCAATTTTTTTGAACAGAAAACATGGATGAAGGTATTGAGTCATTCATTAGTAAATTTGCAGATGACACTAAGCTGGGAGTGTGTGTTGATCTGTTGGAAGGTAAGAGGGCTCTGCAGAGAGACCTGGAACAGTTGGATGGATGGGCGGAGTCCAATAGGATGAAGTTTTATAAGTCCAAGTGCCAAGTCCTGCATTTTGGCCACAAAAAAAACCTGTTATAGGCTGGGGACAGTGTGGTTGGACAGTGCCCAAGTGGAAAGGGACCTGGGGGTACTGGTGACAGCTGACTGAACATGCCCTGTGCCCTGGTGACCAAGCAGGCCAAAGGCATCCTGGCCTGTATCAGGAATAGCATGGGCAGCAGGACCAGGGAAGTCATTCTTTCCTTGTACTTGGCAGTGGTGAGGCCATATTTCAAGTCCTGTGACCAGTTCTGGGCCCCTTTAGGAAGGACATTGAGATTCTTGAATATGCCCAGAGAAGGGCAATGAAGCTGGTGAGGGGCTTGGAGCACAAGCCCTGTGAGGAACAACTGAGGGAGCTGGGGTTGTTTAGCCTGAAGAAAAGAAGACTCAGATGTGTCTGTATCACTCTCTACAACTCTCTCAAAGGAGGTAGTAAGCAGGTGGGGGTTGGTCTCTTTCTCTAGGCAGCAGCTAGAGAATGAGAGGAGACAGTCTCAAGCTGTGCCAAGGGAAATATAGGCTGGATATTAGGAAAACGTTTTTCATGAAAAGAATAATGAAGTACTGGAATGGTCTTCCCTAGGAGGTGGTGGAGTCGCCATCTCTGGATGTGTTTAAAAAAAGACTAGATGTGGCACTCGGTGCCATGGTTAGTTGATGTGTTAGGGCATGGGTTGGACTTGATGAACTTAGAGTTCTCTTCCAACCTTGTCATTCTCTGCATATGAAATCTGTATGAAATACTGTGTGCATGCTACCCTAGCCAAATCTGAGGTTTGATCTGTAAGATGGAGGGTTGCACTTCCCACGGGTCAGACCAGAGTGGCCAATGCACTCGGCCTCCTTGCTGAGTTAGGGTCTGAACAGTACAGAGTCTATCTGCGTGATGCTACTTGTGTAACAATTGTAGTCTACACTGGCACTACCAACATTGTGCTACTAAATATGTTTTCTTTCATTACCTTGATGATAGACATGATCTTAAGAAAGAATTATTTTCCCTAAAATAAAAGAAAAAAAAATAAGAAAACACTTGCATCACTCCATGCTTGAAGGTCCTGAGAATCATAACCTATTGAAGCCCCCTATAAAAACTCTGTAAGTATTGTCATTTTTATTCTCATTTTACATGCAGAGAAACTGGAGTGAAAGTTATAGTCCAAGGTAACACAAGAGTCTGTGAGAAATCTGGGAACAGAATTCCAGAGTCCTGGCAGAATATTCTGCCCCTCACTTTGATGCACTAAAATCTTAAGGAGTTAAATGTAATGAATCCCCTTTATCTGCTTCTCAATGAGGATGATAAACAGTACTGTCACTGCTCTGGATAAATCCCCTTAAATCTATTACCAAAGTCATCTCTTCTGACAAAATCTCCAATAAAATTGCTGGTAACAATAAACATTTCCCCACACTGAACAGTGGAAAATTCAATAACTGTTTGGCTGAATCCATGTTGAGTACAGAAAATGGAATTAATATGGAAAAGTGAATGTGCCTCAAAGAACAGTAATTCTCCTGGTTATTTGTCAACCTTTTAATGAATGTGAAACTAATCTAGTTGAGAAGGAAAGCAGGAAGCATTATGACTATGCAGAAATCTGGGTGCACATTTCTAAAGTTTAGAAAAACCATAGGTTTTTGTTTCCCAAGACATTTTAGGGTATGATTAATCACTTGAGGAGATTAGCAGTATGGGAGTGTGACTCCTATGTAGCATTTGAATCTGTGATGTTAGCTAGTTCCCACAGTGGAATCTTTTTTGCTTTTTAGGATTCCTGATAAGAGCAGTGACTTTTTAAGTCCTTATCATACTATTTATTCAATTAGTTATTTTGTAAATAATAACTAAGCATAAGATGAAAATATCTTGAGCGTGGTCATGTTTAATTTTTTGTCTATGTAAAGAGATAAGAAAGCAAGATACAGGTTCAAATAAACAGAGTCAAGAAGTTGAGAATGGTAGGATTCATATGTAGACCACTTCCAACTTTCACAATGGCCTGTAGTTTATTGGAAAATCAGACAAAATGCCTTAGATCCACCGATTCCTGAATTCTGGGAAACATCTTAATTCAGATTTATTGCCTTAAAATTTACCTTGACCAACAATAATTTGAAAACAATGAAGTGTTTTGTTGTATATATGCAGATAGGTAAGTATAAAGTTACCTTTTCATTTGGTTTTCACAATTTCATCTACTGTCTAAACTGTTGTTTTCTAATGGCGAGAATGTTCTTTCCTGAGTTGATATAGTCTGCTGAAATGTCAGAATAAGGGCATGATTTCAAGATCCAGTATTCTGTAGTGCTTAATTGCCCTACATTGAAATTCAAAGATGCCTGTGTTTCATTTTGGAGTTTTACATCTATATTTATGATTTATATTTTTAAAGCTTTTTTTTCCTGTGAACTTTTTCCTAACTGTCTGTAACTAGTCCTGAACCCAAAAGAATCCTGGCTCTCAGGCTGAGAAACCCTCCTTTGCACAGACAGGCTGCACTGAGTGGGATGAATAAAGCTTCTGAGGAATCCATTTCTTCTCCACAAGTGAGTTGAAAGCTAGGCACAGTAGTCATCATTGTTCCTCCTTTGTCACCACCAGCCATCAAACCTCAACTGCATCACCTCAGGAGGCCTACTCACAACCCAGGAGACTATTTCCCTGCCTTACACAAGAAATTGAAGGAACATCCAGTGAGAGGTAAGGTGTTTGACAAGAGGGGAAGAATGAAGAAAATTCAACATATTTCCCAGAGTTGGAATAGGAAGTAGCAGAAGAGATAAAGAGGCCTCTTCTGGAATGGCAAACAGAGAACATTGTGGAATCATTGCACAGGCCAAACTACATTGACAGCAGCTACAATTCTAACTAAAACTGAGTGTATGATCTAACTATACAATATAATGGACATTTTGTTAGAAATTACTTCAATAGCCTTATCATTGTAGCATATGCTCACTTAGTACTAAAATATTGGTCTGTTACCTTAAAAAAGAATTACATACACAAAGTAATTGTATGTTACTTACCTCCTGTCAAATTAAGTCAGTGCTTTCCTAGATTATTGGTTTCCTTATGGTGTTCTCAATGTGACCTTCTGCCTATCACAGTTAAAATAATAGCTCCTATTTCTGGCAGCATGGGAAATTTTTTCTTGCCTAACAGTACTGAGAATAAATGTCCTCCTATGATGTGATATGTATTCGGGAGGATGCAGGTTAGGAGGCTGGAGTGCAAAGAGTCGTCACTTCACCAGAAAAAGAAAATATAGCACAACATTAAAATTGTTCTTTGTTCAAATTCTGTTGAATGTTAAAAAACACTGATTTTCTCTAATGGCATTAATTTGGTTGAATTTGATCCCATGCATTCTTTCAGTACACAGTGTCCCATGGGCTTGTTCACAGTTGAACATGTCCCTTGTGAAAAAGATCCTCTTGTCCCAGATTTTGCACTTTGAGAAACAGTAGCAAACAGCTTTCTGGCCACTTTCCCCAAGCCCCTGGTGATTTACCTACTACTTCAATGGTCCCTTTGCAGTCCTCTTTTTACTTTCCTCACAGGCAAACCTACTCTACTTTTCATTTTCCTTGCTGCTCTTCTCTATATACTTCTTGATTTTAATTTCATTTTGAAATGAGAGAACAAGCACTGCATACTGCTCAAGTTGCAGGTACACCAGAAATGTTTACAATAGTGCAATTACACTTTCTGTTTTACCTTCTATGCTTTTCGGAATAGATTTTAAAGTTGTACTTTCATTTTTGAACCTCCTTGAGGACTGAACAGTAGTTTCTGTAGAATTCTCTATAAAAAATCCTGATTAATGTTTAGCCCAAGTACACATGTGGAGTTGTGGAATTAGCGTTGCTTCTCTCTACACGCATCATTCTGCACTAACCAACACTGAATCGGTGGATTTGCCAATTACACTGAAGTAAGCTGCTGCTTCTTCTTCTTTTCTACTTCTTCACTTTTTCTTTATTTCTGTTCCCCACTTGCTGTCTTCTTCCACCAACAACTTTTCCAAATCACATCTTCTGGAGAAGCACATTGAACAGCAGAAGCAACAATCCTTCTTTATTATGAATCCTGACCATTTCATCGCACTTTTTAATTTATTTATGCATTTTTATTTTTCTCTCCATTGTTAACTAATTTACCATCTTAAGATTATATGTTGTAATCCTCTTTTAATCCATGACAATTCAGTAGCTTTGACATTTTTGGATCAGGACCTTGGAAAAATGGAGAAAACCATTGTTGGCTCCTCAAGGAAGTGTCAAGGTTTGTGAAGCAAAATTTCTTGTACAGAAACCTGTCTGAACACTCTTTGTTTAAAATATTCTTGTTAGCAGTATCCGCGCCACCTACCAATTCTATTATTTCTATTTCTAAAAATTTGCTCACTGTTAATTAGCCCTGTTATACACTACCAGTTTGTAATCATGTTCAACATTAACCAGCTGGTGCATGACGGTCATGTTGAAATCAAGGCTGGCTGTCACATGTAAAAAGTCAAGGTGTTTTCCCAGTGCTACAGATGCCTTTCACTACCTTAAGAGAAGACCAGCGCAATTCCACGTGCACTTGCCTCAAGATTTCACACCTTTTTACAATATTTTGCTAGACATCTTCACTCCCCAAGTACTCTGATGTCACCATGTTTTAGTTATTTTCATCCTTTGTATTCTGTGTTTCATGTTTGTGTTGTTGACCTTAACCACCATCAGAACTTGTGACTCCAGCAGCAGGGCTGGGTCACTGCCTAAACACAATGCTAAAAGGAATGGACTTTAATGTCTCCTGCTTATGAAATGTGATTTATCTCTGGGAATTTTCTAAGAACTGTATTCTGCTTGTAGAATACCCTAAAATGTTTTACTCAAACAGGCTGTATACTGTGTAGCAATGTATCTGTACAACTTAGGCCATTCTGTGTACCAGCCAAACTGTTTGTAGATAGCAAGCCACCCACAGTCTTGTTTTCAGGGTTCTCAGGAATTCATCAAGGTTACTGAGACAACAACAGGACAGAAAAATAGAATGGAGAGCCTGGGAACTTGCTTACAAAGAATGCAAAACCTAGACAGAAGACACAGGACGTGAGGGTGGACACTTGATCAATTAGGTATCCTGAGGGATGTGTACCTGCCTCATTGACAAGTGGCTTAGCCAATCAAGAGACACCTGTATGCGTGGACACTAGTGATAGAAGCTATAACTGGGGTTTAATGTAAACAGTAAATCAGCTTCTGTTGAAAATCATATTGGTGCTATTATTCAGTTGCCCATTTCCCTGTCACAATACTGCATATATTGTATCCATATATATATGTATATGTGCAAAATTATACTGTCTTTCCAAACACATTTTCTGTCTCTGTCATTTCTTCCCCATAGGACACTTTACCTAACAGAGTTCTGCCTGTGGACAGCAAGTAGACACCACTAGGTCATTTGTACAGGTTGAAAGAAAAACCTCTTTTTTTTTCTTTCATTATTATCAGTAGTTTATTTGTGTTATCATTCTTCTGTCACTAGTGTCTTACAAAGGGGCATATTTTTGTCTTTGCTTTCCTGGTCCACACTCTCCTTTGCAGGCAGAGATAGGTTGTCATCTTGAATATACTGCTATGTAGTCACAGTGTAATGACTTGACCTACATGAGGTGTCATCACAGACTCTGAGAATGGTTTGGGTTGAAAGGGCCTTAAATACCATCTCATTCCAACCCCTCTGACATGAGCAGGGACATCTTCCATGGGGGCAAGGCCCCATCCAGGCTGGCCTTGACCACTTTCAGGGATGGAGCATCCACAGCCTCTCTGGACAAATTGTTCCAGCGCCTTACCATTCAAAGTAAAGGATTTCTTCCTAATATCCAACCTGAACCTACTCTCTCTGTTAAAATCCATTCACCCTTGTCCTATCACTACATGCCTTTGTAGAAAGTCCCTCTCCAGCTTTCTTGTAGGCATACTTTAGATACTGGAAGGTGCTAAAATGTCATCTTGGAACTTTCTCTTCTCTAGGACAAGTAAGCACAGCTCTCTCAGCCTGTCTTCATAGGAGAGGTTCTCCAGCCCTTTGAACATCTCCATGGCCGTCCTCTGGACCTGCTCTAACAGGTCTATGTTCTTGCTGTGCTGGGGACCCCAGAGCTGAACTCAGCACTGCAGGTGGGATCTTACCAGTGCAGAACAGAAGGGTAGAACCACCTCTTGTCAACCTGCTGGCCACACAGATTGTAATGCAGCCCTTGGACATGGTTGGCTTTCTGGGCTGCATATCCAGCCTCTCATCCACCAGCACCTCCTATTCCTTCTAAGCAGGGCTGCACATGATCTGTTCATTGCCCGGCCTGGGGGTTGCTTGTCCTGGGTGCAGCACCTTGCACTTGGTCTTGTTGAACGTCATGAGGTTCACATGAGTCCACTTCTCAAGCTTCTCCAGGTCCCTCTGAGTGGCATCCTGTCCTCCAGGAGTGTCAGCTGCACCACTCAGCTTGTTGAGTCATGGGGAGTGCCTATGGCTTCTAATATTTATTGGAGTTCTTTCAGATGCCTTTGCTCTCGGTTTTCTCCAGCTAAATTCATGCTATATAATAGAATTGCCTCTAGAAGGTGGTTGTTCACCCGTGGTTCAGAGGCATTGTTTGATTTTTTTTTTTTCCCTGGAGCTGGAGAAGGTGAAGAAAGCTGCCAGACCCTCACTGGCATTGGAAAGATACCTCAGAATGTTTTCTCCCTCTTCCAAAGCCTGGGGCTTTTAGCTGAAATAAAATACTGCCAAGTGGAGAGTGGAGGAGAGAGGATGTTTGTGCAGATTGCTTCTAGTGATTACCAGATGTTTCAAAAAATAATTCCTAAGTTTACCACCTAATTGTGTTGAAGGCATCCAGCCTGATGTATAGAAATGTAAGATCAAATGGATGGGCTCATCCACTCAGTCCAACCCTGACATCTAGTGTACAACAAAGGGAAATTTTCCACAAATAAAATTGTGTTATTTGAAGGAGGACCAGCTTTGCAGTGCACTCAGCTTTCTTCTGTATTTATGATTGCTGAGATTACCCCTTGCTCCCAGCATAGAAAAAAGTTCATCCCTCTTAGCAAGTTTTACTATCATAGGTTTATGATGCTGTTTAAACTTGTTATCATTGCAACAATCAACACTTGAAAATTTTAATTTTTTTCTCTTTAGTCCATTCTTGGAGTGAGTCTTAGCTGTAATCACTGGGTTGCTTAGCTATGGAAAAAAAAAAAAATTGGTGCTTTGTTATTTGAAGAGTTCTTTCTTGTATTTTGAGGAAAGGATTAAAGTCTGAATTAAAATCTGAATGTTAAAATCTACAGTGAATGAGGCATAGAAGGACTCTTTTGAGTATTCACTTCTTCCTGGAACTCCTCATTGCTGCATTGCTATGGCACCCTATTGTCATGGTTTTAAAACTAACTTATATTTACTGTGAACTTTTTGTGAATTTTTAACTTCATATGACATCACTTCATTACCACTAACTTTTATCCTCTCTCACAGACCTGCTAAGCATCACTGGGCAGCTCCCTTATTATGGATCCTGAGTTATACAGAATCACTAAGGCTTGATCGTGGCTCTGGAGTTTGCATGTTCATATATAGTCCACTGAGGCAGGTTATAAAGTGTCCAGTTTGGTTGTGAAAATTTCCAAAGATGGACACTACAATCTCTCTCATGTAGGACCAAAAGCCAGTATCATGGAGTAGAAACTGGCTTTAAATGTTCACTCTTTCTATTTGTAGATCTACATTGCCAAAATGTTGGTATTTCTGTTTGCACCACCTCACTTTTTTGGGGAAGAATGTAAGGAACAGAATAATATCTGTTTAGGAACTTACCTAAATACAAGTGAGAGCCAAAATTTTTAATTTGCGTCACTGACTTGCATTTTTGATTTTTGCCTGTAGATGATATTGCTAGGCAGTCTCTCTGCATACAAGAATACTGTAAGACCATGTGTAAAATGTGTAATCTCAAAAGGTAGAAATTACATATAATATACTGGAAGATAATCTGTTATAATATCTAAGTGTATCAATTAATTTTGGAAAAAGCATTATAAAATTATAAACTTATTAAGCAGTAAGACAAAATTTCAACCAGACAAAAATTCAGTTAAGTTTTGCTAAACTCAATGCATGCAAATTCTGCTTTATCTGTGAATATAGTGTGAGTTTACAAACATCATGAATATTGGTTTAGATTTGTTTCACATATCCTACGAACCTAATATTTAGCACAACAAAAATGCTCATCACAACCCCTTAAGATGGGTGATGGGCTTTCTGTAATCCTTAGTTTAAAGTTGTTAAAATCTGGGGCCATTAAATCCCTTCGTCCCAACTTTATTTTAAATGGAGACCTGTATCATAGTTTCTAGGTAGAGGGTAATCAGTAATTTGCTTCAAAACTATTAGCCATTAACAATCTCCTGACTGCAATCAGTCTTTTATTCACTCATTGAAGCACTTAATTTCCCCCTGAAGGCTTGAAGTGGTTGTTCAATGTTCAACTTGAGTGAACCATTTTTGAACAGAGGCTTGTTTGGTCACCCCATCCGCGGGTGGTGTTCCTGCCAAAACTGGCTTGATGACTTTAAAAGGTCTTCATAAAATTAGTGATTGTTGGTGGATAGTTTCCTCTGCTTCCTGAAAAGCAGTATTAACCACCAATAAGCCCTTTTCCCAGGTAGAGTACTGTTTTTCTGCATCTTTAAAACTACAGGAATAAAATCTTATGGGTCTGGTAAGACTATTAGGTCCTTTCTGCTGTAAGTGTATGTACAGTCCGTCAATTTGTACTCAATCAGTAGGGTGTATAGGGCTTAGTGATTGGTACATATTGGCTTCAAAAATTAGGAGTTGTAGGGCCTCATCATGGAGGGGAATCCAATTCCACTTTGCCTTTTTCCATAGCAAATCATATAAGGGCCTTGCACTTATTGAAAAATCAGGAATGTGTTTCCTGCAAAAAATGAGGAGACCTAAAGCATGTTGCAGGTCTTTCTAGTCTCTGGCATTTTAATTTGGTATAGGTGGGTGCTCATTCCTCCTTTCCACCAGATTCCCAGGAATTTTACTTTTTGAGCAGCAGGTTGTACTTTTTCAGGAGGAATATATAAGTCCAGGGACCCTAGATGCTTAATAATGTCTGTTTTTGTTGATTGTACAGGTGAAATTTCATTTTCTACCTACATCAGTGCATTGGTATACTTTTACTCCTGGTGCAGGAGGAAGGCGTGACAATTCTTGTGCCAGTGTGTTACGGGTTAACAGAGTTTGGTTTTTAGTTGAAGAAAAATATGGAATACCACTCTGTAAAGACCTTTTGAATTCCTTTAAAAAGGACAGACCTATGAGGAGCCAGTTCTTGACTATTGGCACGTTGTTTGACCACTGAGAAAACAGAATGAAACTTTTGCTAATATCCATAAAAAGCTGAGAATATGTTGGGGTCTCCCTCTTTTCTCCGGGTGACCCACCAGGTGCTGCAGGGGCCGGGCTGGGCCAGGCCCCGCTGCCTCTGGGCATTCAGCCTGGCCGGGCCTCAGGGAGCCACTGCCCACTCCTCTCCCCCCACGGGGGAGTGGTCCAGCCATGCCTGGGCCCGATAACAGAGAGCAGCGGGGGACAGGAGGAAAAGCCCCGGCAGCTGCCCGTGTCACCGGCCGGGGCTNCAGCGGCCCGTGTCACCGGCCGGGGCTGAGATGGATGTTCCCTCCCTCCTTCCTCAGGCCTCAGGAAGCAGCTCTGAGTGGCCCACGCCACGAGACCGAGACCGAAGGGTGGAAAGGAGGGCATCCACCAGCCCCTGCCCCCACCGGCATGGCTTGGAGAACTTTGCAGCTGCCCTGGCAGGGACCACGTGACCACTGCAGGCCTCTTTAACTCTTTCCTGCCAGCAGTTGGAACTTCCCAGAGCACTGCCCCTTCCCAGAGTACAGACAAGACAAAATGATTGAACCATAAAGAGACATAGCATGAGACTAAGTCAGTGAAGACAGAGTGAAAAGACTATTTGAGGCAAAGGAAAAGGAGTGGCCTAATTAGGCTGGATGTATCTAGTAAACTATAGAGAATGGACTACTTTTTCCTGAAACATATAAATGCTGCAGGGGGGGGATGTAAAGTTCTAGTTAAAAGTGATATGAAGCTTTTGTGCTTCTGAGGAAATGGAGATTTTTAGTTTTGAGATGAAGAGGATTTTGGAAACAGAAGAAGAGAATCTTTGCTTTATACTAGAGGAGGCATTCTTAAACAGTACCCCTAATAAGCAAATATGGCCCATATGGGGCATTGGGAAAGCTGCTAATGGGTAGGATTTCACAGTTTGCAGAGGCTCCTTTCAGGCCGTTGCAGATGTGTGGCATGGAAGCCACCAGAGGGATTGTTCCCCTTGTGACGATGTCTCTATAGGACTCAGGGAGACTCCTTTCCAAAAAGAACTGATGAAAGATTATTTTTAAATAGTAAAACTGTCTGAAATTACAGGTTTTGTCTTTGTGTGTTGTATGTAGGAAAGTGAATACTTGTGGAGGGAGGAAAGGATGTTTTGAAAGTTTAATTTGTTTTTTTTTTCTTTTCTTATTTTCTTCTCAATGTGTGTGACTAAACTGTCTTTTGTAAATTTAAGGTAAGCCTGTTTTGCTCTTTGAATTCTCCTAGTAATATCTAAAATAGCAAACACTAAACCATCCCACAGTGCATGATGTGCTAGAGTGGGTGAGTGTTTAAATCTTTGTGGGAGGGGGGTTAAAGTGTATTGCTGGCCCTCCCACATGAGAGCAAAATGCTCCTGATCCTTTTCCTGCAGGGCAACTATAAAAATCATATCCTTGGCATCAATAGGGGCCATAATTTTATGAGCCTGTTCTTGTATGGTAGCTATCAACTCAGCAATATTTGGGACTGCTGCAGTGAGAGGCCCTGAATTTGACTTTAAGCACCAATAGTTATTGCTATTTGGTTTGTGGACTGGTCAGACAGAAGGATTGTAAGAAGAATGTGTTGCAATCACTATTCTTTCTTTCAAATCTCCAATAACTGGGGTGATTCCTTCACTGTCTCACAAGGGTAAGGGGTAAGGTTTGACATTGTTTACTAGTGAGGGGGGAAGAGCAGGGGCAGAACTTAATAAACACAGACATTGGGTTTCCTTCCCAGAAGCCCATATTTTTCCTTCTTCATTAGTCTAAGACCTTCCCTTTAGGAGGTCTGGCCCCAGTAAATCTGTAGGAAATTTACCCAAACCATTAGGGTTTCAACTGCTTTCTCCTCTCCTGGTAACCAGCCAAATCCATCCAACAATCCGACCAGAGTTTGTGCATTATGTTTCATGGTACCACAAAAATGTGGTAGATTTTTCTGGAGGGTACCTTGTGTAATTTCTAAATTAACCCCTTATCTCTGGAAAAATATTTTACAAAGTTACATCACAAAGGTGAAGTGATTGTTTCCAGAGGGTACCTTGTATAAATTACAGGTAATTTTCAAATTTCAATCCTTCACCCTAGAAAACCTTGTATACATTTCATAAAACACACACACACGCAGGTGATGATTCCTGAGAGGCACCTCATTTAAATTATTTTCTAATGTCTCGCTCCTTACACCTCAGGAGCACCTTATTTTAAACACTTAACCATAGTAATACGCCTCACTTTTGAGAGGAATCTTGCATTAATTTCATCAAAAAGCAAACAGCTACAATGTTTTATAAAGCACTTTACTTACCAAAAAACCCAAAAAAGTCATAAGGGTATCTTGCTTTGTTTCTCTAACACAAAATGATCAATCATAAAAATTAGCAATTTATCGATTTTTTTGAATCAGGACTCTAGTTTTAAGGGTTTCGTGTCCCATGATTAAATGTTATTACCCACTTAATTATGGAGGAGCACTCATCTCTGTGAACTGCAGAAAGAAATTCAGGTTCGAATATTCCCCCAAAAGGAATTAAAACTCAAAGGAAGTTATATGTTAATATATTAAAAAATGGTATTTTTACTTTATTAACTGTAAAAGAAGCTAAGAGAGGGAAAGGAGAAAGTAGAAAAAAGTTGGAAAAAAGCTAAGATTACTTTACAAGCATAGGATAGTTAACCAAACACACTTGCTACCTTTTCACTGAAGGGGGTTGGGGCCAAAGGAGTTTTTGCCTTTTTTTTTTCTTCCCTGCTACTTGGAGTAGCTTATCTGCTTTTCTAGTCTTGAGGGTCAGCAGCTCAGCTGGAATGCAGTCACTGATCTGAAAATTAGGTGCAGCATGTGGTCCCTGCAGCTGACTTTGGTCCACTCCTGCTGCTCACACCAGGGGATGCAGTAGCAGAGGAGGATTTCCATAAGTCACGTGTGTCACAGTAGGTTAATATTTTCCCCAGGCTGCAGGCATCCAAGGCTTGGTGGTGTCTCAGCTTTTGGCAGCTTTAGGTTCTTTCTGCAGCTATGAAAAAGCTTGGAAGGCAGCAGTGGAGGGGAGCGGGTGGAAGGTGAAGGCCAGAGTTTCTGTCATTCTCTTCCCCCTCTCAGTTTTGCACAGGTTTTGCCTCTCTTTTTATGGACATCAAGGCGGGCTGCTCTTAGCATTCAGGTATTCAAAGAGATAATAATAATAACGATGAAGCACTTTTTGAGGCAGCTCCTTACAACTGCTTGCTAGGAACATTACAAAATCTCCTATTTACTTAATTCATGAAGTGAAAAATTACTTTTAATTGCTCATGTTGGTCCTGGTTGGAAAAAAGATCCCAAAATGCTGACTTGGCAGGCTGTGAATATGCCATTTTTAAATGCCCAGACAGCATTCTTCTGTCTGGGCTTCAATTTAATCAATACAGGGATGGTAAATTAGGCTGCTGTGCCATTAGAGATGTCACTCAGACTGTAACTCCTCTTTGTGGAGCAATATACATTGATAGGCTTAAAGGACGGTGTTTTTGTTTTTTTTTTCCTTAATTTCCCATTAAACTGTGTCAGCATTTCCCAGGCTTGGGAACAAATTCTTTTCAGAGCAGTAAAGTCAGTCCTATCTGTGCTCCTGCTTTGTGTTGTTAAGCCCCTTTGTGTCTATACATGTAGATTTTCATGGCTAATCCATTGCTGATGTTAATTTTAATCTTTTCAGGACTCCACACTTCACTCTTGCTGTATTGTGCTGTATTGGGTCTGGCTGAGATAGAGTTCATTTTCCCTTAGCAGCACTCACAGTGCTGTGCTTTGCATTGGTAGCTGGAACGGTGTTGATAACACAGCAGTGTTTTTGCTACTGCTTAGCAGCAGTGACAGAGCATCATCACTGTCTATCTAACATCCTCTCCCATGCCTCCTATCAAGGGACTGGAGTAGGCAAGATCCTGAGAGGAGACACAACTAGGCCAAAATAGCTGACCCAAATAAACCAAAGGGATATTCCATACCATATGACATCAGCTGAGATACAAAAGCTATGAGAGAGAGGAGTTTGTTATTTTACCCTTTTTGCCTTCTGGAGCAACCACTCCAGAAGTGTGTGCTGAAATCCTGCTTCCTGGGAAGTAAGTGGTTGAATGTTGTTTGCTGGTGGGAAGTAGATTATTCTCCCTTTTGCTTATGCCTGCATAAACTTTTGCTTTTCTTTTTTTTTTCCTTTGCTTTTGTAAAATGCCTTGTCTCAGCCTACTAGTTGTGTAGTGGTGTGTTTTTCTGTTTGTGCTGAATGGTTTAATTCATGTACCCCTGTGCTTACTTTATACTTGGTTGTACCCTGGTTTTCCCATCCCTTCTGTTCTGTCGCTCCTTTACGCCCCTCCTCTGGGCCCTGTCATGTCACTTGGATGCTCCCCCCAGCTTCTGGAAAGTTCGGGGAAGGGTGTTGAGTGACAGGAAAAGGCCAGAGGAAATCCCTCCTCTCCATACAGGAATGGTCCTTAGGGGTGTCCCTCATCCCCCGAGCCACTCCCAGAGTTTCCCCTATTGGTGGATTCCTTGTGCCTTCCCCTTTCCCAACCGCAGTATAAAAGGTACTGTTTCTCTGTGTTTGGGGCTCTGCTGAGGCAGATTCCCAGAGGTGAGGAGGCCCTGCAGGGGCTCCAGTAAACTCAAGTCGCAACCCCTCAACAGAGTCCTCCTTTTTCCTCACTGTTGTCACCAGCACATCTGTGCCTTGGACTGTGCACTGATCTCAAACCCACCAGATCGGCCGGACCTGCCCAGCAGAGTGAGCCGTACCGAGTGCCATCTGTGGTGCCAGGGTTAGCCCAGGCTGGCTGAGAGAACGCTCTCAGAAGGCACCGCGACATAATTGTTTTGCATCTTATTTTCTCTCCACTGTTCTGTTGTAAAGGGGAGTGATAGAGAAGCCTGGTGGGCACCTGGCATCTAGCCAAGATCAACTCATTACATGTGCACTGAAAATATTCACCAACTTCACTGGTAAAGTTAGACCTGAGTCATACATATTTCTTGTCATATATTTGTGACATACTTTACTGTGGATCTTATATTAATGTTGTTATTTGAACTATTAATTATTTATATTTCATGTATTGTCCTATCTCTGATAGATTAATTGGATAAAAACAAGTACACTTTCTAAGTAAGAAGCATCCCATTAATAATATAACAGACCTCTTGTACAATTTTAAATGCAATTATTTATTGTAAGCTTGTTGATTACATATTGAGAGTATATATTCACTGCATTCACTGCAAAGGACTGCATTCTCATGAAAGATGCTGGGTCAGTCACAATGGCAAGTGGAGTCCAAACTAGTATGGTTCTCAGCTGTCTGCCTAAGTGAATTAAAAAGATAACTAAATTCAGTCTGCCACGCTAGATAATCTTCAACCTCTCTGCTTAGTTCTCTAAGGGTTCAGCTGGCAGCGTTACTCCATCTAGCCCAGAGTTATTAAGGCAAGCACAAATTGTCCAGTTCTATCTTGTTTTTGGTAAAATATTCTTCCAATACCCATCTTTCTACAAATGCTGAAGGCTGTAGCTGGCGGTGAAAAGAATTCTTGATTGAATCATTCAGGTAAACTTTTAAAAGTCACGTAACGCTCTTCTACCTTGCAGCAAGCATATGCCATTGAGTAACATTATTCCTTTTACTCAATTTTTACCTTCCTGCAATGATTTTGAATCTTTACAACCTCTCCTAAGAAATTACCTAGGACTCAATTTAAAAAGCAGATGTGAAAAGAAATTATTTGGAGCAAAAGGATCAACTATCCAACTATGTTATCTTTCACCAAGCCAGTGGAGATGGAGACAATTGCCTACACTGGTGTAACAGGCAGGCACTGCGCTTCCCTAGTATTTCTTGTCTGAGATCTCTGCCCTCCATCCTCTTTGACGTGTTTGTCAATGTTGAGAGCCCTTGGCATAAATTTTAATTCTACAGTAAATCTATCTTTTCCTCCTTACAAATACAAGTCATGAGCAGAGACAGAGGAAATTTTTGTTTTGCATTTCAGGGACTCTAGAGTTGAATCCTTGCCCTCTCACCTTCTCCATCTATCCCATCAGCTCTGCACATGGGAATTTTCACTGTAGTCAATGTTATTCCAAGAGGGGAAAGCTGGACAAATGAGGTAAAGTCAGGCAAAAAAAGGAATTTGAATCATTAGTTAATGTTTACTACTCTGCACTACCACTTCTAGTGCCACTATAAGTGTGCATCTATAGATATAGAGAGATATATATACTCATACAGTCCTGTATGATTACCACACTGCACAAAGCTAGATTCGATCTGAGGTGGATTCCTCATTGACAAAAATGCTGGGAAGCCACTGTCAGTAAATTGACAGAATCCCTCGAACTCTGTATAATTGGAATTTCTGTCATCATCTCCAATGATACTTGCGGGAAGTAAATAGCAGATAAGCACTTGATGATAGTTTATATTCAAGTGTACAATTGAGGAAATTATTTATAAAGATGAAAGATCTTTTTCAATGTGCTGCCACTTTCAATGACCCATGATTATTTATACTGTATTATTGAAATATCACTGTAATCTAAATGTGGATTACGTCTCCATCCTTTTCTTCATCTTCCATAATCACTGTTTGTTCTTCTGTAAACACCTTAGTGCCTGAAAGAGAAGAACACAAAATCCAAACAAACAACAAACAAGCAAAAAAAAGAAGAAAAAAGGAGTTGATTTAGTATACTTTTTAGAAAATATCAGGCTAAAGAGAATTTTTCAGTTTTCTCTTATTTTTTGATTTTAATGTCATTTTTCAACATCATGCAAGTTACTCCTCATTTCTTTTTGACATTTCAATTTCCTAATACTCAGTGAACTAGAGTTGAATCACTGCATTTTTGGCTAAAATTATTAAGCGTTCTTAAATCCAGCATATTTTTGCTACCTGTAAAAAGACACTCTGAGGTTTCATTTGGGAACCTGTTTCTTAGAAGGGTTTGGGTAGCTAAATAAGGGAAAGAGCTTGCATAATGAATCAAATACTGTAATTAATCTTTGTGACAGAAACTGCTTTTGTGGACATGTATGTTTTCTCTACGTATGTAGCCATATTACTTAGATTTTGCAAGTGCAGGTGATAAAAGAGACATGTTAAAATACCCACATGACAAGTGCCCTCTCCACTAAAATTGGTATAATATCAATAAATTGTAAAAGCTACTGAATTAAGAACAATGTGAAAATATACTTGGATTGTAGATCATACCTCCCACAAATCTGTCTCTTCTTCTTTCCCTGTGTCTCTCTTTCTCTTTTTCTTGGTTAAGTCAGTAAGACTGCCCTTTGGGGATCTGGAGGCTTTTGTATAATACCAAGGTATAACAAATACTGTAAGTGCTTTCTGCGTTAAAAAATAAGTAAGAGTGATGCGAGAACAATGCATTACGTACAAAAGTTTTTGAAACCTATTTTAACATAATGTGCTGGGTTGCCTGTTTCCAGTAAAAATCAAGTGATGTCTGATGGATTTTATGCCTACATGCCTTGGTGTGGATGTTAACAGTCTACCAACAGGATGAGGGATACCATTGCTTTGAGACCAATGAAATCTCCCTTTTTTAATTTGATGTCCTATTGGTGGCTGTCAAACCAACTGGTTTTGCTTCTTTCTGCTTCAAACATCCTTTCACAGAGAAGGCTTTCCGTCTTGACAATATCTGAAAATAGGACAATACCATAGAAGCAGATTTTCTTCAAATATAGAGTCTTTTCAGAGGTGACATTAATGAAAATATTGGCCTATACTGTCCTTCATTTGAATTAGCTCCTGCTTCATTTATTTGCAGTTCTTGTGAACTAGCTGGTTTCACTCACAGCACTGTGAGATAAACTGAAAGGCATAAATTAATGTTAATTTGAAACACAAAGCCCTTTATTTATTCAAGCAGCAATTAAGTAACTATTGTTGTTAACTGCAAAGAATGATGCCATTTTATGGAGATGGATGTAAATATTCACCACATAGACTTCTATCCCTATAGACAACCTAGGCAAATATAGACGAGTTGGTTTTTTTTTCCTGTTGTCTTTGGGGTTAGGGTTGTGTGTGCTCCAGCGGGGACTGGGGGTTATTTGTTGTTGGTTTTTAGATCTTGGACCATTTGGGGAACAGGGAAAACATAACTAATATATGCTTAAAATGTACTTTCAAATGTACCTTCAAATTGACAGAATTCAATCTATATGCATTTGCTACTGAATGACAGAAACTAATGCTATTTTCAGTTGTTTTCAATTATATCTCCAATGACACTTTGTTCCCTATTGGTGAAGCCATCTTCCAACACTTGGCATGGAATCAAAGCAGTCTCTGAAGATGCTGCCTCTCTGTACAGGGCTTTTCATATCCTGTATTCTGGATCTGTTTTCCAGTGATTAACTGCCTGTGGCAGACTTGTGCCTGTATCAGGCAAAGTAATCTATGTATTTAAATGCTTGAATTCCATTCCCTTCCTATTCTAAGGATGCATATTTAATTTTCAAGATACATACCAACAGACATGATTCTGCTGGTTGAAATTCAACAGTGGTGGCTCCATGATTTGCTATGAAAAGTCTTTGCTTGAAGGCTTGTTCAATATTTGCTACTTATTTACTTTCAGATTTATTCCATCCAGTAGCACACACAAAGTAACTAAGCTTTTGTGGAACTGTTGTGCAAAACAGAACCTGAATTATAGACCTGGAGATTCAAGAAGACCCAGCAGGACCATGTGACCTAAGTAAATATAGACAAACCTTTCTGTCCTGTCTCCTTGTTATTATTCTTGCTGAAGCAAGCATCACTCAGTGCTACATGGTATTGATGCCTTGGAGTGGCTACCTAGAACAGAGGCTAGACAGAGTTAAGAGAATAAAGTGGGTATTTATTAAAGGCCTTCAATAGATACACCTTGGGCAGTGTAAAAGCCTCGCAGAGTCTACACTCAAGATGGACAGACATAAGTTTGGTCTATTTGCATATCAGGGGTTCATTCTCCAATTACAGCTTCAGGTAATGAAGCCATATTTCCCCACTTCTTTCTCCCCAATTCACTTTTGTTTATACTTTTCAGGGCCTGAGACTGTCATGTATCCTTGGATCACAGGCCCAGAGGGATTCTTTTGTCTAACTAAAATGTGAAGACAGTTAACTACACATTTTTTAGAGCTATGTACTAAAAAAGGTATACGATTTGAAAAATAAAAAAGCTAAAATCTTAAAGCATCAGTATTGCTTGTGACCTGCTAATGAGGATTATCACCATTTTTAATATTTCCCCTTCAGATCCCCTGCAAACTACTTGTAGATACCAATTCAAGAAACCCCATTTAAATCTAGTAAAAGAGCTTAAATAATAGAGTATCCTCTTGAACAGCTGTCTACACTAATACTTTGTTGTAAATGCAGATAAAATGGCAAATGTGTTTTGACCAGCACTCCTAGGACAGTCCCTCCCTATTTTCTGTCACAAATAAAAGCAAGTCAAATGTATCATGTAGAATGAAGAAAACTAATTAATCTACTGGATGGCATGTGGTCGAAGTGAGAAGCAGAATAAGTTTTACACCTTGCAAACACCCAATCGAACTGGGAAATGCAGATGAAGAAAGGGGGGTACTAAATTAGTTATCTGAAATCTCCTCTACAAGGGTCGGGCTTCTAAATGTATTCAGCCTTCAAATTTCTACTGAAGTGGCACAGTTTTAATGTTATGCCATGTCCATACAAATGAGTCATGAGCAGGTGTCTCCTTCAGTGGCAAGCTCTCCTTCGGTCAACCAACACCTTGTCTTTCTGAAGAGATTAGACCAGAAGACAAAATACAATGAGATTTCTAATGGTCTTTTTTTTCCATATCACTTGACAGTAAATGGCTTGAATCTGACCCAAGCCCATAATCAGCTCTAGAACACTCTACTGTCATCCCCACTTAGCATTATATAGTTCATTAACTAAATTAATGGTTTTCAGGCCTGTGTGTTTGTCTTGGGTTATGGAACCAAAAATGTGTATTCTATTTTCATCTGCTGAAAGCAGTTGGGGAAATGTGGGGTTTTTTTCTTTATCTCTTGTTACTCTGGGGGGAGGGGGGCGGATGCTTTCTGATAATGGTTCAGCTGTTAAAACCGGGTGGGGTACTGTTTCTTATCTCTTTCACCACTCATCCTCCCTCCAGGGGGATATCTTCTGCTAATGGGCCATTAAGGCTCACCAATGACATGACACATTTACATCATCCCTGTGTGAGATGCTCCACCCAGTGGTAGGGGGGCTCCAGGGTCCCTACCTAGATAAAAACTGAGACTCAGAACACCAGGCATCCTGTTTTCCACTGGATTCCAGAGGAAGTTCGGACTCATCGCACCATCACTGGACCCTTTTCTTCAACAGGATCACCTCTACTCCAACAGAACCACATCTGTTTCTCCAGGAGGACTGCTTCCAAACACCCTGACCAACAGGGGGTCAGGTCATGTCCCTGACTCTGTCAGGGTTTTCTGGGTTTTTTGTTTGTCTTTTTGTACTATTACATTTGTATTTTTAATATTCCTAGTAAAAGAACTCTTATTCCTATTCCCAAATCTTTGAAAGCCCTTAATTGCAAAATTATAATAATTTGGAGGGAAGGGGGTTTACATTCTCTATTCCAAGGAAACTCCAGCTTTCCCTAGCAGATGCCTCTCTTCTAAACCAAGACAGTGTTGGAGCTAGAATTAAAACACATCTGTAAATATAGGAATGCAGTTCCTGAAATGTGGTTGACTGAGGTTTCCTAATCAAATGAGAGATAACTAGTAAAACTAGTTTCAAGCCCTCATTCTCTCTCATAAGCCTAGAAAACCAGTTAAGGCAGCTCCTTTAGGAAAATATCACACCTCTATTGAAAACCTCTGGGTGAGAAGAATGGAAGTTTAACCATTCACCTCTTGCCTCTCTCAACTCAGCTGCAGGAGTTGTCCCTAGGCAGTCTGTCAACATGTGCTATCTTGTTTTTCTAATTTGTAGCCCAGGAGGGATGGCTTAGATCTAGGTGGCACCTGACAAACAGATGGTTTAAGATAACTTCTTCTGCCTAGTTTTTAGTTTTCGAACAGAAACACTCATGTTTCTGTGAGCCATTGTGATTCCAGAGTCTACCTAAAAATTGCAAGTAGTTGGAAGTTCTGTTGGGAAACTATGATTACATTGTATTTACCCTCTGTTTTCTTTAGCCACATCCCTTGGCAGATATTAACAGAACAACCTAACTATCCTTAAAACAGATCTGCAGGATGAGTTACATTTCATAATACACACAGCTAGGAAAACAGAGGTAGGGAGGTTAAGTGATTTATTTAAGTGATTTATTTAAACAGCAAATAGAGAAAGACTAACTTACAAATGTTTCCCAAATCAAACATGCTTCTCACTCCTTTAAACCCAGAACTTCCAAACTATATTCAGTAAAGCACATTTCCTTCACAAGTGATAAGAGGCATCATATCAAAGAAAAAAAATACTTTCCCAGTGTTACACAAATCACTACCATTTTGACTCCCCATTTGTATTCCCTCTCCATTGTTCTGCATTAAAATGCTGATTTGTCCTTGAAATTTCTGGTGGGCCATGGAAAGTTTATAACCTACATCTCTGAGCTACATCCCTCTCTGAGCTTTGAATCCTGAACTCTACTGGGAACCTCTGGAGTTCATCAGTTAGCAAAGTGATTCAGTGGTAGTGATCTTGCTACTGATTGTGGTAAGCATCTGACACACTACTAGTATGGGTCCATCTGAGAGCTGGGGAGCTCTGTTTGGGTCTTAGATTTCAGCTGTCTCCAGCATCTGCTCTAAAAGGCTGGTTTATGCTATAACTAGGTAATCAGAATTACATAAATATACTTTTCCTTCATCACTTCTTAATTTAAATAAGAGAGGGCACATGGTCATAAAGCACAGTGCAGCTTTATCTAGTGTACATTTCTGAACTCTTACTCCTGAGTGTACCCAAAAAACAGGTTAGCCCTATNCTTCCCTATTGGCATGTTAGGTAGTATGTATAGCATGTCATGCCAGAAACACAGAATTATTTTTAACGTGCTGCTAATGAGAAGTTTATCGCCACTTGGCTTCCTCAGTGCCTGTGAGGGACTGCAGAATGAAGAGGGGATTAATCAGTACAGCTTTGCTCCAGGTTGTCTGAGGCATTTTAATGCTGGTGACCTAAAAATTTCTATGTACTTAGGTTTGAAAAGCAAGGCAGTAGTTGGCTTTTCAGAAAAGTAGCATTGCAGTTTGCAAGAGATAATCAAATGACCAAATGCCTTTTCTTTCTCGTCCTTTCTAGCCCCAAAGATTGAACATGGGATATATATTAGGCTTCGTTAACCCCCACTATTATATACTTAGACCAAATAAGTCCAGTTCAAGAACTGCTAAGTACACTGAGCAGAAAGTAACCTCCTTTCAGCTTTCCAAGTATATCTCTGACACTAGCCACTTTTTGCTATCTCTTAGGAGGATCTTTACCTTAATTTCTTACCTATTATCAAAGGTGGGATGTGTATTGCAGGTGTATCTTTTCTTCTGGGCTTTTTCTGCTCCAGTGCAGTGATTTGAGAGACTGGACTCTCTCTCTGTGACTTCTCTGTGATACCATACCTTCTCAGCAGATTTTCAGATGAAACTGAAACTATGCCTGTAAGTAAGTAATAAAGAAATTGCTACTTTAGCCTGTTAACATTGAAGAAACTTGCATCTGTGTTGCTCTCCCAAAGACTACTCTGAAGTACAGTGGCACAACTGCATAACCTGCAGCATGATGTACTACCTTACATTTCTTTCAAATTAATTATTTCCCATTGGCTCTAGAAAATAATGCTATCAGGCCAGCTGGCTTCTGATTGTACATAATGTACTAAACTGCAGCCCATCAGAAATCGTGGGACAGATGAGTGTAATCTCCTATTCCAGAACTTTAGACATCTTACCACAGTAGCTTAAAAACACAGATGCTCAAAAATTTAGTTGGGAGCAATGTGACCACACAGAAATGGCTATTTTATAACTAGTGAAAGAATGTTTTCTTTATGATATGACAATTGCAGGAAGAAATCACAGCTCTCCGGCCTCTGGGCTTCTCTTTCTAAGAGAGAATTGCTGGATGATACATGTGAAAACTGAACAGAATCAAATTCAATATTTTGAATTGATTACAAATAGTGGGAAATCCCAGTTGCTTAATTTTGACTTGGTGAATTGTTGCAGATATACAGAGAAGCATACAAGTAGTTACTGGCTAACTCCTCCATGTATGTGCAGCATGGGAACAAGAACTCAATAATATAAGAATACAACTCTCCCACTGGAGATTATAAAAAGGAGTGCTTTGTTAGCTGAGAGTGACAAACATTTATTCCCACCACTTTTCGTGGGTCATTTACTTTCTTCAGTGGCATTCTTCAGGTTTCAGTGGCAGTCTCCTGCTTATTCATCCCTTCTCCAGGTTGGTGGCATTTAGCTCTCAAACCTGTATTTGTGCCACAGCAGGGAGCATCCTACAAGAAACCCCTTAATTGCTGTGATGTTTAGGGCTTCTGGAAACACCTACCCTTTGACAGTCCTTATAAACACATGAGCCCTGTGATTTCCAGGAGGATCATCCTGCAGGTGGCAGTCCCTAGCCTCCTGCTGTGCACTGGATGCACATTTCAAGACAAAGTGCAGGGGCTGAACTTGATCCTTTTTGATTTTGGACCCTATCCAATTGGGACATCTAGTATGGCTCAGCAGCTGCCAATAAATACACATCATTTCACACATAAATGTAATATTATGTATCAGCAAGACTATGAGCTCCACCAGACCATGTTTTTCAGAGCATACACCTACCTACCTTGGTATTCCCAGAAGTGAGACCAAACCCTGCAACTAACATGGAATGTCTTTGAGAGAGTCAGACTTTCTGTTCACCTGCCTTCCCAGGTGCACATGTATGAAGCTGTGTTCCTGTCTGCATCCAAGGGGACATAACTGAATGAATGTTCTATGGACTTTCTCCCAGCTTCAGTCCCCAGAGATTAACTGAGATATCAAAGTCAAGAGATTTACTCCTCACCTGTTAGAGGTGGTGGAGTGTGCAAAGCCGGTGTGTCTTTTCTCTTTGGCTTCTTTTGCTCCTGTTCAGTCTTCTGGGAAGCTGTGAGGGTTTTACCTCTTTTGGGGTTTTTTTTGAGGTCACAGCTCTTAATCAGCTGCTCTGACAGATCTTCTGCAAGAAAAAAAAAAAAATAGAAATTGAAACTTCGGGGAAGTTAAAAAGTAGATGATGAAAACAATCACTTTGATAATAGTGTTTTAATCCAAGTAAATTAAAATGCCCAGGAAGAAAAATCTCTTAAATATTTAAAAAGCTAATAAAAGAGGGCTCTGTACCATACTACATGGGAGTCAAGTGACTTAGGTGGTCCTTCTGTGTTGTTGGCAGTAGACATAAAATAGAGAGGGAGAGTTGTGGGCAGTTTGTGTGTTTACATGTCAGAGAGAAGGTATTGGGTGCAAAGCTTCCATGGCCACCACTGTTTCATCCAGTGGTAACTGTGTGGATTGTGTCTTCAAAAGTTACAAGGCCAGTTTTGTGAAGGAAAGTTTTACATATATAGGGTCAGTCTGAGGTACTGGCAAAATGAGGCAGTCAGTATATTGTTCCCTCCAACAGTTAACTTTATTTCCAGAGATACTGAGCAATTGCTATTTGCTTTTTATTTACATAACATTACAATGGATTTTTGTTTTTCCTTTAAAACAGTCCTTTACTCAGATGATTCAGAGGGTCAACATGACTTTTTCTGCAAGGGTCTATATTTCTGGGTGCTTATGCAAGCTAAAAATACTGAAGATAGTTTGTTGTGGTAGTACATCCACCTTCCTCAACTCCTCTTTAGACCTGCTCTACAATCTCAGCAGCTTCTGATAAGCCTTAGTTAAATCAGCTGAGTGGTGAAGTGCCCCTTAACTGTGCCAGTTGGGCAGTGAAGCATCCATGATCATACTGGGTGCTCTTGTACAGTAAAAGAGGGAACTATTCTGACCATACCAGAAACATCAGCAGTCCAACCAAGGCGAGGAACAAAGGATAAGCCATCATTCTTATTAGCCTTGGTAAGTAATTTACCTTAGTCATATCCCAGCTGAAATGGTAACATTGTTATGAGCCCTTTTGAAAAAAGAAATCATAGCCTGAGTGTAATACTATTTTTACTGGACTTTTAGGGAAAAATCATCTTGTGATGCTACTAACAGCAGTGCTAAATAAGGCTGTTTGAGTTCTCCTGAAACACAGTGGGCCTCTGAATGGGATGCCTCTTGGAGCTTGCAAACCCCAAAGTTTGCATTACTTGAAAGACTTGCTGACAACGAGGTCTAGGCAGATACCACCCCCACACATACATCCTCCTTGAGGTGCAGCCCATGCCGGTTGAGAAACACTAAGTGTTGCACTGAACCTGAGGGGAGTTTTTTATAGGTACCTTTACACTAGGAGATACAGATGTATGCATCTTTTATCATGTGTTCATACAAGTGAATGGATTATGGTATGAATGTGGCTATTTTGAGTATATAATTAACTCACTGTTATAATTGTAGCAAATCCTATTGAATTATTTTTAAAAATATTAAATTAGTCAATGAATAAGTGCTTTTGCACCCTTTTGCTATATCTATAGCCTCTGCACCCTTACCCTTTTGCATCCCAGTCTTCATGTTAATCATTCCAGTTGTTTCTAATCCAATTTACTTATGTATGCTTCATCTACATAGTAACTAACAGAATGAACCTTGCCAGTTAACTCTGTTAAAGCTGCATTCTCATGAATTCATATTAAACGCTGCTTTTTGCCAATAACCTTGATGAGGATTCTTTAAGCATTTTAATCACTCATTTGTGAACCTCTCATTACTTTCACCACAGAAACCAATGTTTTGAATTCTTAAAAGCTGCTTGTTTGCCTTAAGCTGGGCTCCTCACACTGTTACCCAACCCCTGGCTGCAGACTTGGATGCAAGCACGACTTCATTCCATGCTTTCTCACACTTTAAGGCAGCTGTTATGTCTGTGAGCTGCAGGTGGAGGTGGGAAGGATGGCCTCTGGGTTAAGACCCTGGATATGTGGGGTTTTTTTCTGGCCTTCACAGGCTTTCTTCATAGTCCTAATGGGCTAATTTACCCTCCCACTGCCTCAGTTTTCCAACAGTATAATGAAACTCATTCTGTGTGTATTTAAATAAGCAATTTTATGGATCAACCATGTTTGGTGTACCAGCAGTTGTAAAAACGGTGTCTGTGGCTAGAAATGCCATGTAGCAGAGACAGAGCTAGGATACCTTCCTTGCAGTACAAATAAACAAGATTTATAAAACCTGTGGTGAGACACTTGTTTTTTTTACAGGGAAGTGAAATTGCATTTGTGTTTTCATTATTGTCATCACAAAGGTAACAACAAGGAAACAGATTTTTCTTTTTGGGTTGCTAAATCTTCAAGACAATTTTGTAAAATAAGTGAAATCATAGCACTTGAAGCAGAGGCAAAGACCATGAATATGCAAAAAGTATATCTATCAAGCATGAAGTTCGTTATTCAGGACTGTGACAGAGCAAAAACAACCCTGGTATGCTCATTGTAAAAGTATGAAGTAGCTTCAAGAAAGGAAATTGATGACGAAGGAGAAAAGATTTTAGAAAGCTGTCTCAATGGCAAATGGAATGCTTGAAATCTTTTATTTGAATTGCATATGGAAGATATATTCAGGGAAAGCTCAGCTATATCCTAGCTTTCAATTTACTGTGATATAAATGAAGAAACTGCTCTAGCAGGGAAAAGATCAATGACTCTTTTCTTTCTCCTCTTTAATTAACTTCACTATAGAGCTTCAACTGATATTTATATGCAGGAAAAATGTTCTTTGTCTGTCCATCTGGCACTAGAAGTGTCAGCAGAAGGTGTAATCTATCTGTTTTCATGCGGGGTTGGTTGTATTGCTAGAGGGCAAAAATGTACACTGGACAGGACTCTATGATAACACTTACCTAAATGGTTACACTGTGAATCTTGCTTGTCCAGTCTGTCCTCTGGGATATCAAGTGGCAAAACACATTTTGTTGACATCATTGAAACAGGCTTTTCTCCTCTTATGAAGATACTACACCACATTAAAAAAAAAAAAAATCATCAGCATGACAGAACATAGACATATTGGTGTTACCTAACAACTGATGAGTTCTTGTCTTTCTTGTCTTCCAGCAGTCTGCTGACCTGATTTTTTACGCACATATACTGCGATGCATTTAATCACTGTCTTTGTTACACACACAGTAACCTGTTATTCCACCTACCTTGCTGTAAGCAACCCACAGTAGCATGGATTGGCTCTACAGAAAAACATACTTTTTTTTTTTTTTTTTTTTGCATACAGAAAATGCTATCTCATACACCAAGTCCTATCTCATACACATCTCATGCACATAGTAATGCTAAGGAAGAGGATGTTTTGTTCTAGTTTTCTTCTCTATTTTTTCTCAACTAAGGATCATATTTGGTCTTTATTATATCAACCAACTTTAATCATGAATTCTGTTGACTTAGTCTTATAAGTCCAGCTCCACTAAGAGACCTTGCATACCTCAGAAAAACCAGGTGTAAAGTGCTGCCTCAGAAAGATGGCCAGTGCCCACAGATCCCCAAACCATCATGAAGTAAACTTACTCATCACTTTGGTAACATCATGGGAGCCCATTTCACACAGCTATTTAAGTCTCCATGCTCTGTAAGTCTCACTAGATTGCTGTTTGGGCTATTTTGTCCCCCTTTACTTATAGATGCAGTGGGTGTTGAAGCCTATCCTCACCCATCCTCCTACCTGAGCTTCCCCAGCACCTTGCAAGCTGATATTTGATCTTGGGGCCTCCACAGATGCCACCACAGAAAGAAGAAAATTATACCATTTTTCACTGCTGATAATTTCTATGGTTGCTTAGCAGAAACTCATGAGAATGAGAAATGCAATGCTAAAGAGAAAAAACCTTCAACCTGAAGGTGCAGTCCAAGTGATCTCAGTATTTGCCTCTATCCAGCAACAGCTGTGGTAGTTTCTTATTCACAATCTCTGTTCTCCATTTGCAGGGAATAAGAGTAGACTGTGACCTCCTTGTAAGGAGGAGAAAGGCAATGTGGAAAAGAAAAAAGCTGGAGACATTATGAATAGTAGATTAAAGAAGTAATTGGGGAAAAAATAGAGGAAGGGCAGGTAGAGAAGGGAAGGCAAAAAAAGAGAATAACAGTGAAAAGAGAATAACAGCTGGAGAATAACAGTGAAAAGGAGGATGAGAAAATAGGAGACTAAACTGTGTGAGTTTGGTTTTATCTTGCTGGAGGAAAAGAAATTACTTTGTTATTTCTCTGTAAATTGCAATGGTTGTTTGCTGACAAGAAACAGAACAGTGGGGGAGTTAATCTCATTTCCATTACTAAATTTGCATCTATGTAAAGAACAATTAACCCTTGAGCAAAATCCAGTTACAGGAATATTTGCAAAAGAAGGTAGGAAAGCTTGCGCTGATGTAGTTCTCAGTGGATGGAAACACATGTCTTAAATGACAGTAACTTAAAAATAAATGGAGTAACACTGATATTACAAATGGATGTGGTGGTTTAGATAAGCCCTTGACTTTTGCCCAGCCCTCTGGCAGCAGGCAGTAGCTTTATTGAGGCAGCCAGCCTCCCAAAAACCACTCTCATTCACAAGTTCTTTAATAATGGTTGATTCGGTCTATTATAGAATGAACTACTTATTTAATAGACAGAAAACTAACAGACATAAGACTTAAACCAAACTAATACTACACAGGAATAAAGACAAAAAGAGACGAGACTACTAGTAGATATATACAGAACGAGGTTAAAGGTAGCTATTAATGTAACAGCTATCAAAGAAATAATATAACTTAGGATTCAATTTATCTTACCATCCAGTTGTGGGAGGGACACACCTTGAGATCCTTTCCCTCAATCCCCAGGGAAGCAACCATGGATTTGCATCCAAAGTCTGGGAAGAAGTCTCCCACACTTTCAGGGTGTGTGTGTTGAAGACTTCCACCTCTGTGATAACTCACATGTCTTTTATAGTTTGTAAAACAGTGTCTCTCAGTCAAGAATATTTCCTTTATCTCTTCCCGCATCTGCTCTCCAGACTAAGATGTTGATTCTTAGCTGAGGTCTGAGCCCTTCTGGCACCAGGGATGACCTCTTGCTGGGCTTTTCAGCCCCCAGGTCCTCTCTTTATGGACCAGCTGTCAGTGGTGGGGGAGGGAGGGGGGTAGACATCCTGCCACAACTGCCTGGCAGCATCAGATTTGACTCAACTCATGTCAACATCAAAAGTTGACGTTGACTTATACCATACATATGGAATTAATTCCTTTGTGTCTCACTATTTAAATTTTACAAAAAATTGTAATATTCTACAAATTATTAAAACTTTATTAAATCAGGCCTAGATGAGGGATTTCACTTCCAAATGTTCACTATAGAAATGTCCCAGACCAACCTCTTATCAGTACTAGTGTTATACTGTCTGAAGGCTCATTTGCCTTCACTGCAAGAAAAATCATTCATTTGGGAAGACTCTACAGAAACAAATCTTTGAAGGTACCTTAACATGGTTGTTCTGTTTATTCACTGTATAAGAAAACTATAGCTGTGATTTAAAGTGAAGCAGACATAGTTTTATTTAATACAAAATTTATTATCTGGCCATAGGAAGGCTTGCACTACATTTTGTGATTTGAGGGAGTTTTATTCTTAAATGCCATTTGATTTTATTTGATTTGATTAGGGCATGCTGACTAAATATTATGACCGTAGGTAAAATGTTCTTTTCTGAAGAATACTCTGTTTACAAGGTTTTTAGTAAAATCAGGGATATTATTTCAGACACTATGGACATTTTTGGTTTTAATATATCTTGAGGCAAAAAAGGCTGAGGATAGCAAAATTTAAATGTAAAATGGGTAGTAAATTATATTTACTGGAAATGGCTTATAAAATACAGTTAAATTTGGCTAGATTTCAATAAGTTGTTTCACTGAATTATTTCACCCAATAAAAATTAAGCCTTGTATAGAGACTTAATATAGGATTGCTTCATTATTTTTTCTCAGTGTGGTAGTTTGGAAAATATTATTCTAAAATACATCTCTTAGATCTGTACTTGTATTTTCATTGTCACATATGCCAAGCTCTTGGCATCTTCAGTGCTTTAAAATTCTGGTTTACAGGCTAACTTCTGACACTGTCCTTCCTTTTCTCTTCTTTTGTAAGTCTGCCCTGAAGCCATCATTCCCTTGCTTACAAAAGCACTGCACTTTGTGAGTCTGTGTGACAAAAGAATAAAAAGATAAAAAATACTAAAATACAATATGGACTTTGGTATCTTGGGTGTATATACATTGTGTATGACGTGAACCTGTGAGCACTGTTACATCCTGTCACCATGGATTGCACACAGAGTTCTCCTTCAAAGCAAAGTTGCTGTATGTGACCATTGTGATGGTGCTTTCCCAAACCACTAAAATCAGTTCCTACCACTAAGGTAACAGATTCCCCAGTAATGGGGAATCTGTTTTACGTGAGACGGTAGCCTGCTATGGAGACTGTATGAAGCCATTAATACAGCTTTACAAATTGAAGCATATTCTCAGATTTTCATGTATTAAGTGCAACATTTTTCCTAGCAGCCTTCACATTAGCACACATTAGTTTGTACTCTCTGTTGCCATCAGTCACCTTGGTAGCAAACGCTTGCTATTCATGTGATGAAGTAAAGTGTTTTTTTCTTGCACTCTGTTATGCCTCTTGACATAATATTCCATGTTCATCCTCTGTGCATCTGTAATGATTACACTGGAAGCCTAATTCACACACAATTAAGATGCTTCCTGGGATGCTATAGATTTCCCTGTATGATTTAGCATTCAATTGTCATTTAGCCAAAGACTTTGGTATGGTGCAGCCAGGCTGTACTACCCTCTGCAGAGATATGTGCCTAAATGAATTACCTCAAGTCTCTTATTTCTAGGAAAAGAGGGAGCTGATAGAGACAGCTGAAACACTTTCCTAAAAGTTGAGGCAAGTTCAAGCTTTACCTACATAGTTTTGCATTGCTCCTTGTTAAAACCTTTGACATGAGATTGGATTGGCTCTACTTACAGACAGAGGAGGGCAATGAATGATAAGGCAGACTAAGTATTATTAAAAGCTGCTTCAGCCTCATGTGAATGAAGTGTCATACTGAATCACATAATAGCATGACTCCTTTGGGCATACACCCTTGTAAGATAGGATGATTCAGACAAAAAATATCTGAACTTTTCACTTTCTGGATATCAGCTTTGGATTTTTAGATAGGTTAAAGCACATACTAAATTTTTTTTCAAAATTCTCAGTTGCTGTACCCCCTTGATTAAAGTGCCCAAATAAAGGTAGCTTATCACTCACTAACATAGTCCTAAAGCACACAAATACTTGCAAGTAATATGATTACTTTCCTTGCTTAAATTTTTGGTTTCCATAACAAAATTCACTAATGCAACCAGTTCCAGGCTTCAATTAGGTTAAAATACTTTGTTTGAGATAGATAAAGAAACTTGTTTTGTTTTACTATTTTAATGCACAGTGGGTTTAATGTAGATGTGTGTTGCAGGTAATCAGCTTGGAATTTAGGAAATACTCAGTACAGCTACTCTCGCATATTTATAGTATGATTTAATCTTTCAAGGCCATCCCATAATGTGACATTTAAACCAACTTGAAATCTCATGAGAACAAACTTACTTTATAAGATAGAAAATGAAAGCTTAGAGAACAAAACTAATGGGCTGGACATATTTTTCATTTGATCTTGAATTAGGCATGGAAATGGCTTGGGAGGAAAATCTCCATTTCTTGTCTTCTCTTACAGTTTGAGGGGTTCTAGGGGCTATGCAGCTATGTGGGTATTAGGTACTATGGATAATTGTATGTATTCTGAAGGGACAAAGCAGTTCTCAAATGAGTCACGTATAGGTGATCATTCTTACCTATAAGATGGAGAAGTGAAGTTCTGATACACAATTCTTATAAAAGTTTACAGGGGTTATGTGGGCATTAATGTCAATACTCCTCACCATTGTACATTAAGGCTCATGATTTCTTTATATATTGAATACTCAGAATTTCTGAACTGGCCCCTTATAAGGTATCCACAACCTGTGCCTCGGAAGATTTCAGTAGACCATGTGGAGCATGTGGTATGTGGAATTTGTTGTTGTTGTTGTTCAGGAGAGTGTTTTCTTTCTACAATTGACTAAATCCTCAATAAAAAGTGCTAATTTCCAAAGCATGCGTAATTTTTAAACAAATCACTGGCATGTTGACAAGGATGCTACATAAATAAAATACTTTTGAGAGCATCCTTGTTGGGTGACAGCAGTCAACCTGAATTTAATAAGTTCATTTTGATAGTTGGTAATAATGTTGCCACAGAAGCCTGTTTGGCCCTATGTACTTACCTTCTGAAGCCAGAATAATTCCTAAGAACATAGAAAGAAGCAGAGGCAGAAACACAGGCAACTAAGGTCCTGGGGTGGTATAGCATGCACACTTGTTTGTCCTCATTCTCATAGGCAGACCCTAGCCTTGCTGCTGCTGGTGTACTCAATAGTTGGAAGTGGAAGTAAATAGGGAGTATCTTACAGGCTGCTGCCAAAAGCAGACACAAGGCAGAGGCTGGACTTCATTAGTTACAGTCCAGTCTGGACAAAAAGCAGCATTTTGCTGTCCTGCCCAAAGAGCTGCTCTGGCATGAGGGTTTGAACTTTAAGACTGGTGCCTCTTCTCCCACCAAGCATTCACTTCCAGTTTGGTGTGGGGGGGGTGGGGGCGTGATTATTATATTATTTTAAATTGGTTTTTCTGTCTGGTTGCAATGTGCACATAAGCAAGCAGGAACAGGCAGGCTCCCAGCATCCTTACCTGCCCCTTTTTCTCTGCATCCTTAAACCTATGTGGGAGGTGAAGAGAGAGACCTGTCATTCCTTTTGTAGCATTCCCCCTGTGGAGGGCTCTATAGTGTGAGTAGGCTCCTTATTTGCTTGAAGTCATTTACAGATGCAGAAAGGAGGAATAAGATATTGGATGAAGCTATCTTGCACACATCTGCACTACACAGAAATCATGTGAAACAGGTCAGGAGTCAGGGGGAATCGTACAACATCTGGCTGCATTTGGCTTCTCCCATCTGCACTCAGCAGGGAGCCTTGGTACCTTTATCAGAAAATAGGCACCTTCACCCATACCTCATCCTATCCTAGCCCCATTACAACTGCTTCCTGGCAAATCATGTGAATAAAGCAACAGTACTGTGGTCAGAGTAAAAAATAGATGTCCTACAAATAGAAATTCTCAGTGTTGCTGGTCTGCACTCCAAACCTTTAATTACAAGTTTTACTATATGTTTAACATTACTCTATTTGAGTGATGCCTTCCAGGGTACAGAACACACCTTTGTGCTCATGCATAGAGTTTCTTCTTCAGTTATTTAGGCACTAGGCTGCTCTCCACAAGAATATTGTTAGATTACTCTGATTTTTACTTTTATAAAGTATATTTAAATCTTCATAGAAAATACTTAGATATTTGAAAGCCTGGTCTGAGTACCTCCCTCTACCCAAAACTTTTGCTCCTAATAATTGTGTGGATGCAGAAGTACCACAGAATTGTCTGGGAGCAGTTTCTTCTGAGAGACAGTGTGCTTCTGGGTGCTATTTCAAAAATTATGGCTGGGCAGTGGACTGATTCCCACTACCTTGTAAAATAAACTTATAAAATAAATAAAAATATTTATTTGTTTGATTGAAAAAAATGTGAGATACATTTGCACAAGTTCTGGTTACAAAGTCTTTGCCTTTCAAGATTGTAAAAAATACGCTCTTCCCTAATTGTTTCCTTGAGGTACAAATTAACCCCTTAGTAGTGAGATAAGAAGTCCTTATATCAGTTCCCATTTTGCTGGTTTACAAATCTGGTTGTGAATTGTCCCAACAGGTAAAGTTAATACTTTAGTTTTCTCTAAAACAGTCTCTTCCCCATTGCCCTATCCACAAATCCCAGACTCAGTAAGGTCGTACCCCAATTCTCCCCACACCAGACCATCCTCAGCCCATTCCCTATGCAGTGGTGACCCTGTGCTTTCCTGCTCATCCCCAGAAGTGATAAGGCAACTTGCTGGTTGTGGCTGCTAAAAAAAACCCCAAACAAACAAACAAATCCACACTCCCCCTAAAAATAAAAAATAAAAGACAGAGAGAGAAAGGAAATCAAGATGTGAACCAGCCAGGAGGAAAACATGTGGCTGAAGTACTTACTGAGCAGTGTGAGGTATTAGGGAAGGTGCAGTTTGTTGTCAAAGCTCACTGGAGAATCTTTCTGGACTGGGGCTGTAGCTGATGCTCTTGCCTGTCTTATTTAGAGAAAAGTGGAAGCCGTCGCTGTGGCAATGCTGCACTCAGGCATCCTCCTGGAGGGTAGGGAACAGCACCACCACTCTCTGCCCCAGCAGCAGATTCTAATCCTGTTTCCTTCTTCTTCTACAAGTTGCAGGGGCCAAAGAGGAGGCAACAAGACGTGTGGGAGAGGAGCAGTGCCTCAAGGCTGAGGCATCATTCCTGCCAGATGACCAAGAGCCACAGATGCTGATGCTCTCAAAGAAGCAAGGCAGGATGTGAAAGCTTTGGCACAGAGAGCCCAAAGCTGAGCTGCAGCTGCTGTGTCTAGAGCTGCAAAGAAAAACACAGGGGGAGGGAGCAAGGCTGATGCTGTCAGGGACCCAGAGGAAAGTTGAGAATAAAAGTGGAGCAAGTAGGCAAGGGGACACGTCCAGGAGCAGCACCATAAGCATAGAAACGGATGGCCACTGTCTCCAGCACTGAAGTTCAGTGATGACTGCATTTTTTGTGTGTATATCTAGCCACAACTGGTTATACAAGCCTGGTGTTTATAGGTACAGGCAAGGAGTCTTCCATGGCTGCCAGCTGTTTGCCAGCAGAGACCAGTCCTCTCCTATTTTAGCCCATGCCTTTGGATGGAACTGTTATTTCAGCTGAGGGAAAGAAAAACATGCCTGACATTGGAAAAGCTCTGGGAGAAATATTCTAGTCTGTGGTGGGACTGTGAACTGCCCCTCTCTTAGTATTCATTTACAACAAAAATGCCTTTGTCTATAAAAACTGTGAGAGGTCACAGTTGCTGTTCTCTTCCCCCACTCAGCGACTGCAATTCAAAAGTGCCAGTGTGCATAGCATACTTTCTTTCATAAACAATATATTGTACAGAAAGCCTAAAGGGGCAAAGTGCTAATTTCCAGCCCTGCAAACTTTGTTACCCCCTTGGATCCTTTGTGTATCATATGTGGTTCTACAAAATGCCAAGCATGTTAAATGCTCTAAAGGCACCACCTGAAAGAACTGTGAGCTTTCTTCATCAATGCCTCGGAGAGACAAGTACTTTCATTACCTTGCAAAGTGTAAGTCACCTGTGCTTATGTGTCTCAGTGGCCACCTTTAAAAGCAAGTTCATAAATGCTTAAATTATTCCTGAAAAAATGGAGCAGAGGCTCATAAGATTTTTTGTGAAGATTAATATTTCTAAATTAAAAAAAAAAAAATCCCAAACCTCCAAATTCCTCAAATCACACAAAGCCCATCCTTGCTTTTTATGATTTCCCCACATCCATCATTGTCCACACCTCTCTGTTGCAGTGAATTTTAAAATAAAAACCCTCTAATTTTCACTGAAATATCTTTTACTTAGAAACACAATTGTTTCATATTTTTCTATGAAGTCAGAAAATCAGAATGAGGTGAATGAAACAAAGTGGTCAAATCAGAAATACGTTTTGAAACTCAGCTGAAGATTGCCTTTTTATTGTCCTGATTAAAAAGTCAGTCAGTCATTTATAGCACTAAAGAATTCCCTGAGGATGAGAAAATAATTGCCTGTTCTAGCCACCAGATCCCAAGGTTGCTTTGGGAATGTTACAATATAGGTTTACGCAGAAGGAAAGCAGCATATCAGCTATCTCAGCATAATTACACATCCAACCCTGGTCACCTTCTAGATTTGTTAGCTACCATGATGCCATGAAGCAGCATTTAACTGCAGCAGCAGATTTATCCTAGTCTTTACAGGATGTCTGTCGCATTATCGGTGTGGTGGGAGGATTTACTGTCAGATGTTTTTTGTTTTAAATGTTTTATGTTTACATAAATGTTTACAGATGTTGTCCTGCTTGTAAGAGGGTTGGGACTCCTGGCAGCTTTCTAATTTTTTCTGTTCAGTTATTTCACAAACACAACCTGGAAAACAGTCTGAGTTTGTAATAAATCTGCATTTTAATCCTGTTCACCTGTACACACGTGCTCCTATCTTGGGAAAAGTAGTTCTTGGAGAACTACTCATGTCATTAAATATAAGAACATGTCTAAAAGTTTCCAGACTAGTGCTTTAGAAGGCAAGCAATGCAAAAGGAAAGAAGATCTAACAAAAAATTCAGGAAAATACAACACATATACACATATATACACACACACACATGCAGATACGTACATATATACATGCATGTATATATATATAACTATACCTTACTGTGCATTTGTTACTGGTCATGGGTATGAAGCAAAGCATCTGATGCTGCCTGTAGAGGCTAGAAAGTCTGCTGGAAAGGAGAGAACCAAGAACACTGGAGATCACCAGGTAAGTTGTATCACAGTACCTTCCCGTACAAAGCCCTGTCTCTAAAAAGTTAAAGGTGAGCATGTTTATCAGTACCAGGAAGGCCTGTTGCCTTAAAGATGATATAGTTGTTACCTCTATATGTTCCATATCTACTGCAGATGGCTATGAAAATCTTATAAAACTAGTATACTTATAGTAACCTATAGTAACTTAGAGCATATATATAGTAACCTTGTGTAAGATCCAAGACATATGTACCACTGTGGCTCTGTGGAGGTTTGTTACATTAAGTTTACATTAAAGTAAGATTTTACTTTCAACCCTGGCACTATTTTCAGATGAAGTAAGAGGTGCAGATAAGGTGAAAGTGAAGTGCCGTTTTATTTTAACAGATCTTAGGTATCTGAAAACTTGATGATTTAGCCTCAAGTCACTTCTCTGTGCAGTAGTGTGTGGTTATACCCAATATAATACTCACTCCAGATAAGAAAACTCAGCGCTCACACTCTACTGGTGTGCTTAAGCCCACCTTCAGCCTGTGCTCTTACTGCATGTAAAAGTGTACTGTGCAGTACAAAAAGTTTGTTCCAGATTTATGCCAACTCCTAAGCTGCTGCATGCATGTTCACACTCAAAATAAATTTATATGTGGAAATCAGGGAATTGTACCCTGTAAGGAACTAATTTAATCCCTTTATAAATGTTATCATAGATATAGAACAGACTACAGTTGATTAAATAATTTACTTTGCAGCCACAACAGTTTGATCAACAGGTCAATGGGCTGTGCTGGATTTTAAATCAGATTGCCTCCTGTACTGTCAACACTTGTCTTTGGCAGTTTCCCTTTAAGTTGTGGAGGTTAAAAGTGCAGCAGATCAAAACCTGCAGTCAATGCACCTCACTTTTCAGACTTGCTGTTATAAACATTTACATATCCCCCTATGTGTAATTGTATATGCATATAGGAACGTAAGTTGCATTTATCACGGACACAAACATAAAGATAAGTCATATTTTTTAAAAAGAAGGCTTGACAAAAATCATTCATTGCCACATCCTGAAAAACAGAATATTTGTCCCAGGTCCAAGAGGGAAATAATTTGTGTTTCTTGTACTGCTGAGCAAAGCCTTTTAGATTGTAACACTAAGGCTCAGAGGAGTCTGGGGTTTGTATCTACCCTGACTGATGACTCTCATGCAAACGTCTTTCCTGCTGCCCCTGCAAAGGTTGGGGCATTACAAAGGAAACCTGAAAGTGTGGAAGAAAATAGCCCCATTTAGAGTGGCAAAGGAAATTTCTATGTCAAGAATCATTTCTATGTCATGCCCAGATTCCCTGTGCAAAGCCAAGGAGAAAAAACTATCACACTAAGCGGACATGAAAATGGTTATATTATAACCATTTTAACCATGAAAATGGTTATATATAGCCTAAATGATTATAGGTTAACCTGTGCTTTACATTTAGATAAAAAAATTAATACTTCCTGATATATCTAGTTTACAACAAAGTCTCCCTTCTTATTTCAGGAGAAGCAACCCAGGAAAAAACATGGGAACAAAAATATGTGGCTTTTCATAAGGGAGAAAGATTTTCAAATTTGGTGCTTGTAAAGACTCCAGTGCACAATTTTTATTAATCTTTATGTCAGAGGGCTTTGGGAGAGTTAATTTTAGGGAAAGACAGATGTAAAATCCAGCAAATGGCAGATGGTAGCGAAAATATATATTCCAGGGAGACTTACAACAAAGCAGTAGCAGATGACCTCTGACCCATGTAATTTGTGCTTCTCCTTATATCCATCACTCTTATGCAACTTTGCGCAAGCTGAGAGCTGGGATGAGGTTAAAGCTGGCCTTTACCTCCTAGAGAAGTCTCTCTCCCTCTCTTTACAGGGGCATTAAACCTGTATAATTGCTCCTTTTCCTGGAGTAGCTGTTTCTCACTCTAAGTTCTTGCTCTGGTTAATTATGTGCTGAGCCAATGTCTTTCTGTGTATTTATACAAAGGGGTTTGCCTGCTAAAACACTGTGGACTTGTCAAGATTACATAATTTTCAATTCCGCATCCAAAGATGTTTTTAACTAGCATCACAGTCCTCCTGCACTTGGGAGTTTAAAATATTAGACAGCTTCTAAAACACCAGTGTGTTCACTCTCCTTTTTAACCCTCCACATGGTCTGTTTTATTTTATTAGACTGAGAACCTGGAAAAAAACATCATCTCTGACTGGAAATTGCACATATGAGTGTGAGAAACATCAGTGCCTACAATATATGCCTATCTCTCAGACTAAAGAGACAGACTCATTGGTAGACTTGGGCTGTCCCTCAGCCTTTTTGTACCTTGCAGCAGGATGGCAGGAGTTGTAGATGTCTGACACAGTTTGTGAACTTCCCTGGCAAAGAATATTTCTGCATGTGTTATCTAATAAACAATTTATTGAAAGGGGGATAAACTAGATATGATTGAAACCACACCAAAAGTCTATCAACACAGGACATGAAACAAAGAAGCTAGAAGCAGAATGATGCACATAAGAGGGTTTTCAAAGAAACTCAGGGAGGGAGAATACTGCTTCCTCTCAACTTCCCTGAGTTTACTGCAAGCATCTTGAAAAATCCTTTCTCATTCTCTGTTCTTTGCATTACAGCAGCACCATAAACATTTTGGTACTTACTGCCCTGTCATGCAATGAGACTGCATTGCTGTGCTGACGAACTCCCACTTTGTGGGTGACTCAGGTCTTGAGAAGGATATATGGCTGACTTGTTCAAAATCGCTCAGTCAGTGGCAAGCTATAAGCTGCATCTTTGCTTTTTTCAGTACTTCCCCTCTGTAGGAAGAGACAAGAGCATATCTTTCCATCCCCTGAGGTGTTTGGTTTTTTTCCTTATAGCTTGAGAAAAGGTCTGAAAAATTCAATAGATGAAAAACTGTAATAGTTTAACTGTTGCTGGCTAAAGAATATAGAGGATGAGATTTCAAGGGAGCAGTCTTCTATATGTCATGACCTTGTTAGTTCATTCTGGGTATCATCAGAGACTACTCTAAGTCCTCAGCTGGTCAACTGTGTGGCCAGTTGGAACCATGATAGCCATCATGTAGCCTCATCATGATTTCTGAGGAGAGTACCTCCTCAGAAAGCTGTGTGAAGAACTGAGGGCCAAAAAAGGGGATACCGCAACTTGTGCTGGATCCTGAGAAATCTTAGCTAGTCCAGAGGACAGCACTGGTGATGCAGCAGTGGTGGCAGCCACGCAGGGCTTTTGCCATTGTCTTTATCCTACATGACTAGACTTTCAGACTGATGTTCCAGCCCATACCGCAAAATTGAGGGAAGGAGGAACAAAGTATGCTAGTGGTCCTTTCTTGGTTCCTATTCCTAAGCAGATTACTGACTGCTATTCAGAGCAGGATGGTGTCCTCTGTCTCAGACCATCTCTTCCATTACAGGAGATGGTACAAAGAAGATAATGCAAAGTATTTCTAAGGGAGAAAAGAACCCCTCCATTGGGTAGAATTTGAAAGCAAGTCTAAAATGTCCCTAATTTCACTGCCTGCATTTCAAGCTTGCAATTGTAATAGCAAAAAACTGTGTTAGTCTTTAGCACTTTATCAAAAATTTCTGTAATTTTAATAGAGCTGAGCCCACTGGAGGTTTGACAGCGAGCTGTTGAGCCCAGCATGGATACATTACATTTCTTTCATTTGAGATATACAAGCTCTGCATCATATGCAATTTGTGTAATTACATGCACAGATTCCCTATCTGCAGAAGCTTGCTTCTAGGAAGTTGTTAAGTATCGGCGATTAAGAGACACAGACATTCCAAGTTGTGATCAGAAGCCAAATTTATTGAGCATACAAGGCATTTTTATAGGGTTTTCTTGTATGGAACTTATATTTTTGGTTCTATTTTTGGTAACAGTTCTCATTGGTTATACATTCTTTATGACATCAGTTGGTAATCGTTATAAAGTTTCACAACTTTCACAGATTTCTTGGTCACTTCTACCCCAGGGAGCCTTTATCTGTGTCTGTCTCTCCTATGATTTCGCTTGATCAGGCCTAAGATATCAGTCTCCTTTATCAGTTCCATTATACTCTGTTTCATTCCCCATAGTTAAGCACATTAAAATGGTACACAGAAAATTGTGCTCCTATCGTTTCCATTTCAATTATTATAGAGTGCACAACATACTAAATCTACTGCAGTTTAAGACAAAGCTTCTAGTGGTCTAATAGGGCCAAGATGTCATAAAGTTAATTCTGTAATACAGCATAAAACCTGAAAACTGTCCCAGAACAGTGACCTCAGTGGAGTGTGGACCTTAGGAAATTAAATCCTCTGTTGGTTCAGAAAGGCAAATTTTGTGCCTTACCAGAAAGATGCTCCTAATGACACAGTCATTAGAATAAGAAACACTGAGAAACATTGCCACGATACACAGAAACCATGCTTGATTAAAGAGCTAATGTGATCCTTTTTCTCTTGTGCACATAGAGGTTGGACATCACCAGAATAAACTGGATAACTTTTCTTTCTCTAAAGGAAGTCACATATATTTTCAACTTCAGCAGTACTATTCTGACCCACAAGACATTGAGGAAGTGTCTTTTCTGAAGTAGTATCATAGAGAAAAGTGACCATTTGGGTTATGTGGACAGAACAATGCCAGGGTAGTATCATACAGAGGAACATTTGTGAAGCTGATATGCAGATGTTGGTAACTATTTCAGAGTACATTAATAAAGACTGCTTCAATTCAAACAGTGCTCAACCACAAAATACCTCTTTGCCTGTTGTTTAATTAAATGCTTGTTCTTTGGTTAGGTTATTTGAATACCTAATCAATGATGAAACAGCAGAACAATACCTGCTGATATCAGGAAATTTTGAAGAGGCAGATGAGAGCTGCCTCTCTTTTTCAATGGTCCAGTAAGACCACAAAGGACTTATTTTTCTTTGCCAAGGTCAAGAAATTATTAATATAAAACATGACAGAAAAGGCAGACAGATCTTTCAATAAGTTGGTTTTGAAAGCAAGTTTGTTACCAAAAATTCAGTAAAATAAAAAGCTTCTTAACACCAATGTAGCATTAAGAAGGCGGCATTCTTTATTTGGCCGGACGCACAGGGGGATAGCTCCTCCCAAAAGCCATGCATGATGGGTACAGGAAAGTTTCTATTTATATAGTCCTTTGCATACATATTCACTGATTGTCCCAGACGAAACATACATATGATAATCATTTCCCAAAATCATTTACATATTTCCCCTCCCCTTTACACATACCTCCTTGCATTCTGGGGGTTTCTCTGGTGGTCCCTGGTGGTCATAGACCCCAATGTTCCAGGCCACCTGGCTGAGTTGGCAGGACACTGAGGCTGGTGAACTTCCAGTTCTTATACAATGGGCATTGTACTGTTTCCATAGGCCAGTAGTTTTGGAGAACAAGCATTATGTTAGCTCACCACGTGTAGGCCATTTATCATCTGGTAACAAGTTGAACTGAACCCTCTTTTCACTACATAAAGTTTTATTCATCAAAGGTATGATGCCTGTTAAAACCAAATACTATGACTTTTCATCCACAAGCAAACCTCAGTGAGGATCTTGCAGAAGAGTAATAGCAGAGTGCCCACTTTCTATAGACACTGTCACAAGTGCTCCTATATATGTGGAAGGAGGACCAAAGACACTGTGAAAACACCAGTATGGGTCCCTGCTGAAGATGCTCCAGTGAAAGTAAATCGAGCCTTCCAGTTAAACATTTGGATCCACTGAAAAACCCCAGATAAACGCTGCAGGTGCATTTCTGTAAAGCCAGTAGAAGAGCCTATCTTCCCTGCTCCCTCTGCTGCCCTCATGTGAAATAGTACTTTTATGGCTTCCCCATTAGAGCAGCAGGAAGAGGAGATTATGGTGTTAGAAAGATGCAGGGGGAAGGGTGGACATATGCCAGTCTGTGTTCCATTTAATATTCAATTATTTATGTAAAGCTCCATCCACTTAGCTTGCATTCATCCAGACCCTGTTACACTCCACAGTCCTGTCTGTAAAACAGACAAAGACTTGGTTCAGGATTTGCTAGAGTTGGTATGCATAGAATGGAGATGGAACTCCACTTCCTGGGGTCCCTAAGAGCAAAAAAAGAAGAATGTCTCTCTCCATTTCATACACCTTTTTTTTTAACTGTTATTTTTAATGACCTACAACCTATCTTTGTGAACATAAATGCTAAGCAGGCAGGGCTGACCAAAATTTTCTGAGCAGCAAGACTTGTTCCCCCTCCTCAGCCAGCACAGCCATTGCTCCATTTGCTACAGGGAATCTCTTTCCTTAATCAGCATGGGGAGATCTGGGAAATTAGCCCCATGAGGTAATGGGGTATTTTGACATGGGGAAGTGATTTTTTCAGAAAGTTACAGCAAAAAACTAATTAGTGACTAGCTTTGCAGTGGACTGCTTGATTTACCAATTAGAAAGTGATACATCTCTGTGAACACACAGGGTTAAATATTAGAAGAATCTTGGGAAACTTCCCGTTTCCTCCCTGCCCTGGAGAGCAGTAACAGGAGCAGCAGCTGCCCTGCTCCACTGCGGGCCCCTCCTGGGCCTGCGCAGGGCCCGGCCGGGCTCTGCCATTGCAGTAGCCTGGCAGGGGCAAGCTGGGCCCCTGGGGCAGCTGCTGCTGGTGGGGGAAGGGAAAGGCATGGCTACAACATCTAGCCGACTTTAAAGCTTCTGCCGCTGGCCAGGCCGAGCCCACCCCACAAGACTGGGGGTAGGCAAGAGGCATCCACGATCCTGGCTGCTAAGATTCCTGACTGCCGAGCCCGCCCCACAAGACTGGGGGTAGGCAAGAGGCATCCACGATCGTGACTGCTAAGATTCCTGACTGCCGTTTTCCTGGGCCTCTCTGATTTCTCAGCGTGAGTTCTCCCCAGTCTCCCACCCCATCAGCATGGCTTTAAAATCTAACACCTTGAGTGAGCCGCAGCCCAAGAGAGAGAAGAACCCACGTGAAATGTTAACTCTTTCCTTGCACAGATGAAACTTCTAAAGCTCTAACCTTTCTATAAGTGAGAGAAAAGGCTAAACTAAAGACATGTAAAAAGACAATATGAAGATATGAGTCATTGAAGGAAGTGTAACCCCTTAAGTCGAAGAGATGAGAAGATGCCTTAGTATTTTAGGCTAGAAATCTTCTATGAGCCTTGGTAACAGACTGCAATATACTAGAATATTCCCTTAAACCATGGAAATATGAATTGGGGAGATGGATTGAACAAAAGTATCTGTAATTGACTGAATATTGAATTAGTAGCTGCGATCTTGTGATTCCATGAGATGTTTGAACAGAGAGAGAGAGAGATGAGATAAGAAGCCTTCTGCGCTAGTAAAGAAGTGAAAAGAGATCTCTGTTCTATGAGAGGAAGAAATCCTTTGCCTTTGAAGTTGCTTATCTTACAAATGACACCCCAGTATGCATGAGTCCACAGCCTATATGTAGCCATGGGAAAGGTTACATGATATGGGAAGTTCACAACTGCAGATTTATCCCCTTTATTAAAGTTAAAAACCACAAGCAAACTGTTCTTTCTTGTGGGAAGTTACCAGAACAAATCAGGAGAGACTTCTCCCTCTAAAAGGACTGAATGAAAGACTATTTTATAAGTGGTACTGACCTGGAGTTCTGAGTTTTGTCTTTATACGTCATCTGTGAGAAAGAAAAGAAGCTAGTGGGGGAGGAGGAGTGTTATGAAAGTTTCATTTTGATTCTCATTTTCTTCTTTTAGTGTGTGTTAATAAATCTATCTTTATACCTTTAAGTTTGGGCCTGCTTTGCTTTTCTCCTGATTCTATCTCACAGCAGAAAAGACACAAACCACTACACAAATTGGTATGTTGGCTGGGAAAGAGAAAAATTAGCGAATGTGAAACCAC
>VYXD01016019.1:3054-50767 GCA_013397195.1 Hylia prasina
TTTTTTTTTTTTTTTTTTTTTTGGTAATTTGCATTTTCTCTGAAATCAAAGAAGCTTCTCCTTCTCATGTCTCAATACAAAAAGGCTGATCATCTTGAGACAATATACGTGTGAGACAGAATATATGGTTCACAAAGTGTTGTTTTAATAATTCATTCTTAGGTCGTCAAAGGGAAGCCAGGCTTTAGAAGTTCCTTTTTGCTGTCACTATAAAACAGGTAACACTATACAGAAGAACAGCAGCCACTGGGTGGCCTCTCCTGATTAGTGAACCCAGGTCTGTTTCTTGTTTTCTTGTTTTCTTGTTTATATCAGGAATTTACCTGTAGTCCACTAAGTCAAGCACTGTAATGGGCTGCTCAGGGAGGAGGTGGAGTCATTATCCCTGGAAGTGCTGGAGAAATGACTCAGTGTAGCAATTGGTGCTATTGCTTAGTTGATATGTTGGTGCTCTGTCAAAGGTTGGGCTTGGTGACCTTGGAGGTTTTTTCCAACCATAAAGATTCCTGGATTCTAACCAGAGCCTGATGAACAGCAGCACCTCTACCAACAGACAGCAGGGGCTGGTGTGTTCCCAGTGACAAATCACACCTTGGAGTGTACAGCCATGATCCTCTGGAAGGTTCTGTGCCACCAGATGCCCAGTGAGAGCCAACACCTCTCTCTCCTTCCAGTCAACACAGCGGGACAGCTTGAGACTCCTCAGGACCTCTTGGCCCAGCAGCAGCTCTGTAAAAGGAGTGGGAAAAGGGCAGACACCCTCCCAACAGGGATGCTGGGCCAGCTGGTGCTGCTGGCACTGGAGGCTGGAGCCACCCCAGAGAGCTTCTGGCCAGAAGAATTAATGACAGATTATGGCCCACAGTCTCCCTCACAACTGCTGCTGACGTGCCACAAATGCCATAAAAGCTGCTGCTCTTGGGGCAGCAAAGGAGGAATGTACTAAAACAAAAGAGACTTTTGATGTTGGTTCCCCGGGTAGACAGACCATTGTTGGCTGTATTTGGGACACAGTTAGCAGAAGGCAAAAGGAGAAAGGAAAAAGCAGAAACAGCTGCAGCTTTTACTGCAGGAGCTCAGTCCTGCTGCAAATAAATAAGGAATTTTAAAAGACTAATAAGGAGAAAGGCTGGTGACATAAAATAGAACAGTCAACTGGCAGAGCTTCCTCTTTTGAGCCATGGGTCTATCTTGATAATAAAAAGAAACTGTAAAATAAAATAAGCATTTTAGTATAGAACTGTGAGATCACATTCTAAAACATTTATAGAGAAATGTTTAATTTTTAAGCATATAGGTCCTAGGTTACTGAAAAAAAAAGCAACATTCAAAATGAGCAGATGAAGTATAGAAAATGGCTGTTTCAGTGAACAGCTCTCTAGAAAATACAGTATAGTGGTGACTAAGAAGTAGTTTTCCACACCAATACTTTAACAGCTCATCAGAGAGCTTTATTATCAGTTATAAAAAAATATATTTTTTTTAATATAATGATACATTCACATAAACTTAACAGTCAAATTTTTATTCCCTATAAAAGTCATGCATTTTCTTATGAATATCTTATATTTCGGGGACCACTTAAAAGGCAATCTGAAATAAAAATGCTACAGATGCAAGGAAATTAATCTAAGTGGCAATGTATGTGAGAAGGTAAAACAACAATAAACCAGTAAAAAAACCTCAACCTAAAACTATGACATCAAGTTACACTGGTGCCTACAAAAAGTAGGGAAAAACGGAACACAAAAAAATTAATCTGGGATATGGGCTAAAGCACTCTGTGTCCTACAGAAAGACTTCCTTTGACTTAAGTGGTCATTTGTTCATATTCTAATAATGAATATAGTGGGGTTCTTAACCCATAGTATGATTCCAAACTATTTCACTAACCTGAAGCTGAGTAAAATCACAAGGCCTTATCAAAAAGCAAACACTAATTTAAGATACACAAAACTTTTTTGAAACTTAGTAATGCTTTAACCATTAAAAACATATATGCTGAAAGGTATTTACTAGTAGAGACCAGTTAGGCTGGCTGACCCTTTATAGGAAAAAGATTGTTTCCAATATCTTGGAATTGGAAGTACAAAAGCAAGTACAGTTCATTCCATGGGTGGGTTTTTTGACACCTGTGTGAGGAAAAATTCAAATTTGGAGCAACTAAAGTAATTTAAGTAATTTACTTTTATTGTTTTTACATATTTGTTCCTGATTTTCTAGGAAGCCTTTGTACACCGTAGGAAGGGATGTTTTGCCTGTTTAAGGGATTGCAAGCTACAAAAAACCACAGCTTTAAGTTTTGCAGTGCCTACAGATTGTACCTGAAATTGTCTGTTATTTTTAAAACTTGTATTAGCAGAGAAAAATCTGGCCATATACATTTGACTTATTTGCAAGCCACCAAGGAGACTTGATGGATTTTCATGCTAAAGAGCGGGAGCACAAACAGGCATGAATATTCAGCAGGAGGCAAAATCTCCAACCAATTCCAACAATTCAAGGTCTGTTGTTCTAACTTGGCCTGTCCAGCTTCAGTACATAAAGTAGAAAAGTCTCAATCAGTTGTAACAAAATGCTGAACTGAAAACACAGAAAACACAAAAGTCTGTTATAATTTTTTATTGTTTGGAAATTTATTTGTTTACACACCTTAAAGATTCCTATTTTAATTTCACTGTTAAAATTCAGATCTGAAGGCTGCTCATCAGTCACACCAAACATAAGCTCCTGAAGACCCTGCAAGCTGGGAATAAGTGCTTTGAAAGTCAATGTGTTGCATTCAGGTTTCCAAGGATATTGTAATGCAAGACTTCAGATCCAAGGTAGATGTAACACTTCAAAGAGTGAAATTAGATTTATGCCAGCACCTAGGGACTTCCTCTTTAGGTAAAAATCAATTGTTCTTAATCAAATATCCTTATGTACTGCATAATTTAAATGAAGACATAAATAAGTACACCTATTTTTGGTAATGAAAAGCACTCTAAAATTAATGATTCCTTTTTCCATTGAAATATGGAAAAGAAGAGAGAATTAAACACCATCGAGGATGCAATTATGTCAGCAGTGTGGAAGTATTTTCCCCTACTAATACCAATTCACAAGACAACAATTTTCTTCTGTACATTCAACATCAACATCCACAGGGACTGCAGCACATACTTCAAGGCCAGACTCCTCTCTTGGTACAATTTTCTATTTTTTTTAATGAGACTGTGTTGGTTGGAACCCTTAAATTCTATGTTGCAGTGCATGGCTCACTCATTATAAACTGCCATAGCACCTAAGAAACTATCATTTTCTTGATATCAGAAACTATCATTTTCTGGAATACATATTATGTCCTTAAAATTTTGGTAGGCTGCAAATTTGTGTACCATTCAAATAGCTTTAGTGCCACTTTTTTTATTATGCCAATGGTTTTGTAAAAATACATAGACCTGTATCTTCTATAAATGGGCAAAACAAAATCATCATAGCAATTCTAAATTAGCAATAATGAGATATATAAACATAAGGTTTCCAAGTTATGCACCATGGCTTTGAGAATAATGTTGTGGGTTTTCTGTGGCAGCTCAGTCCCATGCAGATGCTCACTCACTTCCCCACAGAGGGAAGGGTAGAAGTCAGAAAACTCGTGGGTTGACACAAAGACAGGTTAACAGGTAAAGCAAAAGCTGCACAAGCAAGTGAGGCAGAGCAAAGGATCCATTCACTGCTTCCCACCAGCACACAGGGGTTCAGTCACCCCCAGGAAAGTGAGGCTGCATCACACACAAAACAGTGACTTTTGAAAGGCAGGTGCCATTACTGCCAGCATCCCCTCCTCATTCTTCTTCCCAGCTTTTATTGCTGAGCCTGGTGTGGGATATTCCTTGGGTCTGTTGGGGTCAGCTGTCCTGACTCTCTCCCTCCAAACTCTTTGTGCACCCCCAAGTCCATTGGTGGGTGGCTTAAAAGGCAGAAAAGGCCTTGACTGTGCAAGCTCTGCTCAGCAAAAAAATAAAACATCTCTGTGTTATCAACACTGCTTCCAGCACAAATTTAAAAACACAGCCCCACACCAGCCACTGTGAAGAAAAGTAACTCATTCCCAGTCAAAACCAGCATAACTTAAGAAAAAAAATAGAAAAATTGTTCTGTTAAATAATACTTACCTTTTTAATTGTGATGAAATTTATTTTCCCCTGTAACAACAGCAGCAAGAAGTTGTTACAGAAAAACAGACAAGGAAATTAAATCCAAAAGTTATGCTAAACATAATTAACGTTGCGACATAAACTGACAAAAGCCAGGAAATTGAAACCTAAGGCTGACACTCTATCTATAATGGTCTCTCTTTTTCCATGACATGACTTAAAACCAGAGTTATAGCCTTAACTTTAAATTTCCTGTCTGTTGTCAGTTTGTGTCACAACCTCCATGTTCCTTAAAAATAGGGTGAGTTTAATTGTATATTACCCTTTTATTGAAATGAGAACCAACAGTAAAATCAGAACCTTTTGAAAATAGCTTTGGAAAACCTGCATGAGTTTTAAGCTGTCCATGTCTTGCATTTGATATTCACCATGTTTTCTTCAAATGGAATTTAGCAGTAAATCTTAATTTCCTACTAAACTACGGAACCAAATATTTTCTGTTTTGAAACACAGATATTTAATTTATAAATTACATGTGATCAAAATAAATATCTAGGAGGAAACAGCAAAATCTATTTTTGTTGGAGAAATTTTCTTTATCATAAATATTATTTATTGTATGTGTATATCTACCTCATATTATAATTTTATTTTTGGTGCAGGGCAAATAGCTGATAGTAAATGTCTCTGTGGAGTTTGACGTATCACTGTAAATGATCTGCTTGGGCCTCAGTTTCTTTGTATAAATAAGATCATAAATTTCAAGCAAAAATTATTACTCTTGCAACAATTCAAAGCTGCAGAAGTAGAAGAAACCTGTTTCTAAACATCAGCAGTTTCAAGCCCTACAAAAATTCAAGAATGTGTTTATAATATATTCTATTTCCTTCAGAGAACTAGAAAAAGAAAGATCAAATTAATTTCTACCATATATCTTAACATCCTATTTTGTTCCCAAGGCTTATGGTTTTCCCATCTCTTTGTGGATATTAGGTTAACACACAGAAACGATAATTTAAAAGATAAAGAACATAACTTTGTTAAGCTACACTACAGACTGCATTTACAACTCTTTGGTGCAGGAATATATATTTTATACTAAAATCTCATAAAGATTTTAAGTATAGTGAGGCAACCTAATCTGTATTTACTGTCAAAATATTTACTTTCCATTTTAAAAGTAGTATAAAGTAACAAAGTAATGATATTGTCTGTGTAAGAGAAAGAAATCAGCTGAAGAGATGTTATTAGTTTCAATTCAGCCAGTGAATAGATAGGAAATAGCATATTAGAAATCTCTTTCTGCAAGCCAGTGGCATTGCATATGAGGAAGCAGGATTATTTCATATATGATTAAAGGGACACATTTATTCAGTGAATTCATTGGAATTGCACCAAGAATCTTCCTCTGGGAATAATTTTACCTGGTGGTGCAGATCATTCTCTGGTATAAATCCCTCAGGCTACTTTGATTTGATTTATGACCCCTAGGAATGAGGCCCATTGTTCCAAAAGAGCAAAAATTTTGTTCCTCAGGAAGAACTGCCAAGAAAAGCAAAGGAACCTTAATTGTAGCATTTGACAAATTCATATTTTCTCTAAATTTATTTATATAGTCAATCCTTTTTAAATAAATATTTTCTGAATGCCTAAAGAAACTTATATGTGTTTTAAACAGTGTCCTACTACATGCAACATGGTGCAATAAATTAATATCTTTCCTGAGGGGGGAAAAAAAAAAATCTCTTTGACCTTAAGGCAAATTCATTCATATCAAATCTCTGCACATCCAAAGGACTCCTCCACACAAGGTGTGTCTAATAAGGAGGCGAGTTTAACAAGGTGGTCCAGGGTTCAGCTACCCCGAGCACACCTGGAGCCAAGGACGAGTCTCTCTGCAAATCACCTCATTACCCAAATGAGCATACACGCCATTTGACCTGGGCCTGGCTCCTGGCTGCTGGATTCCAGGACAATTTACACCCTCAGAGGAGGATCACGAGCAGAGTAGATGAAGAAATGAATTAAGACAAGAATGAGGTGCGGTCTCTCTGCTGGCTGGTGCTCACAGCGCGAGCTCTGCACCGCGACATCCCCGCGGCCGTGGGGGAAGGATGACACTGGCCAGTGTGAACACTGAACCTGCCTCTCGGGCTGCCCGGAGCATCCATGGCAAAACAGAAACATTAACAGCTCTCCTCATGCACAAAAATCTTCAAAACAAGCTAGCCGGCTTACTAAAGGTGGCAGCTCATCTCTTTTGTCTTAAAGGCAGGTCAAGGTGCCAGGCTGAGATGCAGACGACACAAATCCCACTTTAGGTGACTGAAAATGTACTCTTTTTCCCCCTCTCCAAATGTAAGTAATTTAAAATCGAACATGCAGGATTTTTGCCTGTTTATCTCTTCTGGTTTTATCTTTCAAAGAGCTTTTCTTTGGTACATATCATAGGAAGAATCCAACTCTTTATCTGTTTTAAATACTACCTTTGTGGAAACTGATACGGGCACAGATTAAGCAAATGGCTCATTTCAAATAGAAGCTGCAGCATATGAGAACAGGCTTTCTCCAGTCTGAAACAGAGTTACCTTTGATTTTGCATTAAGGCCACAACTGATTTATATGTAAACCTCATGCTTTTTCTCCCTACAGGCTGCTGGGTGGTTGGATAACCTGCTCTTTCACCGTTTTTGCAAATCTTGCATGTGCAGTAAAGATTTTTTGGCAATAGTTTAGAGGCTTCCTCCCCCACAATTTCTTATGAACTCCATCTGGCCAGAATGAAGGAATCTAAGTTGAACAGTACATCAAATCCCCAAGTGATATACTCCTAAATCTATTGTTTCTTGTAATGTTTCAAAGAATTATGTTTGAGTAAGGAAATTGAGGGCTTAGTAATATATTGATAATTAACACAGCAGATGTTGAATAAGTGTAGGCTGCAGTAGCATTTCTGTCTGAAAAGAAAATAAGTATATTAAGCAAGAATAGAAACATTTTAGTGGCACTATTTTAGGGATTTTTAAATAGTTTAATCTTATAAATAGCTCGTTTCATGTCTGAAGGGAAAATGTCTAACAGTCCTTACAGTCTGCTCTTTGGTTTTTTTGGTTTGTTCTTTTTTTCCTGTCTTATTTCATTTAAGTTCAAAATGAATCCATATTTTCTGTGATTTATTGGGTAACATTGTAAGAAAGGCAAGACAGTAACCTCGGGCAAACCATATGTAGTGAACAGGTTCCAGAGACATTTTATTGCTTTCTACCAGTGGTAGGTTAGCACTGGCAGGCTTCCTTCTGAATAGGTTACAACTGCTATCAGATACATCTGTTCAGCATTTTACTGCAAAGGGAATGTAATGCCAAAACAATGCTGAACTTGGATTGCCCATTTCCTGAGATTACTGCTCTCAAAAAGTTCACATAAAGTCTTTGTAATTTTAACATCTGACAAACAAAACCTGAAACAATATTTTAATTTCATGCATTATTCGTAAACTTCTGCAGAAAATATAACTATAATTAGTATAACCACTATCATCTGCCAGCAGAGAAAACAGATTCCAGAAATCATTTATGCTGGTTAATTTGCAGCATTTTTGTTGTTATTTTATTTTAATGAGGACAGCCTACTTTACTATGTTCTAACCTTGCCAGCTAGATCTTGTCAATTTTTTATCCTTTTCTAATAGAGAAATCACTTAGATTTTATATCATAATGTTTAGCTATTTTCAATGACGTTTTTACAGGAATTTTATCTTGCAACTGACAGTCTTAATAGAGACTTTCTACTCTGTTTCCAAAATGCAAGCCTGTGCAGCCTTGTGATATACACTCCAGACAGTTCTCGGGTAAAGAGTCAACAACAACAAAAAATTCCCAATACAGAAAATGGTCACATTAAAAATCAGTTTCACTACATTTGTCTTCCTGAATGCTAATGTTGTCCAATATCTATAGATGACCACAACAAGAAGAGGCTACTCTGAGACACGTTGGAGGTGAAGCCTGTAACTTATCATCATGATAAATGTCAGCTCTGGAACAAGTCCTCCTGCTGCCTTTTGCTTGTTTCCTTTCTGCAGATTCAGATTCTGGTGCAACAGAAAAGTGCTGGGTCCTGCATTCATGGCTCAAATAATTAATGTAATCATTTCTAGCGCCCGTAAGTCATTTTTCCAAAATTATCTTTGCAAAGCACGGTAAAGCTTTGAGTTTTGATTGTGTGGGTGCTCACTGCTGTGGTACAGGTTCTCCAGTCCAGGTCAGGTAAATGTGTGTTCAGAAATACATGCTCAGCCTTATCACTGGCCACTGTTGGGGACATGGAGCTGTGGAGATTTGCTACTGCTGATATAAAATACTTCGCTGGTCTTGGAAAATAAATGGGAAATCATGAAATCCCTTCCTTCTCTTGTGCCAACTGCAATTCTCATCTTGGGGTCACCTGCAAACTTGCTGAGGGCGCACTGGATGTCACTATGTCATTGATAAGGACACCAAGGAACCTTGAGGGACACCACTCCTCACCAGCCTCAGCCCAGACACAGACACACTGACCATGGTCCCTGGCTGCATCCATCCAGCCAATGTGCACAATGCTCAGAAAATGAGATAGAAAACATGAAGAATGAAAAGATAGAAAAGCTGAAGAATGATTACAGCAACAGTGTTACTTTCATATTTTTGCCTTAATCCCATGGCCAAACAGAAGTGAACTGGTGACTGAAATAGATGAAAAATTACTTGTAGGTAAGGCTGAGTCCTTTTTCAAGGCACAATACACTTGTTTCACCAGTATTTAACACTGGAGAACAAGCAACTCCACTCACTTTTATAGAGCTAAGAGAAGATTTTTACATTCTTGTCTCCATCAGAGGTTGAACATGGCACTTACACTTACCTCTTGTTATTCCTCTGTACCAGGCTTTCCTGCAAGTGTGGGAAATATATGACATGGTAAGAAATATCGAATGCATATATTATTAGATATATTTCTTATTTATACCACTTTTAATAGTCAAGAATGTGAGGTTTGATGAAGACAGTTCTTATTGGGCTTTCAGAGATACAAGAAGGACCATAATTACTCTTCTTGTAAGGGCAATATCTTTTATTCCTATGAAAATTTCCAGCTCACTCTGCTTTAAAGGAAATCTTTGTGATCCAAAGATTCAACAGTTCCATAATAACTCCAATTAAGCATTTACTCCTCTCAAAAAACCCAGATGTGTTTGTGATGATGTGTATCTGCTGGAACAGCTGACAGAGTTTCCATCATGCTTGGAAATGAAGCCTGAAGTTTACAACCCCTCAAAGTCTCAAAAGAAGACAAGCTATTTTACTTATATCCTGAAACAGCAAAAGGAATTGAACAATCTTCTTTTCCAATTTCACCTACATAATGTAAACAGGAAGCCAAGTCAGTTTTATCTGAATTCTACACTAAATGTATAACTTGCCACTTTCCTCTTCCTACTCTACAAAATTTCTCAAGATTATACTCACAACTGATGCATAGAGAAGAATGCATAATTCGCTTTTAAATACATTTTTCTTTGTTTTTTTCAATGATAGTAGCATTTTTGTCCTAAATAATTTTTAATTTCCATGGGTCTCTAAGAAGCAAAACAGAAAAATGCTATATGATGTACTTAGCGTGCCATTCCAATAATAGCAATCAGTCAATTAAGCAAAGGACAGGGTCCAGAAAGTTATTAAGATTATGGTGACAGAAGCATCCAATTGTTTTCTTTATGGAAAACATGTATTCTTTATGGACAACAGTATGTATTAACCTAGTCTTAAAAAGCAGCTGAGATGATAATTTAATTTGTCCATCTCTGTTATGGGTTTAAAAGGTGTTTTGCTTGACAAATAGAATTCTTAAAACAGATTTAGTTGTCATGACATCCAGCAGAAGCACTGCACATGATCCATGTGAAATAAGGGGTTAGAACACATTTCTGAGAGCAGATTTCTAATGAATTACCATGTGTTAACTCATATCTGAGCAAACTCAGACTTATTTGAATTTCTTTACCACCATGACTAAATTTAACGTCTGATTCCCCTAAACAATGGAGCCAAAGCTGGAACTATCTTTTTTCCACCAGGTATATAAATATCACTTTCTGAATCAGAGAAGTCAATACCTGTTTAATCACAGCCCCTGAAAAGCTCAAGTTCAGTCTACTTCTATTGCAGCTGAAGAAACACCCAGGAAGGAGATTGTTTTTTGCTTTCCTGTGAGAAAATGCCCACAAATTCTCCAAAACTATAATTATTGGCAAAATCACACAAAGCAATTCTCACCTTCAGCTTCTTTCTAAATCAGTGGAATTCAAAGCTGATATTGAGTGAAGTACAATGAGCAGGCATTTAAATCATAAAGAAATCACTTGTGTTTAAGCTTATACTTTCGATGTTTTCCTGAGTGCTTGATTTCTGCACGTCTTGGCCTCAGATTTTCATTAGGTCAGGACCTGCAAATATTTTACAGCCAATTTTGCACTGCTCAACACTAACTCCTAATGGGTGGCACTCACCTATATTCTAGTGCAGAGCAACTCTCACTCATAAAGCTGGGATGAAAACCAGACCATGCTGCACTCTGAGCTACACAATTGTTCATAAGTGAAGGGACAGTGACACTGTCCTGCAGCCACACATTAGATGGGAGCAGTAAAACAGAGAGGTTACCCTGAATCCAGACCACTCAATGCTCTAAGTAGTGACCAAAGCCTAAGTCAGACCCCAAAAGCCTCAAAATGCAACAAAAAATGGTACTAGAATGGCAGAAATTACATAGTAACCAATGTGTTATTGTACATTGATTCATACTGAAAAATACATAGGTGTTCTACTCTGGCTGCAAATTTTGGGAAATGTACCTTTTTGGTTGTTTGTTGTTTTGCGGGAAATTTAGAAGAGTTTTTATCTTTTGCATCACAAGCTGAAATGGTTTCCACAGCAGCAAAGGACTACTTGGCAGCAGAGCATTCTAAATTTTAGGTTTAAACGCCGGATCTGCTGAAAGTTCAGTCCTGTGCGTTGAGGAAGGAAGTAATAAATTCTATATATGACCAGGCATGGACCTAGGAAACTATAGGGCAGTCTGATTTATTGCATATATTTTTGATTTTTGTCTTTTCATAAACAGTGATTATCTTAATGTTAAGCAGAACACTTTGTGAGTGAAACACATCAACTGACGGGAGCCTGCTCTAATCTCAGCCTCTGGACAAGCTGTTAATAGATGTTCAAATCTCAGTGCAGCTACATTCACTTTCCCCTGCTAAGTATAAACCTGATGGTATTCACTGCAGTTGGTGTTACTAGAATGATGCTAATGATAGTTTATCTGCTTCCCACTCTTGCATAGCTCAATTCATATATTTAAATCAACGATGCCAGAAAGAAAATTATACAATATATCCCTGGTCAAAAGTTAATATTCAGTTCTGGCATCACCCACCTGAACACGGAAAAATATTCCACCCTTTGGCAGATGCAACTGTTGTCATAAACTCTCATATAGATGCCTTCATTATTTTCTCAGTCATTGACTTTTATTCCACAACAAAAACATTTTCTGTTTGTGCAAATAAGAGGATGGTTTTATTGTTTTTCTTTCTCCTCCTCTTTAATAGCAAAACTAGCTTGTTACCTTGTAGGCTATATTACTTACAGTCATTTGAGTTTCATTATTAATTTCAACAACCCTGAATAGTCTCATGAACTCCAGGACCACTAAGGATTTGTTAAAAATTGCCCTCTGTTTCCTCCAGCTCAGTTTTCCTACTTTCAGTCTTCTGTCTCTTAAGAAACTAGAAATTTGTCACCCTCCTCAATGCCCTGTCACTGACAAGGGTCTTCCCACAACAGAATTCCTCTCCAGCATCTCAACCAGCTCTACACCATCAAATGAGGAATTAATTTTAAAAAAAAAAATTGTTTGGCATTAAACTGGATTTTTATTTTAATTTTGGTGAGATACAGAATTCCTTCAATAACGTAGTAATGTCATCATTACTGGATAAAGACACAGAAGGAATGAATAGAGACTGAATATTCTGATTCTTTGCAGTGCCACTCCAGGACATCACAGAGCTGAACCACCCAAGTGCACAGAAGTGCTTGATGAGGCCTGAGCTTCATAACCAGAAACTTCCCCCATTGCAAATTGTGCTGAACTCAGTAGAGAACCCAAAATCTTCCACAAAACACCACAGCTTTGATACCCAGTTTGAATCATGAGGCCAATACCCAAATAAATAAAACAGTGGGAAAAGAGATAGGTTGATGTTCTCAATTTGAATTGTTAGACCGGGGAAATCATTGTCAATCCTCTTCTGGATGAAAAGCAGACCCACCTGTTAGTCCCACTTCTCCTGTGCAAGAATCCATAGAGAGAGATGAGTGAATCATTAGTACTGCACCACTGATAGGACCTGGAGCTTAAATATCATCATTTAATTCATGACAAAAAATGCTACAAATCTGTTATCAAGGCCCTAAAGATATTTCTCTACAATGTAAACCCAGCAAGTGTTACATGTACTATCATGTAGTTATTATTAAACTTATGCCTGTAAATTTCCTAAAATTAAAAAAATAAACAAACTTTAAAAGTTTGTGCCATTTACAGTTGTCATTTTTATGTAACCCTCCTGCATTCTATTTCAATTTCAATGTTGATCACATCTCCAACACACAAGAAAGCTACAGAGCTACAACACACAATTTATTTACAAAAGCAAGTGGAAATATGGAAATATGTATATATAGTATAGCAGTTTAGTAAATTTTTGCTCATTCAACTTGCTGAGATAAATAATATTATGCAATGCAGTGAAAAAAAATTATTAATTTACCACCATGATTGATTACTGAGAAAAAAAGACAAAGAAATAAATAATTGTATCCACACTGGTAAACTTTCATGACAATTTTGCAAGGCTGTATTATGCAGTAATATTAAAAGAATCTGTAGTAAATCAATTTCCTACTCTTCCCACTAAATTAAAGTTGACTGAAGCCAAATATTTTCTTGCGTTACATGTAATGACATACTGGATGACAAGGATTTAACAATTTTTTATAAATATATACACCACCATGAATCTTCACTATTTACCCACAGTATGTGTTCCACTATTGCAGAAAAAATTTGATTTACCTTTAACTGTAAAATTTGTGTTAAAAAAGAAAATTAGATGGAGAATAAGGCATAAAGAGAAAAGGAATTTTAAATCTGTTTTTTGGTTGTGTACCTCTACCCAAGTAATCTTGAGCAAGACGGTTTTCCTAATACTAATTCCTTCCTGTTTTTCCCTTCTTTCTCTCAAATATCTCTCTCTTCTCAAATATAGTATAGTAGCCCATGTTTAATTCAAAATTATTTGGCTTCATCTAACAATGGAGAAAGATTAATTTGTCTCTACTTTAAATTTTGCCTTCTCTAAGTTCTGGTATTCATCTTGGGAAAAAAAATTTACATTATATTTAAAATATCCAGTCTTGTATAGCCCTAATTAAATAATTTAAGCTGAATATGAGAAAGCTCATGGTAAGCATCAATATAACAAACAAAACATGAAAAACTACAAATTTATACATGGATGTAGAGTATCAAATAGTTTATCATGAAAATGTATCCTTTGAATGACATTTGGAGTCTGGGATTCCAGCCAGAAGGAAAAGGCTTTTAGGTTACGTTGTTTCAAGATCAAAAGTTTTTTATAATTTATCAAGTAAGAGCCAACAGATTTACAGTATGGTTTTTCTTGTCCTTTCAACCTTCAAGAAAATATTAAGCCAAAAGACAACAAGAACAGTCTGGAAAAAAAAAATGTATAATGTAATAAATATATTAATGATATCAAAATACTTTATAATATTTATTTTACTGAATTATGTTGTAGATTATTAGAAAATAGGTAGCTCAAGCCACAGTGGTGCTTTGATAATTTATTATGTTTCTATTCAGAGAGGCACCTTTAGGAGTGCTAATGCAGTTACATATATGGGGATAATTAATTTTATGTCATAAACATTTTTTCATCTTGAAAATGGCAACATGAAAAAGAAAATAAAAAGTGCAGATGCATAAAACTCAGGTCTACTTTTGTGGCTTGTTTGGTCTAGACTTATACATCCTTTTTACTTTTTATACATTAGTTCACATGGTTATGCTCAATGTAAATAAAAGACAAATGGAATATAAGACCCCTTATTCTGTCATATGCTTCCAAGATAATTCAAAAATCCATGCTAGCATAGGTGAATGAGGACTTCATTATTTTCTGGGAGTCTGTTTTCACACATTGTTCCTCAGTAGACTGAGGAGTGCTCTGTTCAAGGTTTATAATCCTCCACCCAAAATTTATATATATGCACCTGTGCTAAGTTTAACCTTCTCTCTTGAAGGTCAGACTTCCTTGACAGTGAAGAAATCGTCAGCCAGCAAGATGTAACTTCTTTTTAGACACAATAACAAAGTCAAAAGAAGTCTTGGTCTTAACACAAAAAGCAATAGCTAGTGTAGTACCATTTTTAATAATTAGAAGGGCTTTCAAAACAATAACTAGATTAGAGAGAAAAAACTGCAAGCAACTTTTTTATATCATGTGCAGCATCACATGTGCTACAGTAATTTTAAATATCCTCTTTTGCTAGTTACCATCATTTTACTCCCTAACAGCTACAGATGAATTGGCAGACAAGAAATATGCTGGTTTCCTTTGTACCTGATGACAAGGCTCAAGGCCAAAGCTGGGAATCAGCAATAGGAAGTGACACAAGAGCTGGAGCTGGAACAAAGGGGAACCTGCTGTGGCCACTTTGCCATTTCTTGTGAGCAAAGGTGATCATGTACACTGCACAGAGCAAGAATATACCATTTCCATACAGGATTGGAGTGTTTCAAATGGACAGCTCAGGAACTGATCTGACCCCAGCTGTCTCGGGGGTTGTGTGTGTTTTCCACCCATGGTGAAGCAGCAGGAAACACAAATTTCCTTATGTGTTAAGGTTTTAAGCTCTCAGGTTTGAAGTGTAAATGATGGTCCACAGGAGTGATCAAGGAGATGCTGAGTCTTTCACAGGCTACTCTGTTTCTATTTTCTCTCTTTCCTGCTCAAACTCCTTTGGATCTCAGAAGCAGGATGGTGGCAACTTCTGTATTTAGAATGCACATCAAGCACTAATGAGACATAATAATATGTATTTTGCATATTTTACTTGGATTTATTTTTTATGCATGCTTGTATATTTTAATGTAAGATGCTGATCTGAAAAACAAGTTCACAGTGGAGATAATTATGATAGGTTTTTAAACATTAATCCATTACAGATAGGTTTGAAAAAGATTTCTCCCTGCAGTACTGTCTTTACCTTGACAGCAGGCTCTAATTCTTCATGTGTCATTGTCATTTATGTTAATGAAATCCCTACCAGCACTTTTCTACCTTAAATATATGTGTGCATAAGAAAACATCAGCATACCTGGAATTTTAATTTAGAGATACAGATTAGCCCATTTATGCCAGATGATGACAACAAGCCAGCCTATTAAAGGCACAGGATTTACTTACCCTAAGTCTAGGGTGTCTGAAAAGATATCTCAGGTATTAGGCTACATTCCTTTAAGTCCTAGTTCAGTCATTTTAAAATATCATGACCATTTAATCATGCCTCAGGCTGGCAAAACCGAGGTTTGCAAAATTCAACTCTGTGTTAAAAGATGTGATAGAGCTATCAGAACTTTGGCCACTGTTCTTACAGTTCTGTCAGAGCAAGAGAGCAGTCTTTGCAAAAATAAAAAAATGGTTTTGGCTGTCCATTCACAGATTGGGCATCTGAGAGTGAAATGAAATGATCTGCAAGTGCTGCGGAGCAACTGAGGAGCACTAAAATACTTGGAATTTGCTCAAAGCCTCTCTGCATTCTTTTATATGTGCTTGGGAGACCCCATATCATGCTAGAATATAGAGAATAAATATCTGGTCTTGAAACATATCTCCTGCCACATAATAGAAAAAAAATGTGTATATATACATATATATATATACACACACATACCAGCTGATCTACTTAGCCAAGGAAGAGAAACTTGAGGGAAAAAAACTTCACTAAAAAGAATCACATCCTGCTTCTCATGTTTCATTTAAACTTTGCTATCTGCCACTTCTATGCTTTACTTGAAATAAAGCCCCAACCAAACAGAATTACTGAAGCCCTTTTGAACCTTGTTAGGACTTTTTAAATGTCATTCTAAAGGGTAAAAGACAAACAGGGCTATTGACTAGTGAATGTAGTTCTCTGTGTCTTTGTTGCATCATTTTTGGTCTTTTAGTTACAGTCCTTCTAGTATCTGTATTTAATATAATCTCAGAATTAGTGATAGATACACTCACCGGACTTATAAAAAGCCACAGCCTGAATCAGAGAATCATTCTGTGCTCACTCTTTTCATGTATAAGTGGATCAATCAAACTTAGTAGTAAAATAGACTGGTGGCAGATAGATAGCATGGGAACTATCTATTCTACCTGTGAATGTAGAAAATACCTACTCATACAAAAAAAAAAAAGGTATTTTAAAGCATAGTTCCATAATGCTAAAAATAAAACACTTTCTTCCACAGGGAATTCCTTGTTCTTTTTTACGCTTATTTTCTAATATTGGAAATTGTATTTTGAGAATGTAGAAGAATTAAAAAAAAAAATAGAATAAGTAAGAATTGTTTCCAGCTTCCTTAGGAATTTGCTTTCTATCTAAAAGACTAACACACACACAAACAAACAAACAAAAACAGATGTTTGGCATTGGAAGTCTATGAAAATGGTGAGAATCCTAGCAGGTATTCTAACTTTCTCTTTTATTAAGGTAATGTTCTACTTTTTACTCCTATGTTATGCTCCATTTTTCCTCTCCAAGGTTCAGTTTATCCAAAATACTAACAGTGCCCATGTGTGTCTGAACTTTTCAGAAGGGGCCAGAGATAGATGATGCCTTCTCTGCCATATCTGTGATATTTTTATATCTAGATCTAAAACCCCATTAAACAGGTTGTAATAGTCAGGTATCTAAAATTCTAACAGAAATATATGTATATATATGTGTATATATGTGTGTGTGTGTGTATATATGTATATATGAAGCAGCTGTAGAGTGTTTGAGGTTAGTTGGAGACCTAATTTAATTAGAAATTTCTCCAATTAAAGCAAATTTTATAGAAAGTAAGCAACAAGGAAGGATCTTCCACCAAGTTAGAACCTGATTCCATTTGCCAGGTACTTACCTTGGTGAACAAAGTGAGAAAAACATCCATAAAGGGGCTCTGAAACATCAGATCTTGCCAAAGAATACTGGCTAGAGAGCAGGGAGACACGTGCCATGGATTACAGAGGAAGCTCTTGTAGATTTTAGGTCTCCAAATACAGGTCCAACCTTAGAAAGAGAATTTCTGTACAAAAAAAACACATGAAAGCTACTTTTATTTGTACAGATTCTGGACTTAATCCTGCTGAGCTGGCAGCTTAAGTTATGACATCCTCCCTACCAAAACAGCTGCTAATTTTCTTCACTTTTCCCCTTCCTGATGAACAAGGTAGATTTATTTCTCAAAAACAGAGCCCAGCATTGTTGAGGATGATATGGATTGACTCTGACAATTCAGCTAGGCTTTGCTTAATTAGGTAAATAGAGGTAAGTCCTTAACATCCTAACCTAATTTTTGAATCTGTTGGATGACATGTTTCAACACCTAAGCAACAGCTTTCCTATCTATGTGGTTTTGGGGTTTTTTTGTTGTTGGTTTTTTTTTAATTTGGTTGGTTTTGTTTTGTACAGCTGCTAGAGCCTTGCCTAAAATCTTTATCTAAGGTGATAAAGAGTGAAAGGATGAGTTTTAAAATATACTTAAATAAGATCAGAGGAGATACTTACTTTGAAACACGAATATATCGACTCATAACCATTTACTGAGATTCTTATGATACTTTTAATCTCTACAGTCTAATAAAATTAAACCTTGCATTTCTGTTGGCACAAGATCCAGCAGTAAAAATAACACTGTACATTGAAGTGTCCTTCCTCCTTTTTACAGATTATAAAGGGGGAAGGGAGGGAGCCCTAGTTCTTTAAAGGGAATTACAGAGTTTAAAAACCTAACTCAAACAAACTAGATCTCCAGAGCAGCAACTTCCTCTGGCTGTTTGTCAAAATCCTGAACAGCTATACAAGGTCAAAACAGTGTGGTAGGAAGGGATTTACTTTTTTTGTGTATATAGGATTGGAGTTTAAGTTCATGGTCCAGACTTTTTCATTACATCTGCAATACCTCTGGCAAAGAAAACAACGTGGTCTTTTTCACAGTTTATATGACCATGTAGATACATTTCAATAAACTAGTGTTTACAAGCAGGCAGTAAAATACTAGGAAAACAATGTTAATAACTGTCCAGATATCAGATTCTCTATTAAATCCTTAGTTATTACAGCTTGCTGTGGAAACACAGCAATTTAACTGTTGAGTATTAAATAGTTCATGGCATGCTATAAATTTCAGATGCGTTTATATTATATAGCACTATGCAAATCATAATCTGAAAGTCAGCTTCGTTTGTGCAATGTGTGCTTTAGTAGAAGCAAAACTGTTCAAGCATGTGTGTCTTCCGATTTTATAAGGATTTTAAGGGATTATTTAACTTGAATGAAAGGCAGCTTCTAATGAAATTTGAGCTATAGCATGAGGGCAGGATCACAAGCAATAGCTGAGCTGGCTAAGCACTTAGTAAAACTCTTTCTCAGGTTTATGATCAATTTAAATATATTTTTTTTAATGTTCCATTTGGGAGGGCACAATACTAAACTGCCTTATGAAGTACATGGAGCAATACCATCACATAAATCAGTTAACCTGGTTCTGTGTTAAGGGATTTGAATTCACTCAGGTCTCAACTACTGATGATTTCAATTCACAAATACTCCAGCCAGCAATGTGGACTTGTTTTCTTCAGCCTTAGGGAAGGAGCACCTTCCTTCAAGACAAAAGATCCAAAACAATTCTAGTTTTTATGGGAAGCACATATCAGCACTGTGCTGATATGCCTGATGTTACCTTTAACAAACATAGGCTCAAAAAAAAAAGCAATTAGAGGAATTGTTTTGCCTGTTGCAGAGATGGGCAGCGTAAAAGAGTACTTTTCTCTGGCAAGTATAGAGCATTCCATATTTTCTTCTGACAAAATCTGACATCCTTCAAGTTCTGGAGCAGGAAAAAAAGGAAAAAGAATAATAAAAAAATGAAAAGAAAATTATAAGAAAAAAAGAGAAAATAATAAAAAGAAAAAGCAGGGAGGTAAACAGGGAGGAAAAAATAAGAAAACTCTAAAATAACAGGGAAAAAAAGGAAAAACACAAAACAAAACCCACCAGGATTTCTTCTCCATGAGGTATCAAGAGATCATGAACCACAGAGAGGGGAAATTAAAATGTTGCACCAAGATAAGTCAGAAACCAAACTGCCAGCTCCACACAAATATATTTAACCTTTTCTGTGTCAAGACAGCAACTAAACAAACAGCTGACTGAAGTAATCAGGCAATAACTAATTTGTTCACTTAATTTAAACCTATTTAGCAAAACACTGATTTAACATTTGCCAAGGCATATAGGACATAGGCTAGCAAGGCTGGAATTTCAGCAGCCACAAAGATCTGAGAGGACAGAAAGATAATTCTACAACTAAGGGTGGCACCAACCAGAGATAAGCTGTGTTTGGGGACTCCAGCAATTGAAAGGTGATTTTTAGAAGGATGTTCTCCCTTCTCTTCCAGTCCATGCCCCCAGCCCAGCTGGGGCAGTTGTACCTTGCAAGGCTTACATGATAAAGGGAGCACTGACAAAGGATGTGCTTTCTGATGGACAAAGATCCTGAATGTTGCCTCAGGTATAAGATATGGCCAAAAGAAGATGATCCTAAATAAAATACAGGTTGGCAGACTTTAGAAGTAGGCTGGTTTATTTATTTTGAAATAGTATCTAGTGCTCTTTACAATAAAGAATAGTACAGCACTCAGAGGAGAATTTAGCCTGACTGTTAGATCTGAAACAGACCACAGAATTTATTTTTTTTATCCTGTTCAAGGCTTCTGACATTTCGGGATTAGCAGATAATTCTAGCAAAATATGCTATAGAAGTTAGCATCCTCCTACTCTGCCACAGACTACCAGTATTACAAGAGAGTCAGGGGAAACTCTCAACCACAGACTATTTGAGGTAAGACGTTTTCTTCTGCTAACATTGCTGGGAGGCAGAAAGCTCTTGGGACAGAATGCAAACCTGGAGTTAAAAACCTAAACTGCAATAGCAAGGTTTGACAGTGCTTATAAAAAGCAGTAGATAAACACATTGGTTCAAGAGGCATTTTGCAATAAGGCAAAAGTATTATGAGCGCTGAATGTAAGAGAATATACAGCATTAACTTAGCAAAGGGCTGGTTCCTGTGAGTGAAGAAGAATGCAACACCTTCAGATGACTTCCATCTAGCCACACTTGAGAGCAACACAAGGTCTGACCCCTGCTTGAACTCACCCGACCAGGTTGTCAAAGAGGAAAGGCACTGAGAAAAGGAGAAGGCAAAGGATTTAAAACTGTTTTGAAAAGCAAATCCTCGTCTGGACAAAAAAAAAAAACTGTTAAGAAATGTCTTGAGAAATCGAACTCAGATAAAGATCATCACTCCTACAGTTTATAAAAAACCCCAACAAATTCCTAAATTCCACAGCAGGGTGTGGACAGATCCAAGTTAAATCGCAAATAGAGCTATTTTGGTTGTGCAAACGACCCATTGACAGTGTATTTTGATCCCACCATGAAACAATAGTTTGAGACACCTGTCTGGTCATCATTTTCTCCACCAGCCATGAACTCCAAAAGCAGCAGGCGGATTTTAAACTGATCCAGCAAATGACTATAGGAATTACAAGTGGAATTGCACTGTCTGTCAGGATCAGTGACAACCCAGACCTTATCCCCCACTGTGGCATGATCAAAATAGAAACAAAGATAGGAGTAGCCCCGTGGCAATAAATGCAATGCAATAATGCTGTTTAGATAGTACTTCTATTCATGAAGGACCACCTTTAATAATATTACAGATCCTATTCATATATTAGCCCAGTCTATTTGAAGCTTGCTTATTTACCTTATTCAATTTCATCAAGAAAAAATTACATCTCAGAACAACCTACACTACTCACAGCAAAATTCTTCTTCAGTGCCCCTTACCTTCTTTTGTCATGTTAGTAAGACATTTTCTCAAAAAAGTCTGCTTTAGCCTGAAGATTAGGGCTGATGATGTTCTTCATGCTGAAATTATCATCATTTTATGTACTTCAGGCAGTACACAAAGTATCATATATTTCTATTGTGAACTTGGAAATGTGCTTTGAAAAGCATCTACAAAGTGTAAAATGATTCCTGTGTTTTCAAGCAGGTTAGTCACTCCAGCAGTGGTAGATAACAAGTGGTTATGGAGTCCAGTTTTATTGAGATCCAACATTCTAGTCTGACTTGTTTCATGTTCTTGACAGGCAACCTAAACCCCAAAAGCTTTGTAGTAAATTCCCCAGTCACAGGCCTTCTGTGGTGGGTTCTAGGATCCTTTGGGAAGAAAATCCCCACAAAAAAAAGCACAAAACAACAACAAAAAACCAAAACAACCAAAGAAACCAACAATAAAACCAAACCAACCGACCGACCAACCAAAAATAAACCAGAACTCGTAACAGTCAAACTAAGATTTTGGATTCAGCAATAAACTTGACCAAATCCCAAGCAGTATTGTCCCTATGGACCAATAAGAGATCCTACTGTCATCTCCCTTGGAGTCTCTATTTAGCAGTCCTTTATTTTAGATTGGTGTTATATAGGTAAAAGAGATTTGGAAGCAGCCATTCCCTTGCAAAGTATTTGTTCCTGACTAAATCATACTTTCACTTGCTTGTTATAGTACATCACACTCATTTATGACACCAAGAAAGACATGTCTAAACTGAATATTACCTACAAGTGAATATTAGATACAACAACAATGACAATCTCATGTCATATGATTAAAATATGGCTCCATTTCCAGAGTAATTCCTCTTCAGGGCAGAGGAATCTCTCCAAGAGAGATCATTTGCCTTTGCTTTAGAGTATTTCTGAAAGCAACAGGCTGAGACAGGCCAGGGAAACAAGGACAAAGTTAGAGGTTAGAAGTTAAACACCCTCCAAAGGCTTGGTGTTTCAAACAGTGAGGCCAGATAGAAAAACGGCTCCTCACCAGACTACAGAAAAACAAGAACAGACTGTTGGAAATGTTTTTGTCTCTGCTCCTGTCCAATGGCAGATTCCCAGAATTCTCTGTACCCAGCAGAGAACCTCAGAACCTCATTTTCTTGGGAAGTGCCTGGTTGAATGCCCATGAAATTCAGTGAAGATGTTGCTACTGACACTTTTATGCATGGTTTGTGCATTCATTTGACATCATTTATGGCGGGGTTGTTTTATACCTATGTTGTTATAACCATAAATATTTATCCACCTAAACACATTTGGAAACGTCCAGATGTTTATAAGGGCTATATAGACATACCTTATCAAGAGGCAGCTCTGTGATACAGTTTATCTTTTGCATGCAAATTCCTGGTTGTCACTGGGAATTCGGTGGGGATGGATCTCTGGAAGTTGCATCTCCCTCCTGCAAGAGGCAAGGCAGCACCAGACAGAATGAGCTGAATGGCTAACTAATTCTTCTGGGTCTACAAAACCCACCTCACAGGTGAAAAAGACAGCTTTAAATGAGGGTGAAAACTCTTTTAGCTCTTTTCCAGTGACAGTTGGCTTAGTAGGAAAATGAGGCAGCACCCATAACAGAGCTATAAAAATCTCTATAGTTAACACATAGAGGGTAGGTTGCAGTCGTTTTTCAGTCCCATCATTATTTTTTTCCATCTAACAAGAGGTTCATGTAAAACACAGCAGAAAGCAAAAGACAAGGACACAGAGAGCCTCCTTTTCTGGTTGAATTTCCCTCTTCCTGGGACAGGACACAGAGTCCTGCACTTGACCTAAAGTCATTTCGTGGAAAGCAAGCAAAAGGAAATTAAATCCTTTGAGAATGAAGAGAGCACTGAACCTGTCTTCCACTGTATAAAAGACAGATGAGTGTAGTCTAACTTTTCTATGACTTTGTTTTTTGAAGGAACCAGTCATAGAGACAGACATTTATTACGCCTTGAGCAGGTCTGTTGGGTAGGTCCTGTTGACAGCCTTCAGAACTGGTAAGTTTGCTTTCTGAATAATCCCCAATGCCCAGATCCCCCACCTGCCCTGGCTGAGCAAAAAAACCAATGGCACTGAGGAAACTCCTCAGTGTTGTGATGAAAGGAAGTGAAAAGGTGTGATACAGGTTTGCAACAGGGCACACAAAGTCCTGTTGCACTTTTGCCATTCATTGTGACAAGTATTTAACTTACAAACAAAAGTGTAACTTTAAATTTATAGCAGTTCATTGTAGATGTTGACTCAGCACCATGCTGATGGCCATGCAGCTTTTATAAAATAAAGACTAAAATCTAGCCTATGGATATTGTGAGCTTAGGCTTGGACCTCAGCCATATTACTAAAGTCCCACCTGTATATTTTCTCAGGAAATTAAAAGAAATAAAGAGAGACTCGGCCATAAATCAAAGCCCACAGATGTATGGGATAAGATAGCTCTTCAAATTCCTAAAATGTAAAAAAACCCCTCATCTCCTATGTCTAAAAGTTTTATTAGTTGTTAACTGCTCTGTAAATAAATCTCTGGTGTTTAATATATGGATCATTTTTTTTTTTTTAAATCACTTGGGACTGAAGACACTGCTGATTGTAGATGTCCCTGGCTCACCCCATATAAAAACAATACCAAGGGTTCTAGCAGGTCTTTTGTAGCAACTTACAGTGGTCATCACAATATAAAAGTGAGCAACTGACTAAACACAGAAGCCACTTGCTGACAGATGATAGGAATAATTTTTCAAGCAAATCTTTGCACAGTGAGTATTGGAATATAAACTGTCGAGCCTGATTTCGTTGACTGACAGTTTTTAGTATTTAAGTAGGTAAAGAGCTGTGAAAATTCTTCACTTCATAAGCATTTTGAAAGTGGTTTCTGACATATAAACTTTTGGCAGCAATTTTCAAGGGGGTCATCTAAAATGACTGATATAGTAGTTAGTGTGATGCAGGCATAGCACATTTAACAGTCACTGAGCTTCGAATATGACACAGTGTGATACTAATTGCAGCACTGCCAGCAAGGCATAAAGGAGTTGCTCAGAGTGCTTGACATATACTTTATGACTTTGGAAAAAGAAAGAGGCTTCAACTGGTAAAATCAGGACATGGTACAATACCTCCACTTCATTTTACACATGAGAAAATGCTGTTTAATAACATGACCAAGACCATTAAAAAAGAAAAATAAGATAAATCCCAACTTATTTTAGCTTTCTTTAGATCCCATGTCACATTTATTCTATTCTCAAATGTCACAAAATTATTACAGCATATTGTAGTTTAGTTTTTCTGACACGTTATGAAATATGGAAGCTGGAACAGTAAGATTTGGATTCTGGGACCAACTCCCATGCCAAAAACTCAGTGGTGTGAAGAATTGCTTCTGTTGTATGTTGTTTTATTATAGCAATGTACATGATTTATACTAGCAGAGACCTTGGCTCTATGGTTTTAATTCAGTTCCACTGACAGATTTTCACTTGAACTGCTCAATGCACATGAACTTATGGAGCTGGTTTTGTGAGGAGTTTTGCAGCTACAGAAAGGCTAATTGGATTGCACCATGAAATTCTTTCTGGAAATATTCTTGCTAAAGGGAACCTGATGAACACCTTCTAATCAGCATTTCTGTATTTGTAAAACCTTGTATTGCATTTTATGAGAAAAGAATTTTAAAAAAGAAATCAAGTACTTACCCAGAGCATTTGTTCAGGTTTGGTTTTTTCCTGTTTCACTACTAACAAATTTAGCATTTCAGCCTTTGAGTTTTATTCTGATTTTACGCTTTCTTCAGCTTTTAGAGAAAGCAATACCTCACATCCTAGATTTATAAATCCTTTTGAGGCTTGATGTTGGTTTAGAGTCAAGCTGGCAGACCTGGAGGAAGCCACGGTGCTAGACAAAATACAAACTTTGTATCTCTCTGGGTTTTTTCTCATGTTTTTTCTTAATTCTTCATGCTTATTTGCTTATGTTTACATTTGAGGCTTAATAAAACTGTGAGCATTCATCTTTTCTGTTTATCCTTTGATTTTTTTTTTAAGCTAGCCTTTCTTTCTGTGCTAAAATTACTCTTCAGCTGGCCCCATCATGTAATGTATATAAAACATATGATTATCTCTCAAGCAGAAGCACTAATGCTCTGAGCTGTGAAGCAGCAGCTCCAGCCCTTGTTCTTTCCTTCCCGTGGACACTTCCATTTGTCCTGCTGGAAATCTCAGGGGTGGTGCCTGGTGCTGGCTGCTGTGTGTGACCTGCGTGTTGGTGGCGTGTGTACAGCCCTGTAGTGCAGCTCCAGAGCCTGGCCCCGGGGTCAGGGAGTGAGGCACTTCTCACATTGATAAAGTGGCTGCACATCACAGCAGCATTTGAGTGCTGATATGAGCTCAGTTTGCTATTAGGGGATTAAAGCTTTGACCAGAGATAAGGCAAACGTGGCGACAGAGCAAGGCTGAACAGGAGCTGCATCAAATGGCAAAGAGCAGTGGGATAGGCAACAGAATTGGTTTGAAATACCTGCTGCTGGTGTTGATTTATAAAGCATCTTTAAGGTCTGTAGAGGGACTTATTAATTTTATGCATGAAAAACATGTTTAGCAGTGCCCTAATCATCCATGATGGCATTTTTTCCTAGAATTACCAGATCTCTGATGTGGTGAGGTGTTAGCAGACCACATTCTTACGTCTGTTCTTCCAGTCAGTCCTCCCCAGAACAAATCTCTTTGACATTTAAGTCAGCCTGGGGATCCCTCTTCATTCCCAGGCTTGGAGACATGGCCCTGCTGCATCCCAGTGCTGTGCCAGGCAGAGCCAGTTTGGCACCAGTCACTCTACATGCACACCAAAATAAAACAAAGACAGAAACCAGTAAAACATGCACTGACTGAAAGGAAGACTAGGCCCTAGGCCAGAGAGTGAAGAATCAGGACCCCAAAAACATGCCCCTGTGAGCTCTTGCATCCAAGTCCAAACTCAGCCTTGGTGGTCAAAGTGAGCCTTCAGCCCTTTTTTCCACCAGAAATTAGGAAGATGTGCACTGCCTTTGTTCTGGACAGATAATACTTAACCTCACCAGCCACATGAGCAAGCAGGTTTTGTGTCTAAAGCAGGAGCCTCCCACAAGGTGTAGGGGGTGCTGAGCTCTGGGGCCAGAGAGGTTCTGCAGTGCACAAAGAGATGTTTTCTGTCCAGGCACAAATGAACCTTGAGATGATTTCACCTGTTAGACAAAGAAATGCTATTAAAATATGCCTTACAAAGCACAGAAATTTGTTTCATTCTTTAATACATTTAGATCCATGACTAAGGTCTTGGCATACATAAACCTGATTAGACTGGAGTACTGCATAATAAACCATTTTTTAATGATGTTTCTGATGAAAAACTGAGCCTGTTTGTGCAACAAGGAGCACCCAACCATGTGTCAGGGCACTGTGCAAACAAAGCACAAAGAAATGTCCCCTCCCTCAAATGAAATCCCAAAGGAAGATGTGGACAGAGGAGTAAAACCTGAGCTTTAGGGAATTAAAAGTCAAACATAGTGTCTCATGTCGTTTTTCCACATTCTTTATTAGTTATTTTCCAGTCTGTGGAAGATGTTAAAAACCACAATTCTGTTTATTTTAATATAGAGAAGGATTTTTCTTTACACTCCAGGGTGATCCATTAAGTTAAGCTGTATTTTAATGATCTGATTTACTCAGAGTATTTGGAACACCACGAAGACTTGCCATCCATCCTATTAAGCCCAGTATCCAACATTAGTAGCAGAAGCACATGGATAAGCAAATCAAATGAAAGCTGTGAAGAAAGTTGCACAGAAGCTGCATAAACGAGATCTGTGTATCTGCACAGCTCATGGGAAGGATAAATTATTTCAAGATTGATTTAATGCAAAGACACAAGCTGAACAAGCTGACTGATTTTTCTCATTTATCAGTTCTCTAGAACTGGTACAATGTTGACTCATTAATTTTTCTGAGGTGATAGACACATGGAGAAAAGTGAAAAAATCAGCTAAGATGAATAAAAAACCTGGCCAATAATTCAATGCAGAGGAATGGTAGATGGATGATGTTACTCTCGCTAGCAGTAACCAAAGTTAACAGCCTAGTCATAATATTTGAACTTAAATAATAAGAATGCTTTAGTCATTTAGGTTTATTTTCCTTTTTCAAAAAAGACATAAATTTTATGGAAACCAAGGGAGAAAAAATTAACTGTAGTAGTTCTGGAGCTGGAAACAATAAAAAAATTATATCATGGGATACATTGAACAAATTGAACAAATATGTCTATCAGCCAGTTTCTCTTACAGATCTAAGTGAGATTTGCAGTGTAGAGAGCCTGTAGGGTTCTTCAGAAGGCAGACTGGGGAGCTGTCATTATAGACACAAAATAGAAAGGCCACAGTGGTGTGGAAAACAATCAAAGCTTGGGACTTACTCAGAAATTAAGCCTGAGCCTACATGGATCACTCTGTATCTGTGCCTTGATCTTCACACAGCTCACCAAAAAGCCTCACATGTCATATACTGTAGAACAATTCAATGATAAAACCATTAAAATTTTCATTTCCAATCCATCTTTTGGTTCATAACAAAGAGCTGGAAGAAATAAATACTGGCCTCTTGCAGACTCTGGGACAAGCAACAGAACTTGATGGCAACAGCAGAATCTAACACAGGTACAAATAAAAAGAAACACGTTTCCAGTGCCGATTGATTTAGTCACAATCAATCATTATTTCAGATGCTCAAATGCTATACAGAAATGTCTTTTGCTTTTTTTAGTACTCAGTATCAAAAATAATTTGATCATTAGCATCCACTGCAAATATCAAGAAACTTATCCTTAAAACTCAGTACATGCATTCCATAAGTAGTTTTGAATGCTTTTACAATGCTAATGCTGCTTATTTCTTCATGACATTTTCTGTGTTCTCTTCTGACCCTTTTTTTTTTGAGATACAGCCTTTTCTGACCTTAATTTATCTCAATCTGGGAAAGCATCAGTAAGCAACCACCAAGTAATTTCGTCCGTGAAAACATCTTTTTTATGTCTATATTTATGCTTCTTTCCACATATAGTATTGAGAGTTATCCAACTGCATTTACCCTACTGAGGGTAAGTTATTGATACAAATTTACAGTGTTGATTTACACAGATTGTAAATTAGTATTTTAGCAATAGTAGGAATATTAAGAAAATATCTGAAGACATGTTTGAAAACTTCACCTACTCTTTTTCTTGCTGTAGTTTAATCTGTTGTAATTTTATGCCTACCGAACAAAGCAAATTCTATTTTCAAATCACAATATCTAGCATTTTTAAGAAATTGAATGGTTTAAAATATTTTCCTTAAAAATAAACCAATTGTTTTCAGTAGCTGGAAAACTACATTTGATGCAAATTGTCCTTGAAAATGGAGATTAACAAATCCAAGCCACCAAAGAGAACCAAAAGATGTCTTCCAGAACTGGTGGCCAGAACTCCAGGCTGGTTTAGGATTCCTCCTATGTGACCAAAGTTTTGAAAATTCTTGGGTGCCAGCCCCACCATCAAGATTTCCATGGTCAGAAGATGAGCATCTGAAGCCAGCCCCAAAGTGTGTTTTACCCTATTAATTCTGGGCTCGTGGAAGATGCAGTCTTTGTAGCAAGAGCTCTCCCAAAGGTCCTAATCTGAAGCTATGGCTTGAAAATCACTAGGTTTAAAAATGGATGAAATAATAAAGAAAAAATCAACACCATTTTTTCCCCCATGCCCTTAGGAATAACATGTTTGCTTTTTCTTTTCAACACAAGTGTTTAACAAACCACTATTTATCTTAATTGACCAGCTAAACCTGATCCAGCCAAACTGTTCAAGACACAGAAAAAACTACAAAAAGGTCTCTGGTAATGGAGCTTTCTTTCAACTATTTACAATAACCAAAAAAAATTATTTTAGGTACTGAATATTAGGAGTTGGTCTTTAACTAGGCAATTAATCAATAAAGCAAAATCCATTTCATTGGTAGCTTCATTATTTTTAATAAAACTATAGGTAGTGACAAAGAGTGCAGCTTTAACTTCACTTCAGTTGATAAACAGTGAGTAAAAGATGACAATATCATGAATTCCTCTTTGTTTTGTTTTGAGGGGAGAGAGAGCCCATTCCCTATCTGATTCTTTTTCTTGTTTACCTGGCAACAGATCAGTGTAAGGGCTGATGGGACCAACTCTCTCTGCCACTGCCTAAGCTGCCAAAGAAGGAGGCGATGTCACGTCGCATCAATAGGTCAGTAACAATTTCTTTATGGAAAACCAGGTTTCCAATCCCACAAAATTACCCCAGGAGAATTCACCAACCAGATGTCACGGCAAAAGGTGCCACAAATGCTGTGCAGCAGTCCTTAATCCAAAGTATTTAATCAATTTCAAAATCAGTATTGATTTATTAGATTTCTCTTTTCATAATATAGAAATATTTCATAAAAGCATTTACCCTGCCTAGGTAACTAGTTTAATGCTGCGTTAGGAGCTGTATTTCTGGTGACCTGAAGTGTTGCTTTGTTTGGTTGTTTTTGCTGGGTTTTTTTCCTGAGTGTTTTATTTCTTTTTGCATTGTGAATGCAGGCAAGTAAACACAGGCACAGACACACAATCATTATGTAGCATTGCATCGCTCTATTGATCTCTGCTCAAAACTCCTATTGATATGCAGGATCAGGTGCATCTTTGCCAGATGGGATTTTTCCAGACTAACCCCTCAAAATTTCACGTTGCTCTGTGATGGCAGTGCTTACCACCTTAATTGAAAAGTTAACAGTGAAATGTCAGATTTGTTGATCAAATCCTCAACAAGACAGTCCTGGAAAGAAAGTTGCAAGATTCCTGTGTGTCATTATACACAATACCCGCTCCTCATCCTACCAAAGTTAGAAGGGTTACAGAGTAGTGCCCACCCACATGACATTGGTGTGACTCACCAAAACAAAGGAATATTTTACTTTCCTGCCTATTTACTTTGTCTGCCTGTCAAACAGCAACCATCTATGACTATAAGGAAAACCAGCCCCCTGATCAAAGCACTGAAATACACTGAGCAGAAGAGTAGTTACACCAAAATAATGACCATGAGGGTCCCCATAATCTAACATGAATCACCTGTGAATTTTCTGGATTGAAATGAGAGTGGGAATAGTTCAGGAAGTGCCTTTAGGCTGAGAGACCAACCCAGCCGACAAAAAATGTTTGGTCCCTTTAAGTTCACGTGATTACAATCTTCTATTTAAATAGTGATGTTTTTTCAGCACGTAGGTACTAAAATTAACCTTTTTCTAAGTTGTTGTGGTCTGTTGTGGTGACCGCACTCCTATCTTGTCCTCAACAGTATTTTCTGCTATTTTCTACTCAATCCCAAAGATGCCAGGAAATAGGAGCTTTTCCACCTTCCCACAGGTTTCTGCTCTGTCCAGAATGCAATTTGTGCTGAAACAAAAGACATTGGTTCCCATACCAAGGTAGCAAATTAGCATTCCTGGCGTATTGATATTCTTCATTAGTAACACCAGGTGAGGTATTCTGTCAATCAGCCCTGTTTACATTTCTTTCTGTAGCCTTCCTCTTTGGTGATGTCCTTTCCAGAGTCCCTCTTAGAGTCCTTTGCCTCCTGTCACCCATGACTGGCAATGAAAAACCCAATAACTTATTTCAGAGGATTATGATAAGTATAAGTATGACCAAGCATACCAGTGATAACAAAGGAAAATGTACATGCCAGTGATATTCTTCAGTCCAGCAGAGAGAGGAAGAAGCACTCCAGTTCCCTACCATCCCATCCCTCTTGCTTTCAATGCTGTTGTTTACATTGTCTGCGCAATACCAGACACAACAACTGCAAACTGAACCCCCCTCTGTGCCCTGATCTACCCCAAGAGAACAGCCAGGCCATGGAAAAAAAGAGAGAAATTATGGGAACCCAAGGCCAGGATCACCTTCTGCCTAGGCAGGATGAGTGACTTGACTTCTGAGGCTCAGTCTCCAGCACCCAGAGTGAACCAATTCCTCCTTCCCATCACTCCCTAAGGCCCCAGCAAGAAAACAGCTTTTCACCTACCAAGGGCCCATTAGGTACCACTGCATCAATGCCACGTATTTATTGGACAGTGGTTTTTGTGTCCATCTAATAAATAATAACTGAAATAAAAATACGTTCTGTTTAATCATAATTCCTCACCAGAAGATCTGAGGCTCACTCTTCTTCACTATATTCATACCACTTTGGCAGACCTAAAGATATCTGGGATCTATGCAATGGGGGAGCACAAATAGAGTTACACTGGAAGAGAATTGGGTATATTAAAAACATGCAGTCCAATAAAGACTCAGAACCATGAATTTGGAAAAAGCACATCACACAGCACCTCAGAATTGGCTACAGATCTCCCAGACTCAGACTGCCCTATACAGAAACAGCTCTGTACATTCAGTTTCGAGGATCTCTGCTTGGCATTTCTGCTTGGACACAAAGACCCTCTCTCCAGAGTAAAACAAATATTCAGTAACAGCGCCTTGGTAATTGCAAAACAGTGTTTCAAGTCCTATTATTTAGCCTTTTTCTCAGCCATAACCAACTGTTCTCAAGCTCACAGGACAAAGCACAACCTCACTGACACCAGCACAATGAGACCCATTCACAGCCACTAATGGTGGTTGGTTCAACAAATAAACAGGAATTGGCTGAATAGATACCATTATGCCACTTTATACCTTATTTACTTGCATGTGTAAGCCCAACAATAACAGTTTCCTGGTAAACTACAAGCCAACTAATGCTTTTTTCCAGACAAAATAAACCAAACAAAGCAAACATCTGCCCTCATTCATGACCAACACTAAATGTCACCCTGAAAATGATAATATGTGGAAAATAAACATACACAGGATTTTGGTGGGGGTTTTTTGTTTTGGTTTGTTTGTTTGGTGGTTGTTTTCCCTGAGCCAGATAACCTGGAAAATAAACACTAGGATCTTTTTCTTGAATTCTCTAAACTGCAAATTTGGATTCTCCTCCTATCACCCTACCTGCTTCCTAATTTTCAGCTGCACAGTCAGAAAAGTTTTCCGTTTTTTTTTCTTTTGGAACTGAGAACCTGTGTTGCAGAAATCCCTGGGATAACGATTTTTCAGAGATTGAATTGTCTTCCATATTTAAAAAAGTGTTCATTCTGAAGCCAGGATTAAGGTCTCAGGCAGGACAGGATTCAAAGGATTCAGGGGTTGTGTGTCACTCTGGGGTGGGTTTGTGCTGCTGATCAGATTTTAGTTGCCATTAAGACAGCAGATTTTTCCAGATGGTACTCACAACTGGAAAAGCAGAAAAGTCAATGGGGAAATGGAACTTCTTAAATGTGATTGCTCCGTGAAAAACGAAAATTGGCTTGGTTACACTCACGTGGAATTATAGATAGCGTATTTAAAATGAAAACACATTTATTATTAACAACACATCTTTACAAATCTTAAAAATCTCCAGTGAGGTTTCTTTTCTTGGGTGTTTTGTTGTTTTTTGTTTTTTTTTTAATTATCATATAAATTCTCAAAGCCAAAAACATATTCATGGATACAAGTGAGATTCTCTTTCATCCCTGTCTAAAAGCCATTTCCTTTCATCTTTCTGAGCACCTTTTTAAATAGCACGGATCACGTCTGCACTCAGCAGTGACACGGAAACAGAGGCTAAAAGCTCTGGAACGAAAACAGCCTGGGTGAGTGGATGGCAAGGAAACTTCCATGGCTGCAGAGTGCTCGAAAAGCTCCCCCGTGGAAAATTGTGAGCTGTGAAGAGCCCAGGTCAGTGCCAGCTCTGAGGTGTAAACCTCACACAGCGAGGACAACACCACCCCAAAGGCCCTGGGACACCGAGAGGGCAGCTGGGCAGCAAAGCCAGAAAGGGCTTCCACTAACCTGGGAGCTCACTGAAGGATTTTAGAAACAGGATTGTGCATCTTTTCCTCGTACCTGTGTTTTAGTGGAACATGACTGCTAATGGAAAGGTAATTGAAGGCTAAAATAATCAAGGGTTCACCTTAATATTCCTGCGAGAATATCAGTTTCTGATTCCTCTCCTTTGAGCAAATAGAGGCAGGGGGAGGGAGTTGCTTGTCCAGGGTTTCTTTCCTGTTCATCACAGCCCTCTGGACAAGTACAGCTATAGCAGAAGGATAGATCAGCACATAAAAACTGCAGACTGAGAAAGGACTAAGATGACGTTCCTGAGGAGCTGCCCTGGGTGCTCCTCAGCTAAAAGCTGCAATTACAGCCCTGCAGTCTAAAGTCCAATATGTAACAACATCGTCTTTGTTGATTACTATTAATTAAATTTCTTTATTCTTTATTTCCCCCAGTACTTTTTTCACTCCAATTTAAAAGCACACTCAGCATATTTACCTTTTGAGTTTCTGGATGGTTGTGAAGCATGGGCCTGTGTCCCACTGCAGTTTCTGCAGCCTTACAAATCCTTGTATCTTCTGACTCTTAAACATTATTATGCTTCTGTTGCCACATTCCTTCTATCCATCATGTGCAGGTGCAGTATTACTTATCCTCATCTACTTCTGCAGAACCTCTGAAAACTGTTAATGAAATACTAGGGGGGTAAAAAAAGCCCAATAAATCCAAAACTGATTAAAAATATAGAAAAATTGCTTTTTGATCAAACACTATTTATTCAGTGAGCAACTACAGTATGCAAAACATTATAAAAATTATCTTAATATTTAATGTGTGTCCTCACCCCATTCTAATTTCCAAATTACAAAGCTGAAGACTTCTGCTGCTGGCAATTAATTCTTTGCCTGTTATTAACTCAAACACGGATGCCCCATTCATTAGGTTACATAGGTGCAACTTCAGAGGCAGTTTGTCTGCATAAATAAATAAATTATATGTCTTGACATTACTGTGTATTTGGCCTTGATACCCACAGCTGAATGAAAGGCAGGAAAGGGCCCTGATCTCTCCCTGTCTGGAGAATACAAACAGATTGAGAAGAGCATCACCTGCACATGTTACTGCAGCAGCCTTCCCTCTGTTGTCAAACCCAACTCAGATTCATTTCAAAATATCCAAGTCCAAACCTAATTTCTGGCAGGACCTACAGGATCAAATATGTCTCCTTGGCATTCATTTGCTGGCAGAAAGCTTCAAAAGGACAATGAATGACAGCCAAACTGATTATCAGTTTCAGTGAGTGAAGGTCAGTAAGTGTAACATCTGCCTGGCTGGTACATATTCATGTGCAGCGTTCTGCTCATCCAGAGGTCACAAAAACTCACAGAATGAACAAGATCCCACTGGAGCCCTCGGCTTCCACAGGCATACAGGCACATCATTTTTTACTCATTCAGTGGGATTTTTTTAAAAAGAAATGACTGACTGAAGGAGCTACATAGGTCAAAATTACTCTGGTTTTCGTTTTTCTGTTAAGGGGCTTTTTTTTTGTTTTTCCTTTATTTGAAAAAATAAAGCTAAAGAAGAGGAGAATGGTGAGCATGGTGTAGGAATATTTTGTCTATCTATTATAACCCATTCTGATTCACCGAGACAAGAATTACCATGATTTTTAAAGTACCTTTCCTATGGGAAAATAAGAAAGGCTGCCTTAAGTTTTTGGACTATCATGAGATATAAATTAATGTAGCTCTGTCACAGATTAATAATGATTATACCTGTCCGTTATTTATAAAAGACTAAGCTTAAAAATGACAGATGCACATCATAAAATTTAATAAGTAATTTCTACCAAAAAAATCTCAAATGCCTTTGGAAGTGCACTGGTTCCTCTGCCATGATCTAAGAGAACGCCCTAATCCCACCTTTAAGGACTTAAAAAAATCACATTCCAAAAGCATATTCGAATTGTACTGCTTGAATGAATCCACACCTTAATTTTGCAACTTGAAAAGATAATTTTGAGTTCAGAGAGACCAAACACAAATGGGCTTCAAAATACATTTTACAAAAGCAAAAATTTTGGCTTTGGAAAGTTGGAAATGTGACATCATAGGCATGGAAAAATTTATAACAAAAAGCAACACAAACAGAATTCAGTTTTTGTTCTGCTGACACCCATTGTAGTTATGTCTTGATTATTTTTGTTTCAAAAACAGTTTTCTTAGTTTGGGACTATATTCCTGAAATTATCTTATTATATTATTATCCATTATTAATATTACTATATATTAATATCGTATTAATATTAATAATATTCCTATAAATTAATATCCTGAAGGGATACTTCTTAATAATAACCCTTTTACCAAAGATGCATATTCAGTGAATCAGTACATTTAACATACCTCAAGCAAATTTGTTTTCATGATTCAAAAGCCCAGATGAGGATTTCCAGACATAAATCAGGCAGTGGAGTCCAAGTGTCTGAACAAGAACTGCTCTGTCCAAAGGACATTTTCCACCACAACCCTGGGAAGTGGCTGTGCAGTTCCACAACCACCTCAGCACCACCAAGCAGCCCTTCAACACCACGAGAGACAATCCCTGTTATAAACAGGGAAAACTCCAGAGCTCTAATTAAAGGTGGTTTTTCCAGTAGCCTCTTTCTTGAGTTACCACCACATGTTCTCATTCCATTTCATGCTTTCCCAGTATACATGAAAATTAGGGAAAATTTTGTACATGAACACAGGACGTGAAATGCTTTAGGCTCTTGATGAAGACTCTGAAAGAGGTAAGACAGCACCATGTTAATTAAGCCCGAGTCTTTATCAGCTAGAAATTTCTCATACTCAAATTTAACATAGTGAAACAACAGGAGGAGAATGCCTAGGTGCAATTAGAGTATTACAAAAACAGACTGAGAAAGACATCAGCAGAAGAAGACAGGAATAGTTGTGTAAGGTAATTCCAGCAGATTGGCTGCAGAAATCAGTTTCATAGACATGGGAGTCACTTAACTCAAGCTGTGCCTGAGGCAACAAAAAAAAGTTAAAATCCCTTTCTCAGTCCAATTTTCTATTCTTTCAAGAAGTTGATAATTTCTATTTTTTTCTATTTTTGTGTTATATTAGCTAAACACAACAGAACCAAGGGACACCAAGGTGGGACACGGAGATAAGGTCACAGCTCCATTTGCTGTAGATAAAGCACAAAAATATAGCAAGATATATTCTTTCCATAAAGTCAGTGGGAAAAATATAATTTTTTATTTGCTTAATGCAATTTCACATATACACCATACAGCTTCTGAGTACTCTGACTGAGAATTAAATGAGGAAGTTTATTCATTAAACAGCTGTAGCTTTCCACCCACAAGGTCCTTAATGCAATATGCAAAATTTCATGGAAATTTTAATTCCAAGAGAAGATATTTTGGTTTTAATTTACAGTAAATTAAATGAATGGCCTGTTTCTTTAACCTTTATCCTTCAAATAAATTAATGAGCAGCTTTAATTAATTAGTAAATACTAAATATTTGTTATTAATGATCATTTCCTTGTCATTGTCCTGGATTATATCAACAGTTTATTAGAGCAGGAAATAATGAAAGTCGTGATTCATAGCTGTGTTTATTACAGTAAATTCTAATTAGTCTATAGATAGTGTGTTCCACTGTTGTAACTGCTTCCATAAACATAGCATAGGAGAAGGATGTATAACATAAATAAATGGAGGAATGCAATTGCAGGAGTCATCATGGCTCCACAACATCTCAGGAATGCTCTATTGAGCAAGGATTACCCAGCTGGAAGAACAACAAAAGAAAGAATGGTGACTACATCAGGGGAAGGGAGAGGTAGAAGGAAAGAAAGGTGTTCTCAAGTAGAGTGAGGAACAGTGGGGTGAAGGACAGGAAGGAGGAATAGCTGTAAGGAGCAGGAGAATTTTACACAACAGAAGTGCCCTGCACCTGGTGATTGCAGATGTCTACATCCCTACATTAACTACTCTTCCATCTGAGGAATTCTGCTTGTTCCTATGCCGAATATTGTGGGGCTTGGGTGCTGGAAGGGAGTTTTTATAAAAAGTCCACCTGAAATTTAAGCATGGCCCATTTTGTTATTTATTTCTCAGACAGAAAAAGTTGATTTGATTCCCTTTTACCCACATCATTGTGTGTAAAACCACGTTCCAGCCTAGGCTGAGAGCTGATCTGCAAGATCCCAGAAAAAGCTTCAGCTTAATCACAGGCACGGAGAGCACAGCTAGCATAGCTAGGCAGAGAGGCGGTTGAACACTTTTTACTGAAAATTTATTACACAGAAAATGGTTTCTCTGCCAATTTTACAGTGAAAAATATGGATTTCTACAAGCCTCCAAAAAGATAATAATTTTATATCAGCGATAATCCATTGGAAAAAGGGCCTTTTATCTCTTTTCATATAAATCTCCATTTTTCAATATTGCTGGAAAAGTGTAACTTCTGAGTAACATGAGTAAAGGCATGGAAGATGTGTTATTGAGCAATGGTCCATTGAAAAATGAAAAAGTAGATGAGTTCACCACTCTGTTAAATAAAAAAAGCCCTCTCCTTCTGCCTGAGAGAAATTGAGGAGTCACAGTCATTTGCCAGCTTTCAACAAACAGTTCTCTTCCGTTATTTGAAATTAGATCATTAAACATTTCTTTTGAGAACCAGTAACTTCAGGGACCAGACTCTGTATACTCCAGCTTTGAGTCTTTATGAAAGAGTTACTTTAACGAAGACAAACTAAAAATATTTGTCTGGTCACACATTTCTAGGGCTGGGAACTTTGTTTCAAAATCCTTTAAAAAAAAAAAAAATATATATATATATGCTTCTTTTTATGTTCCAGCTACTGCTTTCTATCACTGAAATGCTTTGGGAAAGTAGCTGTAGGCAGCCAGGAAGGAAAATTTTTTGTCTCTTTTGGGTCAGGTGTTCCTGTCTGTGTTTGCCAAGCAAAACTCCAAATCTTATTTGAGCGCAGCTTGTATTCTAAAACTCAAGACTTTTGCTCACATGCTTAACCTTAATTATTTNACTGAAAATTTATTACACAGAAAATGGTTTCTCTGCCAATTTCACAGTGAAAAATATGGATTTCTACAAGCCTCCAAAAAGATAATAATTTTATATCAGCGATAATCCATTGGAAAAAGGGCCTTTTATCTCTTTTCATATAAATCTCCATTTTTCAATATTGCTGGAAAAGTGTAACTTCTGAGTAACATGAGTAAAGGCATGGAAGATGTGTTATTGAGCAATGGTCCATTGAAAAATGAAAAAGTAGATGAGTTCACCACTCTGTTAAATAAAAAAGCCCTCTCCTTCTGCCTGAGAGAAATTGAGGAGTCACAGTCATTTGCCAGCTTTCAACAAACAGTTCTCTTCCATTATTTGAAATTAGATCATTAAACATTTCTTTTGAGAACCAGTAACTTCAGGGACCAGACTCTGTATGCTCCAGCTTTAAGTCTTTATGAAAGAGTTACTTTTACAAAGACAAACTAAAAATATTTGTCTGGTCACACATTTCTAGGGCTGGGAACTTTATTTCAAAATCCTTTAAAAAAAAAAAAAATATATATATATATGCTTCTTTTTATGCTCCAGCCACTGCTTTCTATCACTGAAATGTTTTGGGAATGTAGCTGTAGGCAGCCAGGAAGGAAAAATTTTGTCTCTTTTGGGTCAGGTATTCCTGTCTGTGTTTGCCAAGCAAAACTCCAAATCTTATTTGAGCGCAGCTTGTATTCTAAAACTCAAGACTTTTGCTCACATGCTTAACTTTAATTATTTCCCAGGAGTTGGGGAGATTACTGGCATCAGGTTCTTACCTGCTAGCTCATGACCAGCATAGGAAGGAGGCCATGGATCAGATAAAGTTATGCTGTGTTTGTTTAGGAAATGGGTTTGGATTTCAGCAACATTTGCCGACATATGAGATTTTGCTCTTAAGTTAACGTGTGGCAAAAATCACACTTTACCTTTCAGCTAAAAAATATATAAGGAAAAATGACTCTAAGCTAAGCATTTTGTTAAATCACAAATTCTTTAGTTGAGTCATTTATATGCAGTGCATTAGGTCAAACAATTTATTTTTTTATGGTTAATTACAATTTTGAGGGAAAATGTAAGGCCTTCATATTGTGTGTCTGCTAATAATTACCAGTAATGTGATTAAATTCATGTTTAATGCTTATCTAAATTAGCTCATTAGCTTTATGGATGTTTGAAAACCTCCAAAGACCGAAAAATATTCAGTTTTCATTATGGTGCTGATACTGATCTCACAGACTGTGGCTACCATATTCATTACTCTCTGTATACATAGTTCTGTATGGAATATCACTTGTTTCAAACCAATTATTATGCAAATCCCAAGACCTTGCTTGACACTCCCTGGTGACAATGAAACCTTGTTTGGCTTAAATAATCATTTGGGAGCCATTTATACTATGAATGAATATTACAGATTTTGTATAGCAAGGAACTATGTTTTCTTCCATCAGAGAGTAGCAGGAAATAGCAAACATCAATCTGAAGAATAATTTTAGTTTCCCTGCAAATAAATTCTGGTACCTCAATGCTTTTTTCTGGAGTATATGTTGATAGATGAAAATAACAGACTGCTCTAATTTAGTCTTGTTTATATTTTCTATTTTTCTTATTCTGAGGAACTTCTTATCATGGAGTGATTTCAGTGACGTTAACTTACTTTGACTTTGTTGCATTACACTCCCCTAAAGAAAGTATAAGAAAATAGTAAGAGAAATATTTTCTGAAGCAATGGATATTAAAAAAAAATTCATAAAGCAACTTGTATCTTGTAAAACCACAGTATTATAAAACTGGTTTTACAAGGATGTGCAATTAAATACATATAAAACTAAAATTATTAGTGATATTAAAAATGTATTGGTTTTGTTTTGTTTTTAATGTAACAATTTGGGTTTTATTCTGTCTGACTTTTTGAAGCAGATCTGAATTCTTTTCTCGATTGACACGTGGCCAAAGTTTAATCTGCACAGGAAACCCAATCTTTAGACCACAAACTCCTTAGAGTTTCTTTAGAGCAGTTGTTTAAAGCATAGATTTAGGATCATATTTGAGTTTTCAACATAATATTTTTTTAAAATAAATTTAATATCATGCATATTGTAACTTCATTTATTTTAGGATATACTGAGTACTTTCTTACAAAAAAAAAAAGGCAACTTCATGGCATTCATTACAGCTGCAAATTAAGATATAATTAAATAGATTCCTTCTGGCAACGCTCTGTGACAAACTGATAGAGGAAGCTTTTTCCTCTTACTTCTCCATAGTCAGGATAACATTAGCTGTATTAATAGTGCTACATTAAAATATCTGCGTAAAACTGTCATCATTCAGAACTGCTGACACATGAGTTTGTTATTAGATAAGCCTCCAAACTTTTATTTGCTCATTCTCTCCTCCAGCCAATTCTACTTTTCAATGAAAAAATGGAGTAACCAGTTTTGAAAACCTTACTGAAGTAAAAAGAACTGCTAAATATTANTATAGTGAGTTTTTTCTTAAAAAAAAAAAAAAAGGCAACTTCATGGCATTCATTACAGCTGCAAATTAAGATATAATTAAATAGATTCCTTCTGGCAACGCTCTGTGACAAACTGATAGAGGAAGCTTTTTCCTCTTACTTCTCCATAGTCAGGATAACATTAGCTGTATTAATAGTGCTACATTAAAATATCTGCGTAAAACTGTCATCATTCAGAACTGCTGACACATGAGTTTGTTATTAGATAAGCCTCCAAACTTTTATTTGCTCATTCTCTCCTCCAGCCAATTCTACTTTTCAATGAAAAAATGGAGTAACCAGTTTTGAAAACCTTACTGAAGTAAAAAGAACTGCTAAATATTANCTTTATTATCACTGGTTTCCACATCTCAATACTTATTCTTCAGGATAGATGTTGTAAGTTGCATTTATTTAACAGCCTGAATCATTTCAGACCCAAAATATCAACCCAAAAAATCCTGTAGTGAAGTAGAACAGACTCTGTTGTCTAATAACCATCATACTTCCAGCCGTTATAGTTGAAACGTGATCCACATAGCCATGAAAAGAAAAATAAATTAATCAAAATTACTCCTCTAGCTGATGAAGGCAACTTGTCTCAACATTTGTCAATTTCAAATCCAGAACCATATTCCCCCTATGACAATCCTCTTTCCCAAGTGAACATTAAACCCAAGGCTTCCTGCTATAGCTGAGGAGGTCACCAGCACCTGTATTTCAGGGTGCCTCACATTTGGCAACTAGAAGTAGCCTCTTAATCTTTAAGACACTTCAGTTTGGAAGCAGTGATCGCTTCAAGAATTAGTGAAATTCACATCAGTATCTTCTTGTCCCTCGCTGCAATATGGAATTTTATAAAATCTAAAAACTGTGATCTTGTAATGCTTCCCTGGCAAGGACAATTTCTAGCTCTAGTAAAATATTCTCAAGCAATAGAGCATTCATGGCACCCAAACTTCTCCCCAAGGACAAGAGTCCATCTATTTTATTTCCAGGTCCAATTTTCACTGCAAGTGGCTCGGTTTTTGCTATTTGTACAATGTGATCATTTATAAATTAGAAATAGAGTATATATGTTATCCTTCAAATAAATTATTCCAAGCCATTCTATTTGTATGGTTATGCAGCCAGGAAAACACATAAATAAAAATAATGTATTCTGCTTGGGATGTAAAGTATATTGCTCTCACTCAAGCCTGCATTTGTATTTGGATGGAATCACAGAATATTTTGTGTTGGAAGGGATGTTTAGAGGTCACCTCATCCAACACCCTGAAATGAGCAGGGACATTTCCTCAGAGCCATGTCCAGCCTAACCTTGATTTTTTTTCCAGCAACAAGACATCTACCACCTCCTTGGGCAACCTGTGCCAGTTTCTTCACCCTCACTGTAAAAAATTTCTTTCTCATATCTAGTTTAAATCAACCCTCTATCAGTCTGAAAACATTACAACTTGTCCTCTTACAACAGGCCCTGCTCAAACACCATTCCCATCTTACATATAAATCCCCTTTAAGCATTTAAAGGCCACAATATTTTGGAAGTTGAAGAATAATTTCAGATACAAGACACCTAATTTTTCATTAGTCTACTATAGCATTTTTTAGAAAAAAATGTTTGGTTTCCTCTTGGCTGAAGCACATATATCATGGTGTCAGGGAAAATTCCTTGGTCTGTGTTAGGGGAGGAATAATGTATTTCCCAATATATTGCATATATTGGGAAATCTACTTGGACTGAGCATGGCATACAGAGATACTTAATACAAGTTGCGAAATACCAGGGAAGTACGTGGACACACAAGTTCAATATTCTCATATAAAATACCAAAGTCTTTCAACTCATTTCACAAAGCTGACATCAAATAAAAAGGTGTATCTGCTTATTTTAAATGCTTTACCCCAAGAACAATACTAAGGAAACATTAATGGTTTTAATAAATCTTCAGATTTTTCTGAGAAATGTGAATCTTAATTTCTTGTCCTCTCTGAAAACAATACACCTTTTGAAAAATTAGCTTCTGGATAGATTACAACTTCACTATTCAAAAACCTCAATGACTTTTTCCTTTAAAGATAAATATTTCTTACTGAGAGCTCTTAATAGCATTTTCTGAAAATTATTCATTGTATACACTGGTAATATAAGTTTGGATTGTCTGACTTATTTCCTTACTTATAAAACACTATACTTCTATTGCCAAAACAGGATTGTAAGGGGCTCTGTTCTCAAGGCTGACTCCTCTAGTTAGCTTTCAATTCCATCAGCATTCATGATAGGCCCATTTGTACTGAACTGCCAGAGAACACATCAAAGAGCATTTCCTGCTGTTACCAGCAAGAATATTTATCTTATCACCGTGCTGAAGCCTGGAGTTTACCTACTGAATGGAATATCCTGCTCTCACCTCTCCAGCTCTGTCACCAACTATACACCTTCACTGCAAAAGGAGACTCAGGATCACATTTCAGGAACCAATGTGCAGTGATTCACAGAAATAATTGTTTTCTAACCATGGGGAGTTATTTTAATACCAGAGAAAGTTTTGAGTTATTTTAACTATGGCTAAAAGTAACATTTTTAATTTACAATATTTTTAAAAATCTGTCAGAACACCAATATGTTAAACATTAGGTAGCTTTTTTTTTTTTCCAGGAGGCAATTACACATTTTATGCAAATTAGCAGATTTGGGGAGGAAACATGAGTTTTTTATGTGAATCACAAGCAAGCAAATGCTAAGAAAAGGGTTGAATCTTATATGGGAGAATATATAGAACATATAAATACATAAAACCCCCTTAATTTTGGATCATTATACAGCTGTAATATATAGATTTTTCTAAACATCATATGAAGACCAGGGAAACCGTTAATGCCTTTAAATAAAAAGGGTTTAAGTACAGGTGAAAAAAATCATTAAGAAAAAAATTGTTTGCTTTCAATTCTACAAATACAATTGAAGGAGAAAAGAAGAGAACTAAGAATTGTCACACTCTGTCTGAATAGCTGGTGGCTATTTGGCTCCAAGCTGATGTGCATTAACAGATCCCAAAGATGTGCAGCTATTAATTTGAAATTCAAAATGCCCACCTAGTACTATCACTCTCTAAGAAATATCTGTTGCAATAAAATATCATTCATTAATGACTTTGATATTTAGGAGCGCTGATTAATAAGCTCTCTGAAAAAAACAAAATCATACTTTGGTAATTTATAATTTACAGAAATTATAGGAGACTGTATGTATTTGTCATCATTTGGCTCTTCTTTAGCAGTTACAGCAATCAGTGTTTTCATTTATTCATCATCAAAGTAAGGGAAGTAGCAGCAGTTCTAATACCTCAGTACAATTCATTTGTGCATTTATATGAATAACATCTGCACAGCAAGCATATCAATAATAGATGTGCCAAGCAAAACATAATCCAGTCTGCTATGGCAACTTTAGAAGTAGTCATTTCATCTGCTTTCACTCTCAGGATCTCACTCTTTTCCCAGTGAGTGCACAGGTTTTCTTTTTGATTTTCAAAATAATTCATGGGATCTTCAGCTGGGAGGGAGCACCTGCTAGATTGCGTTGTACACTCAAGATTGCTCACAGGATATGCTGGGATAAAAGACTGCAGGCAAGCTCTGTCTAGCTCTGGATCTGAAGTACAGACACAAGTATTTTTTTTCCATCTGTAGAAGAGAAAGCACCACAATCCTACGGTGCACTTTATGTGTCATCCTGCCACAGAGAGACAACCTGCTGGGATTAATTGGAAATGCATAGGAAAGCTGCCTCAGCCTCCTAGCACTGCTGAGCCTGTCCTCCTAATGCCAGCAAATATGGAGCTGCTACTGGCAATCCTCCACATTTAGCAAAAGGGGGAAAAAAAAATATACCCTTTGGATGCTGACACACTATGATATGAAACAGAATAGCAGAAACAAGCCCTACATTTACACCAGTTGCTTCAAACTTGTCAAGCTGTTACTTTCTTCACAAGCAATATCACTTTACCTGGCAGAAATACGATAAATGGGATAAAAAGGAAACAGTATTATGCTTACTGGGGATTTTCTTGAATTATCTGCATCTCCAAGGCATTTGAGAAATTAATATCCTAATGTAGGGGAACAACAGCCTCACTGGGAAAAGCTGAATTTTGCAAAACGTCCCACAGCCCTTTGGGTGATAAAGAGACAAAAGTGGCTGTTGTAAATAAGTAAAAAGGGGATTTGGGTGGGAGCTATCAGAAGAAAAACAGGATTGGTAGCTGGTGTGAAAAATAGAAGCTAACTCAGAAGAGATCCATGGACCTGGTAAATACAGGAAATTGAGGGGGCGAAGTAGTAACTGAGTATGCATAAGACTAGGTTGATGTCTGAAGTTTGAAACAATAATTGAACAAGGCCATAGGGCAGAAAAGAAAAGGAAGTAAAAAAATGTACAATCAAGACAAGGAGGCTTTGCAAAAATCATGAACAAGGACTGAAATGAACAACATGAAAGAGGTGCACAAACTGAAGAGCATAAAAAAGGCACCTTCTGATGTGTTCCTTGTGAACCTGGAGCTGCAGAAGCAAAGTTACATAAAAGGGAAGAGGAGTATAAAAGTTATGAACACACCAATTGTCTATGTAATACATTTTGGCTTTATTACAGGATTTGAGATGTGCAGCCATCAGAACATCCACTTAAAATGCTTGAAAGTGATGCTTACTGTAGCATTTGCCTAAAGCTATCAGCAAATATTTATGAAATGCACCAGCTGAGTAAGTCCAGTAACAGTTTGTACACAAAAATGGTAAGCTGCTCCTCTTATTAGTTCCCCTGTTAGGTCTGGCACCAAACATCCATATATATAATGGCTTTAGCATGTTCCAGCCATGCAGGTGACCCATGAAATGTCACTTCTTGGTTTTCATTTGCCTTTTTTAATAGACTCATGAAACTGAAACCTCTCCATAAAATGTAGCTGTTTTGGTTGGGGTTTTTTGAAAAAGGAGTTTTTAAAAAGGAGAAGTCAAAGTGGTTTGACCCCAACCAGCAACCCAGCACCACCCAGCTATTTGCTCCCTCCCTCCATGTTGGGATGGGGGAAAAGACTTGAAGAATAAAAGTGAGAACACCTACAGGCTGAGATAAAGACAGCTTAACGAGTCAATCAAAAGCCAGGCAAGCAAGCAAAGTGAAACAAGGAGTTCATTCACCACTTCCCATGGGCAGGCAGCTGTTCAACCATCCAGAGTAAAGCAGGGCTCCATCACACATAACTGTGACTTGGAAGTACAAAGAACATCACTCTCAATATCCTTCCCTTCCTCCTTCTCTCCCTTGCTTTATATACTGAGCATGATGTCATAGGGTGTGGAATATCCCTTTCTACTCACAAATCCTTGTCCACAAGAACAGTTCTAGGCATGTAATTCACTTTAAGCATAGCATTCCAGTGGGACAGGCCTCATGTAGGAATTTATTCATGTTCATATTTTCAGGATCAGGCACTAAAAATGCAGGAGTTTCTGAATAAATTCTTGTTTAAATAACAGAAGAGTTCAAGGTGGCAAACAGCTGCTGCATGAGCAGTCCAACAGAGTCTCCCTGTAGCTTGGAGAGGGTGACAGTGTAGATGACAACAGCACTGTCCCTTATCAGTCACTCACTGCCAGGCTGCCTTCATACATGTAACTGGTTAGAGACCAGTTCCCTTACCACCTATACAGGCAGAAGTCCAGAAATCAGAACCTGACTTTAATGCTAAGTTGGGGCCTTTTTAAACCACTATTTGACCTTCATTTTTGTCGCTTCTATTCCTTTATCAAGGAATAAAAACTTGTCCTCTTGTTCTCTCTCAGCTTGTTTAATTTTGTTTTTTCAGCTAAGAAAGTTCCACTTGAATAAATTTCCCTCATCTTTCTTCATTATTGGTTGCAACAAAACTGTTCCAACCCTGACAATTTCACCAGAACACCTTCTTCAGCAATTATTTAAAATATCAGTTGTCTATTTTTTTTTTATTATTACTACTGTAACAATAGCTGGTTTGGGGATTTTCTTACTGGATATTGGATACATTATTCTAAGTAAGATTGGTAATAGGCAGAGCACTTGGTGTAGAATCCTTAAAAACACAAAATCTATCAGAATCTATCAGATTTAGTTGCAGAGATCTATAATCTGAAGTATTACTGAGTCTACTTCAAGCAAGGCAAAAACCAATAGTACAAAGAAGGTATAACTGGAATAACTCATCATAAAAGGTGATCTTCCTTATGGCTATCAACAAATACAGTCAGATGTAATAAATGACAAAATTAACAGAGAATGAAAACTTTTTTTTCAATAATACTTAAGTATTACACTTCAGTTGTTCATTCATTTTTTCAATTTTAAAACCAGGATTTAAAGATGCTTTACATTAGATTTAACATAAAATTATGAGATCATAAGTAACCCAAACACTTGTTTCTCATAGTAACATATCAATATCAAACACTTTGATATTACTGACACATGGTATGTCAATATAAAAAAAAATTTCCACTTCTCCTCCACTGACTCTTTCATGCCTTCATCATATTTCACCTGCTTCTAATCCAGATTTAAATCTTCTTCCATTCTTATTGCATGTCAGGCCCCTCCAGGGGTAGAAACATATGCCCAGGATTCTCTCTCAGATTTCAGCTATTACAAAAAGAAAAGTAAACAA
>VYXD01016019.1:50847-86972 GCA_013397195.1 Hylia prasina
AAAAAAAACCCCAACAACAAAAAAAACTCTACACAGTTTTCACAGGTAAAAAACCTCAACTGGCTATTTTTGGTCAATTTAAATCTACTTTCAGCTTTCTAGATACTGCAAATGACATACATCAAAACCAAAGATTGCATTTAATGTAAGGACAGTCACAGTTATTACTCACAACATTACAAGGTGGGCAGGATTGAACAGCCACTGTCTAAAAATTACTTTTATTCCAGTGCTATGGTTTAAAAAAAAAATAGAAATTAAATGTGTTTACAGAGGTACTGGACACTCTGAGTGAGACCAAACGCTGCAGTCTTAAAGCCCATTTCCCCAGCACAAGGCTAAGGTCAATGTCAGCTCACGAGGTGAGGTCAGATTTTTATATTCTGCATCTACAGGCCACAGGAGACCTGGGCTTTCCACTCACATGGCATAACTGGGCTGGTTACACCTCTGCTTTGGGGCACTAGACACAAGCCTACTACTATTCCTTTCTCCCTGTCTCTGCAGACAATAAATCATGCCAAAATTCATGTTTTTAAGTTATTACTTTTTAAGTATTTTTCATAGGTTTCCGTCCAATCAGCTCCATGTAAAAAGGTTTTGAAATTTTTGACCTCACCTTTTCATGTTTTTGGTATTAATGGTTTTTTTAGGTATAGGTTTCAAGGAACTGAGATTCGGGCAAAAGGTAGTTGAGAATGACTTACATACTAGGGCACATAAAAACCAAACTGTTTTCCTATGCTAATCAATTTGTCTGCAAATTTGTCTTCAGCATGAAATTTTTGGAGGCAAAAAAAGAAATGTTTCCTATCAAAAGTATTTTGCACAGAGGAGCACTCCAATTCCTTTATGTTCTATAAAATACACTTTTAATATTCAGTAGCATAGTCATTCAGATCAGCAAAAATTGTTTGTATATGTAGTTCCCTTTATGTCATAAAAGTCCTGTGCTGCATAATTTAGTAATATGACAAGAAATAGGAAATATTTCACCACAAATATTATCAGTAAGATTCACTTTATTATCCTACTATGAACACTTGTGAATGAAAGTATTCAAAATTGCTCATTTGAAGAAGAAAGGCCAATAGGCTTGGGAAGGAAATTGTCTAGTACAAGACAATATCACAGGCCTATATAAACACCTCTGCCCCTGAAAAGAGAGGAGATAAGGAAAAGAGAATAATTAAATCTCTTTTAACAATGAAGTTTAATGACTCGGGTTATCTATTCCAGTTTCCTCTGGGTATTCACTGTTTCTAATCAGGGTTTCTTTCTATTCAGGAAGTGTTCAAGCATGACAACTTCTATCCTTTTCCTATTGTTTCATTTTGGTATAAGTCAGATGCACACTTAAAGATTCTGATCAATCTATTTGAAAAGATACACACTTCATCAAGCTGTAAGTAAAGAAAATAACTTAATCTTGCTGATCAGTGAAATTTTACTTTACATTTTCTCCATCTACTTTTATGAGAAGTTTTTAAGATAGATTTCTCATTAAATAAGTCCAATCAATTCATTTTCTATTATTATATATTGTAGTGGTTAATGTGCAAAACCAGCACATGCATTTACTTTAACAATTATTAATAAGATTTCTGAATCTCTATTTCTCCAGATGCCTTAAATAAATTAACCAATTTCAGAAGAACATGAAAGTTGATTTCATGTCTTAACATCTTGAATGTGCATCTTCAAGAAAGTTACTTGACCAGAATAAAAAGAAATCTACAGTTAAAGGAATTTTTTTACACTACAAATGAAAAAATGCAATCAGAACCAGCCTTATTTCTTAGTAGTGACTGACTTTGCTGCTGAATAGACTCCTGATTTCTCTGCTTCATTAAAAGCAGAATATTCACTGGTGTAGAGAACAGATTCTGTGAATAATCTCATTTAATTCCTTACAAAAATTCTATCTTGTCTTCTAACCACAAGATAAACTTTGGTCCATGATCTTCACAGGTATTCAAATTAATGAATCAAAGACTTGACTTCATTTATCATTCATCTGGGAAGAAGAAAACTGATGCAGGTCAAGAATTTACATTTTAAAAATAAAGAGATAAGTTGGTAGTGATCACAGCTGGTAAATACCACTGCATTGGAAACAAGAAGAGACATCTGAAAATTTCAAAATCTATGAGCATAAATCAAACAGAGATCCAGAAGGACTACCAGAATATGTTGTTGGTCAAGAAAGGCTGTGCAAAATTCTGGGTTTTAGTATAAATAATTTTTTTAAAACCACTGTAATGACAGCTGGAGGTGTATTGAAATTAGAGGTTTCCTTACAAGGATGTTCTGTAAAAGTCAATCTATAATGGTCAAAAAGGTTCGTCATTATACTTAAAACTAGGAAACCTCTAAGTGGCCCAAAATATTTGCTTCCCATGTGTTTACAAGAGTATCTTTGCTTACTGTGACGAAAATACATGTGCATGAGGAGTGACACTGGCAAGCAAGGAGGTGCAGCAGAGGAAATGACATACCACCAATCACTATTGTCTTATGACCTAAATACATTATCTTTAAAATAATATCCTCATAAATAGGAGTAATTTAAAAGCAGCTATCCAAACATTTATTTTTTAAAATGTCTCTTGATAACAAAGATTTCATTCTCTATCATAATTCTCAGTCTACTTTATTATCCCAAGACAGAAAAGCCATATAATTAAATTAACTGTGACTTTGCAACTAATTTTCAAATTTTAAAAAACCATATGGTACCTTTCATGGGACATTTAATCTGCTCATTCATTAAAAACTTTGACCCCACAAGTATTTTCCTAAGTTCAATTAAAAATCTATTAGAATATTAGTTCATGCATCAGTGTCATATAATCATCACTACTGAACACAAGACAAATATAATGAGTGAGAACTGAATAAACCTTAGCATTAATTTCAATAACAGTGTGAAGTCTTTGAAGTGAATGTTTTACACTTTCTTTCTTTCAGATTTCAAATGTTTATCATTATTTTCATCTTTCTGAGAAGGCTCCTGTTCCATACCCTCACCAATGAGCACCAAAAAATTCACATGCCTGTAGGAAAACACGAGTAAATAGTTGGAGCTAGACATTATGCTGCACTAGAGAGGAAGCTTGGAATGCTCCTATATGAGTTTACACCACCACTTTGATTTGGTCCCTGTTTTGCCCTTATCTGCCACTTTCAAACTGTCCAGGGGCTGACTACACCAAGTTGGATATTCTTCCCCTCTCTGTGTCACCTCCCATGTCAGTGCTCCACAGCCACCATGCAAGAACACATATTTGGTTTCATAATATCTCTTATAATTAGATTATCTCATTATCAAATGATCTCTTATAATTATCTCTTATAATAAGAGACTAAGAATCAAAAATCCAAAAAGAGACAATCCAAAAATGGGAGGTTTTGCCAGGTAGGTGTATATTATGCCCTGCAGTGCCAGACCCCTGCAAACACAGGGCAAAGAAGGATGGGGACAGAAGGGATCTCTGTCTGGAGCCTCCAGACCAGGACAAATAAAGGCTGCACTTCCCAACACACCTGCAAGGGACAGAAAAGGGACCAAAGCTTACTGGAGATGCAGCGTGGGAGAGTAGGAGACCTCGACCTTTTCTTTCTTTCCTCCCTCACCATCATACTTTGAGTTATCTCCTCTCTCTCGTTGTGGCACATTGATAACAATCTTCACTGCTAATTTATGATTAGTTTTGTAATAACCTTGCTTCCTCTCCTTTTTCTCCTCACTCATCATTACTACTGATACCTCTTTATTCATGCAGAGAGGAGTTTTTTAGGATCATTACCTCCCTGATTCCCTTCAAAAGAAATCCCACTGTCCTGCTGCATGCAAGTTTCAGATTCAATATTCCCCTTTTTGCCATTTTATTTTCACTTCAGGGGCCAAAAGGGTCTAACAGCCTTGTAGCTTCTCTTTTTGTATGTACAACATCCCAAAACTCATCTAGAGAGCCACGGATAAAATTTTATATAACGACAGAGTTTAAAACTTGCATCTTTAATGTGTCTCAATAACCTGCCTCAAACTTAATAACCTGCAAACCTGTAAAAAACTTTTGTAAAAAATTATCCATTGTAAAACTACTTCCCAGATTTACGTTTAGACAGTGAATGTTTTCAATGTAAACCTGATAGCTGCAATGCTAATCTAGATATCATTTGGAGTATGTAAATTATTATACCACACGGAAAGGGATTTGAACACTGTGATCACTTAGTAAAAAATAGTTTAACGTGTTTCAGAAATAATTAACAGTGACCAGCCACAGAAATTGCCAGAAGTAACAATCAATTTCCATTGATTTTATTATTATGTATTAGGTATTAATATGAAATTTAAAACATTTTTTAGAGTACAGTTTTGCTACTGCTAGTTTGCATGAGATGCCAGTTTGCTGCCATTTTCTGTTTGCTTTCTGTAATGAATTTCAGTGGATTTAGCCAAAATAAGATGTTTCTACTGATTTAAAAGGTTACAAGAAACATGTTTCAAAGGCAAGGTTCAGCACATTGCAGAATTTGTTAGATCCCCATAATATCTATTGAAAATGTCCCTTTTTAAGAACACTATAATGCAAGAAAGTACAATGACATTTTTTTACAGAAAATACAGTGAAATTTGTCATAGAAACTGTTTTCTAATTTTCTGTTATTTTCAACTGTATATATTTCAGACTACATAGGAAAGGTAAATTCCAGCCAGGAAAAAAAAAAATAAACAAGCAAATACCTCTACATGAAGCAAGATGGCAACAGTTTTCTAGAGATGCTCTTTGGATTTTTTTTAAATTCCTGCTGTATTTAAACTTTTATGAAGAGATTGTTATGATAATTTGGCACCAGACTATAAAGAAAACATTAATAAATTACATTGATAAAAAGATTATCAGATGAAATAACATCTAATACATAGAAATCTTCCACTCAAGTTTTCTTCCGTCAGTATACTGCAAAAACAAACAAAAAAAGACATAATTTGCAAAAATAATATGCATAATACATTGAATAATTTTGCTTTTAATATAAAATATAATGTACATATGAAGTGCAACTGCAACTCTCACGTTATGAAGAATTTCTATTTAGTACAGCAGTGCTGTTTACCTTTTTTTAAATTTAAATACTTGGGAAAAAACCAAAATCGCACAAAAATACCCAATGTGAGCCTACATTAACTCTTACTTCCCTTGAAAAGTTGTAAAATTGTAGTTTCTACAAATAGCCAGACTCCTGTTGGTTTTTTTACCACAGGGAAAACAAAATAAATCTGGTTTGAATTTTTTCCTAAAGTGTTTCAAACTTCTTGATCTAACTAATGCTAGTGGCAATGTTCAGCATCCTGAAAGATATCACGAGTTCTGTAAATTGAATATATATTATGCCCCCAAGAATTGTCAAGAGAAAGGTAATATTCTAAAATTATCACTAAAATAAACAGAATATTATTTAGGGAAATAGTTGATAAATATTTCAGTAGAAGTTTCATCACAAAATGTACTGTGAATTGAATATAAAGGCAGTGCAACTTCGGGTATAAAATATTGATTCTTTTTATCTTCCAGTCTAGTTGAGGAATACTTGTTTGCCCCCAGTAATATATATTTAGGAAAAGCATGTCCTTATAACTGCCTTACAAAGGGTCACAGGGTAGATGATTCTGAAATATTAGAAACAAAGGAAGTATTAAAATAGAGAGAGCAAAATTGGAAGGCAGGATGGACAAAACCACATTTAGTTCTGGCAACTATCTGCAGCCAGCAAGGAGCCATTGCCAGCTGGCCATCAGCTGTGGGTGGAAATATGTTCTAGCAACTGTTCTGGGTGGTTTCGTCCCAAAGCAGTGTCTTCTCTCTTCTGAAAAGGTGCCTGTCTTGGGAAGAACCATATGCACATATCCACAAAAGTCTAATCGTTTAGGGAAACCTACATTTTGAGGATAAAATGAAGGAAGAGTCAGGAATTAAAGGCAGCCAGTGAAAAATGTGTGCTTGCAGCAAACTCACCAGCTCTCACTTGAAAGGTTTCCATGACAGTTCCAAAGTTTCCCACAGATTTTTACCAGAATAATGTTCAACATGACCAGACAGTTTCTTAAACCTAAGCAGAGGAATGATTCCCTAGATGACATGAACAAGGTCAAGTGTTGAAACAATGTACTGTTTTCAATGGGATTTCCAGCTAGGAGTGTGTTCAAGAAAAGAGAAGCTTACCTATTATTATCAAGTATTGTATGCCTGAAAAAAGTCCATGACAACAAGAGTTTGTGGCTACTGAAGAATAATCAAAAGAAATATATGCATCAATAATTATTCGATAGATAACACTCTAGAAATGTTCACTTTACCTTAAAATTGCATGTGGTACATTGCACATAGTTTATTAATTTATGTGCTCTATACATCTCCTAACAGTAGTATTCAGGAGCAGATTTTCAAAAGCATATAGAAATGCCTATAAAGCGTACAGAAATACCTATAAACATCTCATTTTCTGGAGTCCTTTGGCATTTTTAAGTTCTCTAGTGATTTTGATCTCTGTCCTTCACTGCGGGATTTAGAGATCATGAAAAAATCTGACTTGTTGATAAAGCATTTTCAAACCATCAGTATTCAAAGTTATTCAACAATGCATACTCCTTTTTATAATTGGTAACTTCTGACATTTAGAAAAAACAAAAATTAAAGATTTCCAGGGCAATCATAATTATTGCCCCTTCTCAGTTGTTCTCAGACCTATTCATGGGCAAGCTCCATACAATTATTTTTTATTTCTTTAAGAAACACTGGAATACACCAAACTGGAGACACCAAGCTCTACTTTTTGTAGCACTTGAAGTAATTGTACTACTAATTCATGCAAGATAAAATTGTCCTTACTTTTTGCAAGAGTCTGGGCTTGACTTGAAAGAGGACTAAACTGTTTTACCTTCAGGGAAAGCAGCTATTTGTAAAGAGAAATTGCACATTGAATACTGAACACTTAAGAAATTCTGGCCAATTTGCAGAAATAGAACACCTTCAAACCCGCATGTCAGATTAAAAAGATAATCTGGTATAAAAGAAAAAGCCAACCATTCCATTTAAGGAAATCAGTTATTTGTGATTATGAACTGATCAAGTGTCACCTGGTCACCTCTCTCCAATCTGAAGAATTTCTATTTCAGCCTCTGAAGAATTTCTATTTTTGTCTCCCTCTCAAATCTCTCTGCTTGTCATGTAGTTTCAGAAGCACCTTTGATATGAGCCACAGGACAATCTTGAACAATCGTTGTTTCTTTTCTATGGCACCTGTTTAAGACTACCCCAGCTTATTAATTTGAAAGGGGAAAACATAAAGGGGGGAATATTATCTGCTTCCTTGCCCAGTTATGGAATTCCTAGAAAAGCAGAGTAAGAGTTCAATATGATTTCTCTCTGCACACCAAAGTGCTTGCTGCCCACTATAAAAATGAGATCATTCAAATACAGGAAAAAAAAAAAGAAGATTTGAAAATGAATGATCAACTTAAAACTTATCGTTTGCCCCGGACCCTGATTATCCAAATTCTCTATTTTGCAACCATACCTGTAAAGCACGAAGAAGGGGAAAAAGAGATATTTTTCTTCAATTTTTCAATGCCAGTATTCTCCAGAGGTTACACAAAACGGAGGTACAAAGACTTGGATTTTAGAGCTGTATGGTGTGTGGCTTTTCCCTACTGCAGGAAACCTCAAATGTTCTTTGTCTACTTAATAACATCCAGTTTTTAGTAAAGGTGGAGAGCAGAATATGGTGAAGACAGATAATAAAGTTTGATCTGCTGCAAAAAAAATTAAGAAAGATCTTGATATTTGTAAGATAGCGCTCTCTTCTCCTAGTGAGAGACTGAAGCGGTTTGAAGGTTGAGCTTCCGTCACAGAAGATTTCAAAGCTTTGGAAAGTGATAGATGCTTAGAGACAAAGCTAGCAGAGATGGCTTTCTTCTGAATTTATACTTTTAATAAGGGTGCACACGCTTGAAAAATCTTCAAGACACACTTCATTGCTAGAAATGCCTCTGCAGGACTAATTCTTTCTGTGTGACCTGTAGTTCTGACACACACCTCTGCACTGCAATAGTATCTTTTAATTCCATTTTTCCCCACCACACCCCTCAGCTGCTGACTCAGGAAGGCACCACTACTTCAATTACATGCTGGAGATGTTTTCAAGTCTCATCTCTTTCCCTTCACATTGGTGAGAATAAGAAAAAAAAAAAGTATTTTAAATGAAAGGAATATTTTTTTTTTTTACTGTAAGTCCAGGATGTTGGCCCTGGATTCATTTATGTTTTAAGCCTCAGTCTGGACATTCCCTTCCCTCTCCCCTCCCATGAGATATGTACTGGTTTGCTATATGTTTCATTTGTGAGCAGGAAAAAAACCACCAGTTCTGCCAATGTGATGCTATCCAAGGCATGCAAGATATTTATTTTTTTTTTTAATATAGCATTCATCCAATTTATCTCCACTTCCCAGCCAGTCCAGGATGCTATCAGCAACCTTCATAAGTCTCTTGTCTTAGAACAAAAATGTCTTTTCCCTCCAGTTTGTCTGGGTATTTTTTATACTTTTCCCTTGGACCATTTCCCAGGCTCATGCATTCTCTCTGCATTGCTCCAGTTAATTACTTATATTTGATGGCCACCTCTGCGAGCCCCGTTACTTATTGCCTCTTGTGAACTGCTGTAATGTGGGGTGTTTGTCACTTCCACCAAGGTCACAGCCAGCCCTGTTATCATGTGGTTGCCCTCCCTATCTGGCAATATTGATGATGGTGGGGTGTGAAGCATTTTCATCTCACGCTGACCCCACACGAGCGAGCACTGCGTGTTCACCTCAGGTTACTTCTGCTGAGTAAGCCTTTAGTTCTCAGCAGCCACTGCTGCAAATGTTAACTGTAAGTCATTGTGGGGAGCTGGGAAGCAACATAAAAATTCAGTTGCTGCAGCTTTTGTGGCTTGAAAGGTGACATTGGTCATTTTTCCCCTCCAGCTTTTGCTGCTTACTGCTGATCTTTCCCATCCACTGGTCCTTGCCAGTGGGAGTAAAAATAATGTGTCTCATCCTTTCATGACAAATATGACACTTTTTTCTTCTTTAATTTAGAAGGACATTTCTAACTTTTATATTCTAGACATTAACCTCTTTAAATTTTCAGGATCCTGATTGCCAGAGTTCCACTTTATCGATAATATTTACAGCTATATTTACAGTTCACAGTAAACACTTGAGGACATTTGACTCCAGATGGACTTATGTACTTCCACCTGCTTTCATCCTATCCTGCTGCTGTATTTTGGCAATCCCTTACTTACCCTTTTAATTTTTCTACCTCCATCTATATTACACCTAATCCCCCCTTCCCAATACTGGGATACTCCAGCTGTCTGTAAACCCCCTTGCTTTGATCATACATAGTCTCTTCCTCAAGAAGGATGATGAGTGCCTAAGACTTCATATTTTTATTGATCCTTGATATTAGCAAGACAGCAGGCTAAATGAGATCATTAATAACTTCTCTGAACAAACAATGAAAGGAGTCCACCTTCATTCAAGCTGCAAGCACTTTCCAGCTCAAAGGCGTCCTGGCCAAGCAGAGCCTTGTCTTGAGTACAACACCTCTGTCAGGGCTGTTTCCAGTGACTGACAACACTGATGGCAGTGGGCCAGTCACCAGGCTTCCTCAAGCCCCAGTCCTCCCATTTGAAAATGGAAAAATGCCAAACTCTAAATTCCTGCTTTGAATTTTTTCTGTAGCTGCTTAGGAAAAAAACAAACAAACAAACCTCACAAAACAAACCAACACCCCCACAAACAGTTTTCATTCAAAGTTGTAGCACACAGCTTGTGACCTCAGACAATTCTCTAAGGTGTGAGAGCCTTTAATCAGAAAAACACTTGAATTTATTTCAGGAGCCATTGGCGCATTAGTAAAAAATAAATTAAAAAATTAGGAATCCACACTCCTAAGAAAAAGATTTCAAGCTATACAGATAGAAAAACACACCTCTATCTTTAAACAAGGTTACAGGAAAAATGTCAAAAACAAACACAAACAAAAAAAAAAAATCAAATTTCTCCGATTTTCAGTCTTATGCACAGGTCAGTGCCTTTTGATCTGTACTCCAGAAGAGATTATGGTACAAGATATACAAACTGAACTCAAATCAAGGGCACACATTTCACCTAAAAAGCAATATTAAAAAGTTCACCAGCATATACAGCCTGAAATGACCTTATATGTCTATGGTCATTCAGAAAATCTCAACATGCCTGAAGAATATTAGACCACCCTTAGAAAGTTCTACTAGAAACACATTATTAAAACCCAGTTTAAAATTTAGCTGGTACGATGCTTTCCCCAACATTCAATCATTGTTTAATTTAATACTCCACTTAGTTTCAATAAAAGCTCAAAAGCAAAGCTACCTATATTAAAAATACTATTTGCTCATTATTTTGATCACTACAGACAGATATTATTGGATAATTTGATCTGCAGTAGTAAAAAATTGCCCTTTAATTAAGAAATAAGGGAGGACAAAAAGACTAGAAAATATAACATACTAGCAAGGAAAGTAGGTCTAGAAATTAATAAATGCTTACCATTTAGACTTAGAGTGGTGGCAGGTAGACAGAATTTGGGATGAGCTTCTGAAGGACACTGACTTGGACAGTGTGTACCCCTGTATCCATTCAGATAACAAGATTAGGCACTGCACCTGAAATATAAATTAACTGTATAATTAGCAAACAGATAGAGAATATTGGCAGCTACAAGATACAGGCACATCTGTCCCACAGAGAAAATGGTCTTGAAAACCTTGGTCACTTAATAAAGTCAAACCACAATATTTTAAACAACTTAGAAAATGTATTCCAGTCTCTATTATGTTGTCCTGCATATATAATCAAGTGGGCAAAAGGCAAAGTTTAGACTAATTCAGGCTGATTTAGAGCAGCCATGTTGTCACCCTGGTTTTGAGGATTTTTCTAGGCCTTCTAATTTGTCTTTCATATTGGAGTCAGAATTTTTACTTTCCCATATTTTTTACTATAAACAATAGCTTTGTTTTCCTACCTGTCCTTCGTTGTTTACATATTTTTAGGTAGGAGGAGAAAGTTGATTGACCGTCATCTTGACCAATGCGGTTTGGGAGGTGGGATTTCATCCTCCAATCCACAGGCACCTTTGGAAATGTATAAAATTGAGTTTTGTAAATAAACTCGGGCTTCTCCTGTTTTGCTCATCAGTGTGCCCTTGTGACATTCTTTTGTGTTGTGGCACCATATCTACCCAAAATTCCAGCTATGGCAGCACACTGAGATGCTGAAGAAATACTGTTCCACGTAAACTAGAATGTCATGTGTGCAAACATGATAATTCGAAAGAAATTATAATTCACATCTACAAAAAAGAACACTAACCACAAAATAGCCAGGATATAATTCTAAAAATCAGCTAATCTGTGTTTCCCAATAACTACTTCTAATTTATGTTACTTTTTTTATTACAGACATTAGGCAGAGAGGAGAAATACAATGATGGAACTCAGTCCAAAAACCACATAGCATTGTATCTTTCTACAAGGTAGAGGGAAAAATATTGTTTACATACTTGTCTATACCAAGAAAACAACCCAATAAAATCCGGTATCATGCTCAATTTTCAACCCTTAATTAATCCTAGTATTATTCACAAAAACATTTAGGTTTATCATCTCAAACATTCACAAGTATATGTTGATAAATCTCCAATAACCCATTACTTTCTCATCATCTGTGATTTAAAAAGGCACATTCCAGTCCACATTACTTTTATAAGATATTAAACAGTCTATCAATATGGACATACACATTAAGAGTGACAAGGGTAACCACATCACCAAAAATTTATAAAAGCTGTAGTTGTGATTATTTGAAGGCCTATTTGTTAATATGAGGGGTTTTTTTCTTTGGCTTAGTTGTCTTAGTGCACTCTATTTCCTCAAGTGAGGTAAAAATGAAGGCATTCCCTCATAACTCCCAAAGTGAGTTTGAATGAATTCTAACACATTCTTGAGGTTATGCTGAACTTGCCCTCTTTGTAATTTGTTCTCCTTTTCTTGTCAATTATGTGTGCATTCTACCTGTATCTTCAACCAGAGACAAGCACACTTAGTTGAATAGAATTATTATCTAACGAACTTTTTTTTTATGTTTGCTGCTTTACTTAATGAGGCACAAGGTTAAGAATTTAGTCCTTGTTATTTTTCCTCTTACAAGGTGACATAAGCAGAACATAATTGACCAGATCTGGAACCAGTATAAATTAACTCCATTGAATAAAAACCAGTTTACATCAGCTACATCAAGGCTCTTAACATGAAAGAAATTTATCTCTATCAAGATGACACATTTAATTAGCCATACTATAGTAGTATGTGTATTATCACATAAAATTAAGATTATTGCTCACTCAAAAAAAAATTCGATAAACAGTGTTTTGCAGCATTAGAGTTCATTCTGTTCCTGATAAAGTAATAACTCCTGTTGGTTAATTAGATGTATAGACTGCTTCCCAGAGACATGCATGAGTCATTGTCTGGAACTTGTCCCTCTAAAGAAAATCATCAACACTTGCAGAGAAAACCATCTCTATCAGTGTTTCCTTGCTCAAATTAAAGATAGCTGGCTTGGCAAATGCTTCGAGTTGCTGTCAAAAGGTTTGACAGGCTAAACAGAGCTATGAACTGAGTGCCAAAACAAAAATGGATTGGAAGATTACAGCAACCTCACTAACAAGGGTGGGACCAGACCAGCCATATATCCAAGAGAAACATAAAAATCATTTTAAACGGGTAATTAGAGGTAATGCTATACACAATATAAGGCCCTTAAAAAAAATTCCAACTCTTAATCTATTATACCAGGAAAAAGGAACATATCTTCCAGTTTTGAACTCAACCATGAAGTAGAAGGATCTGTAGAATCCCCTAAAGAGGTTCTGTTGCAGGTTGTTGGGAAGGTTTGAAGGCAAATAAAACACTACACAAGCAGCAGAGGTTATTGTAAGTGGCCTAAAATACATGAAAAACAAGACAATTCTCTCTCCTGGTGGATACCTGTCCTTAGCTGCTTGTTCTGCTCATTAATGTCCCTGTGATCACATGAAGGCAAACCCTTGTCAAACTCCTGAATTCCCACCTGCTTAGCAGCTACAGTAAACCCATTTCCTTTAATTTGTTCCTGTTTTTACTGCTATTATTTTCCCTACTTCCAATAACAGAGTAGGACTTCCTCTTTCTGCTGCAAATACTATCAGCAGCAATATCTGTAGCCATCTCCATGAAAATTAGTGTTGATATCCATCTTGGTTTTCTTCAAATGGTTGCTGTTCTTCCAGACGTCCTGATGTGTGCTTGCACTTACAGTATAAAACTTGGTGATTTTGCACAGGGAAAAGAATTATCAAAATGCATAATTATAGCCCTTATGGTTCTTATTCTCCTACTCTGTTCTCTGAACTTCAGTTGTAGTGATAATGCCCTCATAGCAATGAAGAGCCTGACCTTCCTGTAGAGAAAGCAAGCCACAACCCTTTATTTTCATCATTAAGACATTAATCTTATTGAAAGAGGAGGACTCTAATTGCAAACCCACTCTAAAGACTGGTTTATGCACTTCAGCTAATATGTAATCACACAGAAAGCATACTACCAACTTCACCTCCATCTGTGCTGCTGCCTGAGAGGCAGATTCCCACTCAGGATTTACAGAGAAAGAGCCTTTATCAGGAAAAGAAAATAGACTTTCAGGTAAACGAGCTATTCAGATTTAAATCAGAGGAAATTTCCAAGCTGCATACAAATTGCAAATTATTAATTAAGTTTAACTGTATATATTAGTCAGGCCATCTGAAAGATGTTTTCTGACTAGAGAGCAGAAAATGCTGTAGAAGACAAAAAGGTTGTTATCTTTGAGAGGGGAAAATCTGTACTGTCCATAACCATCAAATAGCAATTAAAGTAGCAAACGAAGGAAAAAAGATAATAATCATGAAATGGAAAGAATACATCAGTGGGGCTGACAAGCAGCTCTGAGATTATTCATTACAACAAACTTTAAAAAAGTGTTGCTGGTACACTGCTGTGTACCAGTGGTCTATACTCAAACTGTCATTCCAAAGACATTAAAAAAACCCTGTGGGAACTGAGGAATCTTGGGCCTCTTTTAGGATTTTTGTCATGTCTTAATGATGAGATCCAGCAGAAATAGTCAAGAGTTTTCCCAGACTAATTTCTACCTCCAGCAATCTTTCCAATCAGATGAAAATTGGTGATACTATCGCAATAGCAGCTGTTCTAATCAGTGATAAATTAATTTTTAAGAATATAGATAAAAAAATAAGTAATTTGAAACACCCCTTCAAACACCAGAATATCTTCTGAGGAGAACTGGTGTGATACCACTTAGCTACCTGAAAGGATTTTTAATTCAACGAGAGCAGTATTCTCGGAAAACACCTCTTATGGACAATTCTTTTTCACAGAAATAGAGCATTTGAAAACTTACAGCCTGTGCTAGAAGAATTTTCAGTCTTAAAAGATACCTCCCAGAAAGTCCTACCTTTCAAACAGCCCTTTTTATCGTTAAACTCCCTGAATAGATTATATCAAACGTGACCTGCTCACGCTAAGGGAAAAAAGCACAAATCTAGACACCCACAGGAGATGCCACTCACAGTGGAAAAAATCATCCCATACCCAGTCCACACCCTCAAAAGGCAGGGAACACCATCCAAAGCACCAACAGTGCTCCACAGACAGTTTGTATGGAACAACAGCCTCACAGGGACCTTACAAAGACACAGGATGAAGGGCACAGGCATCCAGGGCAGGACATTTATCCTGAGTCAGCTCTGACTCCCTTCTCCTCCCCACAAGCCTAGGAAAGATGAACTAATTCACATAAAAACTAGAAACTGGAATCCATAACACCAGAGGATACTCACAATTAGGAACTGCATAGAAGCATTGCCTTTATGGAACGCTGCAATTTGCCTCTAGTAACCAACAGCATCCCACAGATGATAGGGAGATGATGAATTTTTCTTTCTAAGTCGGGAAAAAAGGCAAAGACGTGGTTAACACCTCCTTATAGATGCCAATTATCTATTATCCCATGCTCTAAGTAACGCAGCTAATTAAGTTAGAATAATTGTTTTCAACTGGTATTTGGTTTTAATGATTACTGTTTCTCTGTCAGACAGGAAGATCACATATCCCTACAAGCTGCAGATTTCCCTCCAGACTACACTGTTTGGTCTAAGATGCCACTTTGAGCCAAAATCTTGTAGAGCATAACAGCTACTGTAGTATTGCTGCTGCAACCAAATGCTACATAAATTTCAGAAACCTAATTGACCCAAAGATGTTAAACTTCCAAACACACAGCAGTAAAAGAGGCATCCCTGAAAGCAATTTTAAAGCAAAGGGGAAATGAAAGTAAATATAAACTGTGAGTCATAACTACTATGCTAGTGTGCTAAGAGACTTGGAAGAATCAGATGGACATGGATGAAATGGGAAAAGAGAGAGAAAAACCAAGTTTTTAAATAGAAAAGACACATCAGCTAAAAGTAAACTGTTCAAGTGAAAAGCTCAATCAGAAGTTAGGGGGAAAAAAGATAGGATGGAATAGGAGTGAATTAAAAGATAAAACTAGGAGACATGAAAGCCCATATAATGAAGATTTATTTCACTACTCTCTTACATTTTGTTGCATCTCTGGTACAAAATTAACATGAAAACTATTACCTTATCTAAGGAAAATTATTTATTAAGTTTATCTCTTAGGCCAGAGAAATTTAAAGTCCTGGGGTTTAACAAAAGAAAATTCTGTCTGGTTCCCAAAATTATGCAAGTCCCCTCAGAAAAACCTCACCAGCAATGCCACATTTGCTAAGATTACTTTCTCCATTGCTGTCTTTGTCCCTTTTCTAACCATTACATACACTGGTAATCGTGTCAGTACCAGTTCTGCAGTATTACAAGAAAAATTCTCAGGGCAGTCAGTTTCTAAGCAGGACAGATTCAGCTTAAATGAAGACAGTTATACACTCCCCTCACTCAGACCACTACACACATTAAGATCTCATTAGTCAGCCAATTGCCTCATCCTACTTAAGATATTAAAGAAATGAGAGGGTCATAAAATCCTCATCACCATGCATTTGGATCAGTATATCTTTGCTAGAATAGTATAGTTCACACCTTCAGATGAATAACAGCTCAAACTTCACCGTGCCTGTTGAGGAGAACTCCATTAAATCAAGGTCAGTTTGGTTCAAAATTATAATTTTGGGGTCCATCAAATGGGGTTATATAATATTTCTGGACCTTTCAGGTAACTGTCTGTATCCATGGAAACAAAAACACGTAATAGAGGGACAAAGGCAAAATGTCTCCAAACCCCAACAATCTGCCTTTATGCATAAATAATCAGAGCAGGCTCAGGGCAAATCCCTCTGTATTACTGACAATGAGCAGTCTTAGATAACTCATCAAATAACCCCCCAAACTCAAAACTGACAAATTTAGTATCTCTTTTTTTACATCTCCTTTCCTTCTTCCCTTGTTTTTTCCTTATTTCAGGAAAATTCCAAGCTATAAAGCCAAAATTGTGAATCTCAAGCAAAGACCACCCTATATCAGCACCTTGAGTGCTGACCTGTTTTTTATAAAGGTGTATACACCTAAAATCTTGCACACAAATAGAGCAATTACATGCTGAAAAGGGCTGAGTTTTACATATTTCAAAGAGAATCACTGATGAAAATTAATTCTCTGCCTGTATTTTAGGCAGAGCAGAAATTCACCCACTTTACCAGCCTGACCTTCACATTTATCTACTCCAGATGCTTCAGAGGAAGGAAAAGGGTGTCCTAACACACACAGCAGATTAGTAGCACAGCAAAAAAAAGGCAAAGTAGAGGCAGGATGAAAAAAAATAAACAGCGAGATGAATCACATTGAGGAAAAAAATAAAAGAGAAAGAAATGGAGAGGCAGCTTTTAAAAGCAAAGTACACTGAAATCCCCACCATTTTTAGAACTAAAAGGTCCCTTCTGGGATCTTCTTTATACCTTTCCACAAGTACTTCAGAAAGCCAATTTAGCATAAAAACAGACACTGCAACCAAAACAATGAGATGTTAAGACTGCTTTTCATACAGACTGAAACTGCACTATCATTAATGTTCTAGAATTATTGAAAGGCATTCCATTTTTATCTAAAAAAGCCCATACAGAATAAAAGGGAAGGAGCCATAGTCACCTAATAGAAACCTTCTATAGTTACCTTAGTAGAAACATTCTAGCCATCTAAAACCAAGCAATGTGGGGAGCCTTTTTAGTCAACAAGGATGTTAAATATCAGATCTTTCAGATCCCCTCTAAGAGTGAGATATTTTTTGCTTGTTAGCTTTGATTTTTTTACATGCCACAAGGTCAATATCACAATAACCCTTCAGGATAAAAATATTTAAAGAAGTACTCACTAACAGTCTGAAAGTGTCACTAACATGTGATGGCTCAGCAGCAAAGGGCATTAACACCTTCCAAAAGTGCCAGCAGCTGCTCCGGAGCATTCTGATCACCTGCTGTTCTGCAGGGAAAGAGGTTGAAGAACAGAAATAAACCCAGTTATCCCAGAGAATATGAAGAAACAGTCACCTTTCAGGAAGATGATGCACATCACAAGTTTTTCCAGGTTTTAGCCTTTTAATGAAAACAAAAACATCAACACAAAACCAAAAGAGCATCTTACCCAACTACATAGTCCTAACTTCAGAAATAAATAGTTCAAAATTTAAATTTAAGGCATATCCTGTTTTCTACTGGGATAGAGTTAATTTTCTCCCTGGTAGCTGGTGCAGTGCTGAGTTTTGGATTCAATATGAGAATAATGTTAATCCCACACTGGTGTTTTGGAAGGTGCTGAGCAAGGCTTGCCCTAAGTCAAGAACTGTTCAGTGAGGAGGGATACAAGGATTAGGGAGGGAGCATGGCCCGGGCAGCTGGCCTGAACTGGCCAAAGGGATATTCCCCACCAGGGAACATCATGTCCAGTACACAAACTGGGGAGAATTGGCTGTGAGGGGCTGATCACTGCCCAAGGACAGGCTGGGCATCGGCCAGTGGGTGGTGAGCAGGTGCATTGTGCACCACTTGTCTTTACTGCACTTTAACTCTTTCTCCCTCTCCTTTTTATTACTATTATTATCATTAGTTTTGTATTGAATTGCTCTTATCTCAACCTACTTAAATGCCTTTTGGGTTTTTTGGGGGGCGGGGCTTTTTTATTTGGTTGATTCTCCCCGATTTTCTTCCTGATCCCAACAACAGGAGGGAGGGAGAAAGGAAGTGGCTGTGTGGTGTTTCCTGCTGGCTGAGGTTAAAACACAACAAGGCCTCAGTTCCCTCTTCTCTGATTTTAACATTTGAATAGGATTCAAAGTCATACATTTACCAATAGTCATTTAAAAGGTTGAGAGCAGTACAGAGTTAATAAAGCCCAGTGGCTTTCAACAAACATAGATTTTTCTTTTAAGAGTCTGTTTTAGATCTAAATTGTTTACAAAGCCTCAGCAAATAAGTTTGAGTTTATCCTTTTTTTTTTTTTTCCTGATCAATAGCAATTCAAATCTCATCCTTCCAAGAATGAAAATGCCAATCTTGGTTCTCTATTTATTTCATGAGATAACCAATTTTCTGTTTTAATCTGCAAAGCAATTGCGTTTGTTTTTTCAGATTCACACAAAAAACAGACAAAGTGTGTGCAAGAGAGAACAAGAAAATAAGCACTGATTTTAAACTGTGAATCCACTCAAACACAGCAAGACAAGCCTGACCTATATGGTTTACAATTCAAAACCATTACAAAATCAATTTCTTTTAAAAGATTCGACCAACCAGATAAAAAAAATAAAGCTTATTATATTAAGATTCCCCCTCCAAATTGTTTTAACTGTTAGTAAAATTGTAAAATAAAATAATAAAAGTTTTTACAATTGTAAAAAAACCCAAACAAACAAAAAAGGACTACAACACTTGTAGGATATACATGAGAGAATACCAGATGATCCTAACTACTATCCTTCTCCTAGTGTACCTGTAAACAAGATAGTTTATAGAAATATTTGAATATAGTTTATAGAATATTTGAATTAACATTGTAATGAGAATTGTATCTCAGAATTTAACCATATTTGTGATAGCATTGTGCTCTGGTAAATAAAGGTCAAGGACTCATAAACACAAGATTATTCCTGGTTCTGCCTCTGATGAACTCAAAAAAATCATTCAATCACTCTTTCATTCACATTCCCAATGGAATAAAATAATATAATTTCTATAAGTTGTTCTTAGACTTCTGGTAAAAGCTAGCTAAAACTTGCTAATGAACACTGCACACACAGGAATAACAAGAGTTTGTATTAAATGAATTAAACCAGAGTAAATTTCCATATTTTCACCTTCTTTACACTTATGCAATTACTGTTTCTTTCTAAAGTTCAACATATGGGGTAACTTTTTTTCCTGAGCTTCTTGAAGCAGGCAGGCCACAGCCAGAAGGTGACTCAGAGGATTTTCAGAATTACCCTAAGCCACCAATGATTCCAAAGCAAGGAGAGGTCATGAAAGCTTTTTCAAGGCATGGGCTCCCCACATCCATATCCTGGACTCCCTGAGGGTCCCTCAAGCAGGCAGCAGCCTCCATGTGCCCAGGGCTGGTGGTGCCAGGCTTGCCTTGAGCTCACGGAGTGAGGGACCAGACAGCACCCAGCACTCACGTCAGAGCAGGCCCGTAACCGTGCTGCTCATTCAGAGTCATGGAATGGTTTCAGTTGGAAGGGGCCTTCAAAACCATCTAATTCCAACCCCTTGCCATGGGCAGGGACAGCTTCCACTAGAATAGGTTGCTCATAGCCCCATCAAACCAGTCCTGGCCTTGAGCACTTCAAGCAATGGGACATCCACCAGCTGCTCAGTGAAACCTGTTGCAGCATCTGATTGTGTTCACAGAAAATGAAGAAGAATCTTGTTTGCCTTCTAAGCCATCACTCAGGTTTTTTTCACTGTATCCATGACCTTTTTGCATAGTTTTTTGTATTTCTCTGCCTCAGAGCAACAAGGAGAAGAGATCTGGACCTCACACCTTTCTTCTTCCTACCCTCACCTTCACCTCTCAACTCCTCACAGAATCTGATTAAAAAAGGACAGAGGAACCCAACACCAGGCACAACACACTTGTCTGGGTGGGTGCTGGACATTCACACCCCTGCCATAAGGGTGATAGCTGGCAGTTCTGCTCTGTATTTTGCACCTTCCTCTCAGACACTTCACAGTGCCACACAAGTGTGAGAGAGCACTTGCCACCGGGGTGGATGGATGGAGAGGCTGCAGGAGTAACACAGATTCACACTGACAGCTCAGCCCACAGAACAGGCAGGCAGAAAGCTCTCTTAAAAGCACCACCTCCTCCAGGAGATAATTGCCATTAGCCAAGTTTCACAGTGTAAAAAATTGCAAATTCTTAAGATCAAATCTTCTGGTTTTGCAGGTGTTTTATGGACAGTTTTGTCACACAGTGCTATAGCTTATTTTGTTTCAATCTTATGGGCCACGTTAAAGTAACTCATACACATTAGTTAGAAAAAAATAAAGTCATTACTGCATCTGACACAGAGAAAACAAAGATGCTTTTGGTGGCCCATTAGATGCTACATTAAAATTTACAAGTCCTATCTTCTAAAGCAGCCTAAGTACTCTTACACTGAAATATTCTTTCTTCTTTTCAGTCCCAAAACATTTGTATTTATTTTGTCTTGTAAAAAAAGTAAAATTAATGTGAATATATACAATCACTATTGTATTCAAAGTACAAGAAAATAATTATTATTAAGCTAAAAAAAGTCTTGAAATTTTCATATTAAATATATTTAATATCAACTTATTTTTACTCAAGTTTCTAAACTATTTTTCTTGCAAAAAACAATTTTATATGACCGAAATTCAATTTTCCTTTGCGTATTTGCAACATTTATATATTAAGGCTATTATGAAACAATAACACAGTGAAAACACTTCCAGTCAATAGCTGCAGTCAGTGTCTTGCTGATTTGTCTGTTGTCCAAAGTAGGAAACCATTCACTTCAGTACATTTTGGCTCCTACTAAGCCCACAGGTAAAGTACATGGAGAACAATATTTCCTGAAATATTTTTAATATGTTTCACTAAGAATGGTAACATTTACAAACTTGCAGAGAGATGTCTTGATATCAAGAACTGATATTACCAACTGGTTCTCAATTCAACTTCTATGCAACATAAAAAATTGCAAGAGCTGATAAAAGATTTTTCTCCAGAAAAAAACAAAACATACAAAATCCTTACAAAATGGCATGTTTTCCATTTTTAAATATCGCCTTTAAAAAGAAAAAACTGTATAGCCTCCAAGACAGAGCAGTGATTTATTGATCATTTTTAGATTTAAATTTTATGTAGAAGAGCCTACGAAACACGGAAAATATTTGCGTGTAGGTCAGAGAGTTATGCAAAAATTCCCTCTCATAAATTTCTAAAATAATCAAATAGCATTTATAATAATTACTCAATGTGTCATGCATATTCAAAACTCTGGCTCACAAAAGATTTGTTTAGAATGATTTCTGAAGGAAGATTATGGAGGTAACATGACTCAAAGGCTCTCATGACTGAGATGGAACCAAAAAGTAGGCTTGGCTGAGGAAGAAAGTTGGTCCACCCTCCCTGAATTTAAACACCAGGAAATGGAGTTCTAGGTCTTTTTATAATTTCTCCACAAAAAGACAAACAAACAAACGGCAAATTTTGAAAAGGAAAACGGAAAAGGAGAGTCCCAACATTCAATTTTAAACCTATATTTTTTTAGGCACTAGTAGCCTTTATTATTGGTCAAAAGGTTTTCATGAAATTAAAGCATGCAGCCCATTTTGGACTTATAAAAACACCATGGTCTTTACTAATGCCTTTCGTTGGAAATTTTCTTTCTCATTATATGAAAAAAATCATCAGAGCCAGGGGGAGGGTAGTCCAAATCTGGACCACACTGTTATTTTCATGTATAAGTTAATGCACTACAGGTGGTGAAATCCAGGGACAGGCTGGAGATGCCCCATCCCTGGACAGACTCAAGGTCAGGTTGGATGGGTCAGAACAACCTGATCTAGTTGAAGAAGTCCCTGCTCATCACAGGAGCAGTTAGACTAAATCACCTTTAAGTGTCCCTTCCAACCCAAACTATTCCTGTGTTCTATTTTCCTGACAGTATAATCTTAAAGGTAAAATTTAACTGAGAGGAAAGGGGATTTTTAAAATGGAATTGATAACACTTCCCATTTCTTAACTCTTGAAGATCTAGTATTGCTAAAACTGCATTTCAGTTATTCTTCAACATTGTTCTGGCTAAACAGCACATATTAATATTCCAGGTTATATGAAAACAAAACACAGATTTTCTTAACAAGCTAGGAATCCCAATAACAACACATTCTGTACACATCTACCTTCATTTATTTTCATATTCTACCTTCATATTACAAAAGTAATATCCTAGGTGATTTGCTCTCCTCTCTCCAATGAATTCAATGGATATCCCAGTATCATTGTTAAGCACTGAAGTTGCAGATAGGTAGAAAAATGAGGGATCCCTGTTAAGCCTGTTACACACTTCCCAAAAAAATTTGGAGACCCAACATGTGATACACTTAAAATAAAGGCAGCAACACTTGTGATTTGGTCCAGCTGACCAAGCACAAAATTACACTTGGTGATCCACTAGGATGGCAGTTCCTGTGAACTCACTGAGAGTAAAACATCTGCTGCCACAACACCTGGAACTCGTTCCACTTCACAAACAGTAAACTGATGCAGCACAGTCACCCCATGGCAGTTTTCAAAAGAATTATTTGCACAATAAGACAAATTCCATGCATTAGAAAGAAGTGACTAGATCTTTCCAAGCATGTGATTAACACGCAATGGAAATACTTATACCTACACAAATTTTGATAGTTGTCATGAAATGCTGCACTCCAAAGTGTTGCAGAACGTGGTTTCCTTTTTGATTATGATATCTCAAGAGTTACTCATTATTTTTTGTGAATAGCTGATTTTAGTCTCTCCAAGTTTTCATGGGCATATTATGATAAGTGAAAAATATTTCATAGTAGTGGAATGGATGCAGCCTTCCATTGTTCTTATATTGCTTTCTGTTATTTCTTTGAAACAGATGTCTTCCTCAACAATTTAACCTCTAAGATTGAAAGAAATACCCTCCCTAATAAATCTAGTAGGGTTTTTAAGTAAAATTTAAATATTTGTGTCAAACTAGACAGTATGCCATTCATTCTTTTAAATAAGCTTATGTTGGCAATAAAAATCAAAAAAAGAAACTTAAGTGGTGGTGTAATGCCTGAGGGAATATTGAATTCAGTTGTGAAACAATAAAATTTCTTTCCCTTGTGAGTCTGAGATTAAAGGCTTGTGGTTTTGGTTACAATAGTCATGAGTAATATAGACAAGTGACTTTTTTTACTGTACAAGATTCTCCTCATGCACATCTCTTATTTCGTCAAGATAATTCAGACAATCAGCAAGGCAAAGACAACAGATCACATTGTTCTTAGAGTTAAACAGATAATCAATACTCCAAGGCAATAAAATTAAATGTTGGAGCTTTATTAAACTTGGGAGACTGCTGATGAGTAGCTGGAAAATAAAACAACATTAAAAGTCAATTAGCATAACCATTACAGCAAAATATCTGCTTTTTTGTTCCACTACAATACTGAATAATAAAATAAAATAAGTGAGCCTGTAAGCTCATTGTTACAGCCATGTGAGTATTGTATATCTATTTAACACCAATAAGAATAAAAATTTGTAATGCAAATGCAGACTGAGGCAATCTACATGAAAATCCAATAGAAGTTTAGTCATAACGATGAACTGAATAAAACAAAGCCTAGCTCATTATGTTGCTTTGTTTCAGTTATTCCTTCATGTTCCAGAAATTCTTAGGTGATTAGAGGTTGGTATGTGCCATGCACTCCTGAGCCATCCAAGTTATTAAAGAATGCAATACTCCATTTAATGTATATTAATTGAAACTACTTAGTGTTCAGAAATAAACTGTATGATTAAGCATTTTAATGGATTTAAGAAAAACATTTAGTGCTGCAGGCTTGAGTCTAGAAGCCTTCAGATCTCAAATAACTCTCAGACACATTGTTAAGTTTCTTTATAGTTGCTTACTGAAAAATGTTTAAATTGCTAAAGTGAGCAAGTCCTACTGGGTTTAAGATGGAAACTCAGTTTAAATTAAATCAGCTGATGTAAAATTTTACAAAAAAAAAAAAGCAGCCAAAAAATGCTTCACTGTATATATTTAAAGTATACCAAAGTACAAATTAAAGCTGTAATATGTTTCAGTCTTTGCAAGTTTATTTCTGGTGTCTGTAAACTCAACAATTGAAGACAGAGTGACTAAGATTAATCTGCTCTAGGCAAGATTAGATGGGAAGCCCTTGTACCAAAATATGCTTCTGTATCTTGTGTGTAAATCTAGCTTTTCAAAATGTCTGGCTCTCCAAGGGATAATTTTATCCACATCCAGCTATTGTGCAATGCTACATAAGGAATAATACACACAATCCACATTAAAAATACTTATGGAGGCCTCCAAGGATCTCCCCTGAAATTGTGGGTCTAGAGGAGGTTACGCCCAGCTGTGATTCAGCTGACTGGACAGCAGCTCTGTTGCAGCATGGAAAACAAATCACAGAATGGGTCAGGTTAGAAGGGACCACATTGGGTCACCTGGGCCAACCTCCCTGCTCAAGGAGGGTCAGGATGCTGCTTTCTCATTCCAGATGCTATTGCTGACACGTGGGGCAAGATGTTTGCCTCCCTACTCAAAACTGAAGCAATTTTTTTTTTCCTCCTGGATCCATTAAAATTTCATTTAATGGAACAAAATGAAGTTTTAGGTTGCAATTAGCATAAAGAAATTGTACATTCCAAGAATCTGAGAACTGACATAAAATCAGCAAAATAAGTGTTAGTGCTGTTTCACCAAGCAATGGGAGTATCCACATTGATAAGAGTAATCTCCAGTTATACATCAGAATAGGACAGCTGTTCCTTTAAAACTCACTGTAAAACAGTGAAAAACCCAACTTTCCATAAAGGTGTTCCCTCTTCTGCCAAAATTTCTATTCAAATGGAGATTTCAGGTTCTATTGTAGACTCTTGTTTAACAGTTACTTCAAGGATTTCCCAGCTGCTTTATTCATCAATCATTTCATCACCTCCAGCAACGTTGATTCTACTTAATCTGTCTTTCTGAAGCTTTTAAAATAGGCAGATATGGCCTTCATTAAAACACATTTACCTCAGTGCTGAAAGCACCAGTAAAAATTCAAATTAGAAAAGTTTTGAAAAAGAAGTTTTGCTAATTAAAATGTAAGAATTTTACTATTCCTCTTTTGTAATAGTGGATATGCCAATCATTACGTGTCTAATTTCTTTTTCATTTAAATTATTTTAGTTTAGCTGCCAAAATTCCTGCATACAGGTTTTACTTCAGACATAAGTGCTATAATATGAAGGGCAGTATGTGCCTTATTTTAGTTGACCTAACTTCACTGGATTTGTGCAGGTGAAGGAGAGAAGTGAGATAATAACTTTTCCCTGACTACACACAGAGTCAATAGTAAAAATCTTATTTTTACATATTCATACAGGCAGAAGCTTTAAATTCAGCAAGTATGGAGGGACCATACTTCTCTACTTACAAAATAAATATAAACTTTATTGATCAAAATATCTCTATTAACATTTTTCTCTGAGGAGGCCCTACTAATTGAAGTCTTCTGTCATGGTTCTCCTACACACAACACAGCTCTTGAATATAACCTACTCATAAAGCACTACAATGCTGTGATTATCCCCCATTTACTAACTTGGATATCTGTCTTAAAACACAGAAAATTGTTATTTTTTCCCCATACACAAAATACTCACTGCAGAAGGCACCACAAGGATTAGTGTTTTCATCATTAGCTGTATCTGTGGTTTTAAAAAGGAAACTTATTTGTATCTCAGGTATAACCAGGGGCTTTGCATCATGCACCATTTCCTGCCTTGGTCTGGACATCATCATTCCTTACCTCCTCAGGCTCTGGGATTCAGCTTGTCAGCACTCCTCACTGCTCAGCTTTCCTGCTGAAGCCCAGAGAGATCACGTTTGGCTCCCAACAGTCATTATTCATCTCCTCAGCCTGCCCTCTCTCTGTGCTGCAGCGTGACCTCCGTGAGCAGGCAGTCCAGCAGGCTCCCTGCCCACCACAGATCTTTCTCTCCAGACTGATTTTGGACTCAAATTTATTTTCCTCTCTTTTTCCCCCCCTTTTTTTTAACCCCCCAGTTGTCACCTGCTTGGGATGCCTCCATTTCTTCCCTAAAAATCAAGGGGTGTTTTTAGTCACTTTTAAAAACATGTTGAAAATCATCTCATATGCAAGCTGGAGTTTCAGTTCTTGATTTCTCAAGAATTCCCTTCACCTTCTCAAGCTGCCAAGTCTCTCATCATCAGTACAAATTGCCAGTAGGAAAAGCACATATCAGGGTGTTTTTTGGTGGTGTCAGGGCTTAGAGTTCTCTTGTAAAGCTTCCCTGAAGGAAGTGCTGTGCGTTTCTCAGGAACAGATGGGCACATCCTTACTACTGAAAGGTCTGCATGGGTAACACACAATTTACAACAGAGAATGGGAGATACTGCCACAAAAACAAAATCTGCTTGGTTCTCAATTTCAGACAAGTTTCCATGATACGGTTTTTCAGAAGCCTTGTACCTCTTTGCCTTTGTACTAATCTACATGGTTGTTTTCAAATTTTAAAAAGAATAAAAATTGCAGTAAATGAAAGACAACAGAAAATTTATCATTAATTTTTCACTGATTTTTTCATTGATTTTTTTTTTTTGAGTTGTGTCTTATTTCCATGCTATTTGTCTTCCATTCCCACTAGAAGCAAAAACATGAGTTTCAAACTGAGCAAAAGAGAGCAAAGAGAAATTTATATTAATTTTCTAGAGACTTCTGTGAGAGGAAGGAAGAAATATAGAGTGGTTTTTGTGGAAAAAGGCATTTTGTCTTGAAAATGTCACTTGTTATTCATGTTCTCCTCAGCCTCAAAATCAGCCCAACAACCCTAATTATGAAGAAAAATTCAATGATCACTCCTCTACCAAAAATCAACTGTTGACAATAGCTTCAAATTTAGGCAAGTTAGTAAAATATATGTTCTGGACTCAATGACCCAGTCTCTTCACACATCTGGAAGAGAGGGAGTCTGAACAAGCAGTATTAGAGAAAGAGGACAAAACAGCAGTAGGAGAATAAACACATAATGTAGACATACATGTTTTTAAAAGTCACCTTAAATCATATTTGCATGCAGAATTAAGGGGTTTGTTCCTGCTTGATATATTACTGAAATAAATACCTTGGCTCCATGTTACTACTCCCCAAAATTGAGTGAAAACACAAGAAATCTTTCTTCTTTTAGACTTATCTTTAAAATCAGACAAAATTTGAAAACACACAGCCCCCATATAAACATGGACTTCTCCATGTAGACCAAATGAAGCCTAGGTTGTCTCTCCAGAAGCATTAATTATTATCTAATGTTTCAGCAATCCTTGTGCATCAAACACAGCCCAAACATTCATACACTTTTGAGAGTATCAGTGTCAAAAGAGTAGAGAAACAGATGTGGAAAGGAGAACATAACTTCATCTAATCCAATCAGCTGACATAGATATAGAGACTGTTTACTGATTTCTGGTGCTTCTCTGATAACCTTAACTGAGGGAAAAAGAACTTATCTGTATTCTTGAGACTGCTTTAATAAAAATCTGATTTGTAGAAAACAGAGCCAAAAATACAATTCCAGGTTTTGAAGAAACAGCATGTGACTTTGAGCCACAGCACAGCAAATGCATTCCAATGAGAGGGGGAAAAACCAAAACCACAAAAGAAAAGAATAAAAGAGAAAAGTAAAAATACCTTTCAGTGGTGCAATGCAAGATTTTTTGGGATGAAATTTAAGGGTATGGCTTTGAAATAGTTTGGCTGATGACTAAACCATACCAATTTGCCTTAAAAGTGCTTCAATGAGTCCTTCTGAGAGAAAATGGCACAGCCCTTCAGATCATTTTCAGAAAAACTCCAAATCACAGTTTTTACAAATGCAAGAATTAATTCTTGGCTTTTGTATTTCCTCATTGTCATATTGCAAACTGCATTTAATGTTTCCTAAAAAACATCACCTTCTCCAAGGTACAAGTCAGGGATGGAAATTGAGGAGGCATTACAAAATAAATTGGAAAGCTCCATCCAAACCATCACTTACAATAAAAATAAAAATTAAAAAATTAAATTTAAAAATTTAAATCATTGCAAAAGACAGCATTTTGGGAAAAAACATATCAAAAGCAAAGGGAAAAATTCTTAGAATCACACAAGGTATAACTTTCAAGTAGTTGCTTTACAAAAACTCTGTTCAAATATGAAATTGCTCCCTATCAAAAACTTATTAAATTATTTTTGCAAAATAATCACAAATACATCAATTTAAGAAACCCTTGTCAGGTGTTTAGCTTCTTTTAGTTCTTATTTCATCACTGAACAAGTCGAGGTCCTGGGAACCCTTCCAGATATTTTATTACTCATTTTCATCCTTTAAAACATATTCCAAGTCCAGCTGAACATCTTGGTTTCTTTCCTTCTCCTTTTTGTTTCCAGTTTTTATCCTTGCCCCCCACTGTTTATAGAGTGTTTTCAGAAATACCTTAGAAAACAAAATCCATTTGCCATTTTAATCAAACTCCTAACATAAATTAGATTAAACTAACTTAGCTAAGTTAACTTTACCTCAACCAGAATGAGCTATTCCTTTCTTGCACAAAGCAGCAAATCAGTCCCTCCTCAAAGTTTATAGATTCAACAAACTCCCATATATCAAAATAACATGAAATTTAAAAGGCTCATAAACAGCCTATATCATCCACATACTTGCCTGCACATGCTCTCAACCACAAAACTCCTGCCACAAGCACTCCCCAACTCTACCCCTTCCCTCCCGTGGGTCTCTCTTAAGGTTTCCCAAACAAAAAGGAAACACCTGCACACATCATCAGTGACTTAATCAGCATTTTCCCATCAGTGATTCATCTCAGGAGATTGGTTAGGAACAGGAAGACCCTTTACTATCTTCTAGCTCTGGATTTCTTCTTCCTATATGTCATATGGTGCAGCTAAAAATAAATTCCAGGTTTTGAAAAAAAGATAGTGTCAAGTAAAGGTAACTATGACAACCTCCATCCACACCTGTCTTCCTATTGACTAGGATATTTTCCTCCTGCATGTCAAAGTTCTTAAAAAAAACCCAAAAAGACCCAAAAACTACTAAAATCTTTCTCCTCTCTGATGTGTACAGACCCTGGAAAATTACTTACCCTTCCACTTTTCTACTTTTTTTCTGTACATAAAGAATGTACAAGCCACGATGGAGCATGAGTGAGTAACCAAGAATAAAATGATGCAGAAGTGTTACAGCTGTACTAGGGAGATACAAAAGCAGTTCTTCTGAATTTAAGGATTCAGTTAACTTTTTCGGCTTTTCTAGAGTTTGTGTGTTTGATGGGAAAATAGTGTCTCCCTTTAAAATATCTACCTTTTTGTTAGTTAAATAGTCAATACCCTCCCCAAAAATATTGCCTTAACAAAACAATATTGCCCAACAGTTAAACACATGCATTGTTGAATTGAAAGATCTGCCTTCTAAATTTATGATAGTTTTAATGAAAATCTTCTCATTCTTTCTTTACTTCTGAGCAGCAAGGATCTGAGACAAGATAGGACTTTATTTTATGCACAACAGTAAACCTGCTAACATAATTACTTTGTATTCCAGTCCCTTGATACATCCACACACAAAAAAGCAAAGCACTTCACTAACTTTTTTAAGTGTTGTATTGAGTTCCTGACAAAAATCTCTTCTGCCATACACACTTAGAGGCCTTTCAAATAGGATCAAGTGTGGCTGGGGTGAGTCATCCTTTACAACCCATTGATTCCCGGGATGCAGGAGTGCAAACAGCACAACCTGCTCACCCTCTGTAAAGGAAAGGCAGGTGTAAAAATAACAGAGAGAGAATATCGAGAGTTGCCACCCATTTCAAATCTCTTGCTGCTTCAGCAAGAGCCCAGGTTTTGTTGAAGGACCCCATTTATTTGTTAGCAGTGGCAGCAGGAGATTTGTGCACTCCTGTAGAGCAAGGAGCGATTAGAATCCAGGAATCCACTGCTCCATGTCCAGCAGCCATACACACTCCTCAGGGGACACTAATCTTGAGTTTCAGATGTCTGCAATAGCTCAAAATCTTATGTACACCTGAAGCTTTGTGGTATTATAGTGGATATTGTAAATGCTTTCTATACCATTGCTGTGTATGCTTTCTATACTGTTGTTTCAGTTTATATTGAAACATGCATTATCTGCATCACATAAAAAGGAATTGCACTGTTTGAGTTTTCTATCTCAACTTACTTTGCTATCCTTTAAATCAGAGAAAAATTGTCAAGGTTTCCTCTAGTGTTGAAAGGAAGACTTGATGACTGAGGAAGTACTTTTCCATGTTCAGATTTCAAACTAAAATGCAAGTTTTCATGTTGCTGAAGCTGTCATGGTCTATGGATGTGAAGGAGACAAACTGCCAGCTGCATCAGTGAGTCTGGTTATTGTATCTATGTTTACTCTCTTAAAATCTAATGTGATATAATCTAGAACTGGTATCTTCCATAGATCTAATTTTCTTTTTTGGCATATTTTTAAATTTTTGGTAGAAGATCCATCAAAACTATTTTCATAATGGCCCTTTGGGTTTCTTTATCAGAAGGGAAAAGAATATAGAAAATTAAAGGCACTAGAGTCTGAATCAATTTTCTTCAGTCTTTATTTCCCCCTTCATTTGGCAATAGCAACAATTAGTTTCTCCCTGACACTTCACTTTCCTCTGGTAAACACTTATGAAGTTGGGGTTTTTTTCCTCTTCTACAGTTTTTGGAATGCAGTAACTCATTTAGCTTTTTCCTGACACTATCTTTTCCCTGCAGCCCTCACTAAGTGTATATATGTAGCTTTCCTATTTTTCACGTTTACTTCAAGCTCACTTTAACCTTCAGACTTCATGCACCACTGCAGCTCATGGCTTTGTCTTCGTTTTCTATTTTATATGCTTATTTGTTTTTTTGGTTTTAAATTCTGAAAAAACACTAAGCATGTAGCATATGGAGTGACCTTCCAATGGTCAGGCATCCAATTTCACAATATATCCCAATAGATAATAATAAGAACTACAGCAGAAAAAATCCAAACTGTTAATTTCTCCTTCACATTTAAGAAAAAAAAAAAAAAGGAAGAGAAAGCTCTCACTCTTCCAAAATGTAGGAGGCACGTGGAGTTATGATCTGTAACCATTCCTTGCTGTTGATAACAGATGTCAATGAGACTGAAAGTGTTTTGGGCTTTGGAATAAAAGGATTGTAGGGGGGGCTACATATGGGACTCTGTAAGGGGATGAGGTGCTAAATGAGTGTTCCCCTTGAATTGTATCCTTCCTGCACTGCAGCAAAGACAACTGTGAGGGGGGTGACATGAAATCAGTCCTTAGTCCTACTGCTCTTTCCTACACCTCTGTTGTAAGAAAACTTGTTATTTTTATTATTGCCTGCTCTTAGCTATAGAACACTGTTTCTGTTCAATGCAGTATAATTTTTGGATGTTTGTAGGTTTGTACATGTAATGAAATTACAAGGCAGAATAGTTTTAAGAAGAGACTAGGCTTTGATTTGCTATTAGGGAGAAATTCCTCCCTGTGAGGGGGGTGAGGCACTGGCACAAGTTGTCCAGAGAAGCTGGGGATACCCCATCCCTGGAAGTGTTCAAGGCCAGGTTGGATGGACCTTTGAGCAACCTGGAATAGTGGGAGGTGTCCCTGCCCATGGCAGAGGGTTGGAAAGAGATAATTTTTTATCACCCCTTCCACCCCTTAAACCATTCCCTGGATCTCTGATTCTCTGATTTTCTGATGCTATTCAATTCCTTTTTGAAATCTCATTTTAGTCATTCTAAATTTTCTTTTCTTCATTCTCTTTCCTCTCTACATTTTCATCACTAGATGTACTTGATATTGGGTAATACAGGGTACTTGAAGTAAGTCCAGCCCAGAATTCTAGGAGAACTTCAAAACCCAGTTTCACCCACAAATGTTGTTCTTCAGAGACCATTCTACTGTTTTTCTTGCAAAATTTCCCTACACTGAATTTCTGCCTTCATCAGTAGATTCCTTCTGACAGTCAGTAGGCATGTCTTGCCTTTATGAATGGGAAAGTTGAAAGGAAGGAGTCCCCATTTCTCAAACTGTTTTAGTCAGAAGTGATGAGATGGAAGGAGTCTCTCAAACTTTTCTCCAAATAAACTACTGAAGACAGACAATCAAGAATAAAAATTAACTGCAAGAACAGAAGTGAAAGGATTTAATGTGGGTGTCACCTATAGTGGGGGCAAAAACAGACCACAAGGAATCTGGTGAAGTCTCTTATGACTTTAGGGAGAGCACAAATTCTGCTCTTTCATTAGTACATTCCAGCAATACCTGTGTATTTTCAACATATACGCTGCTCACTTTAAATGTGTCCATATGCCTAATATGTTTTCTGATTATTCTTACCCTGGAAAAGGCAAAACAAGTTTGCCAAATATGTGTAATCCTTTTGCATAAGGCAAAGCATTAAAATGTTAAAAAGAAACCCCAGATGTAACTCTCTACAACTGGATCTAGGAACTACTTGCCATTTACTTGCAGTTTTACACCTGAGAAACATCTCATATATTACTCAACTCCTGACAATCTGTGTTGCTATTACCCGGTGGATAGACATATTTTTTTCCCAAGCTAAATAATCATTACAAAATTTGGGATTTTTTTTTTTTCCCAAGCTAAATAATCATTTACAAAATTTGTTCCCTGTGTATTTAAACTGTATTATATGAATGCTTCTACAGAGAAATCAAGTATTATATTTGAACAGGGCTTTGGGTCAAGGGGACAAATCTGATGATTGCCATTAACTTTGGATCAGTTATCACAGCATGCTCATGCTGTACAAGCTATTTACCTTTATACCCTGGGTTTTATTTCATGCAAACATACGTGTTACCACTTACCTCCCTGTACAGGAATGCACGCTTTGCTGATTGCCAGATATAAAAATGTAATGCTGATATACGACAGCCATAGTTTGCTTTACTGCCTCCCCATGTCCACATAAACTCCAGGCATTTTCCAAGGGCAAGCTGGAAACACGTGTCATCACATATGCTGACCTTGGAAACTATTCCAAAGGGAAATTCTCCCAAAAATCACCTTTGGCTGGTACGGATGTAAAACAAGAAGATTCAAAACAAGAATATTCAAAATATTCAAAATATTGAAATGTAGCACTTATCTAAATGTGTGTTGGATATTTACTCACATGATGATTATGTATCATTGATGTTTACTCTTAAACTACAAAGGAATATCTAAACACATTATATACAGCCTTGCTTATGTCATGTAATGCACTCTACATGTATCAGGCACAAATGAATGCAAACAAGGAACATGTAAGTGTACAGGTATTATTATTATGTTTCAAAGAACTTTGGTTAGCATAATGTTTTATTTATTTGCTTGTCTTCCATGAAGCTATTAGCTGGAGTGATAATTGATCAAGCAATTGCATTTTAATTGTGGTAATAGACCAGCTTTGTGATTTATTCCTCTTTGTTTTGTTTCACTACAACGTAATCATCTTCGCTCAGATGTTTAACCACCCACCCAATTTATCTATTAAAACAGTTTCACAGCCATATTCCATTAATCTCTGTAGGCTCTACAATGAGCATAGTAATTTCTCTCCTTCACAGGGCAATTTCTTAATTGTGATAGCATTGGTTATTGCCTCCTTCATCTGCACTTATACTAATGCACTCTTTTTTTTTTTCAAATTTGCCAATGATTTCACATTACTTTGCTAAATACAATAGCCCAGAGCCTGTTATCTTTTAAACTGATGTTAATCAGAAGTCTCTTTAAGGTGATGACGGCAAGTATAACAGAAGTAATAAACTATGAGAGGCATATCCTGAACTCTCAGGGAAACACAATTTGTCCCAAGTAAAGCTAAAGAGAAATAGAAGCAAAACTGTGAAACAGTATTTGGTCAAAACTGCAAACAACTACATCATCTTCCTATACAACTCATATTTACTAGTGCAATAGGCAGCTGCTTTCAAAGTAACCGAACTGAAACTTAAATTTCCTCTTTTTAACAAGAAAAAAATACTGTATGTGTAGCTACAGTGATACCTGAAGTTGTGTATTCATTAAAGATGTGTATTCATAGAAGTTGTTCTTTAATTGTTCGAGTGTACCTTCTCTGACAACAGAAATGCTACTTGTTTGTAGCATTCATCCAAAAGACTCAGTAGCCAAACCAAAACAGCAACAGAATTCAAAGAACAGAGAGTTGGAGGCTTCTTGCAACAAGATGCAAGTACTTAAAGATGCAAGGTGTGAGGTAGATCCGAATTGCAGCACTGAAGTACTGATTTTGATCCTATACTCATCAGCATTTCTCTCATCAGAGCCTACTGGTGCACAAAATGCTGATTTCATCCTGCCCTCTCTGTTGCTCTGCTCCAAGGTGTACAGAGTACTTCGTTCAAAGAGAGATCCTTAGAGTCCAAGAGTAGTTTAAACACTCGATTTTCCTCCACGTTTTATCTTGTCTCTTTCTGTGTGTATACCTGGTAAAATGATGGGGTAGTGGCAAATAACCTTTTGCTCTATGTATGACTTGTCAACAATATTTATAATAGCTGTATTAACTGGCCTGTAAGGACCTTGCCATATAAACAACACCTTACACAATGGAGCCTTGTCTCTGATTTCCATTCTTCTACGTAGGACAAGTGGCATATTTAGACTTTCAACTGCTTTGTGCTTTGCAGTATATTGCAGGATTTATTCCCAGATAATCTCCATACACTATTTAAAAGACTTCATTATATACATAGTTTTAAGATAATGATTATTATCTAAATGCATGCTTATAATATAAAGTATATTATCTACAGGCAGTAATAAAAGTTAAGCTATGAGTGATACTCTTGCATATGTAAGTGCTTACGTTGCTTTCATTTCTCATTGTGTTGACCTATGTTGCCATTATCTCACATTTACCCTCCATGTAGCAGTTGATACATAAATGCTGCATCTGCTTTTTGGTCTTTTCTCTGCCTGGAGTTTCAAATGGGGTATTTTCTCTGGTCCAATGACTCCTTGCATCCAAAAATGGAACATAATTTAAATATCATTAACTGTCTGTCTTTGTATGCTGTAATGAAGAAAACTTACCCTGATAACTGTTTTAATTTTTTTTTTTAATTAGGAATAAGTTGCTTAATTTTAAAGAATGTTGTTTACTCTCTTTGCACAGAGGAGCAGATGTGCCCTTGGAAAGCCATAACTTGAGAAAGAAAAGGCATAGGTAAGTGGAATTCAATGAATAATTGATTACTGAAGTAACTACATAATTATTAGGGAACGTGACAGATAATTGTGACAGCGCAGGAGAGGGGAAAAAAAAAAGAAAAAAAAAAAGGCTGTAGACAAATAAAGCCCTGTTTTTAAAAATCAGACACATTTCTCATGCCACACCGCACAATAGCCCTGCAAGAGCAGTTGGGGAAGGGGAGATGGCATGACATCCTTTCAGAACGCGCCTTTCTCCCGCTCGAACATTGCGGCGCGCACGACAATGGGCGAGGTAACGAATCAATTAAGCGGGACTCGCCCCCGCCGCCGTCCCCCAGCCCGTGCCCG